>JAHHFK020004477.1:0-243059 GCA_024533555.2 Aedes koreicus
GGGAAATTTTTCAGTAGCATTTGAAAAATGCAATTTTGTGGTTAGGAATATGTTTTATTCATCAATAAAAAAAATCAACGGTTCAAATCAAGTAACTAGTCTTATCAATTTTAATTCGTTCTCTGGAAAATACGAAAAATTCTGAAATATTCGAGAAGCAAATGTTGTTAATGCTTTCATCGGACAGTGAGGTTCGCTTTTTAGAACAGATATTTCGGAAGTACGAAAAGATGCGCTCGCTATCGGTTGATGTCGGTTTAATTGATTTTAGACCGCCCATAATGATTTCAAGATTCAGTCTCAACTTACCATGTAGCTCACAAACTGACAGCTCTTTCCGCATTTACTTATGAAAAATCAATCATTGCTGAATCATTCCAGGACGAGTTGGCATATTCCTTTATAGCCGATTCCAGTTCTTCACGCATGCTCGATGGTGTTGATCCTGAATCGTCATGCATACAGGACAATCCAGCATTCCAACTCGGCATCATCATCATCGGTCTGTCTTTGGCAGTCTCGCCACGAATAGAACTCCCAGTTCCTTGATGAACTTAATCATTTGCGTTTTCGATGAGCTTCTGAGTTCTGCCGACATTTGCCCGTTGACAACGGAAGACCTTGAAGGAACTTCAGCACTGTTATTATTTTTTTTTGACGCCGTTCGTTGATTTTTTCGTGATTGCATCGAAGAGGTCGTTTCCAACTTTGGAGTTACTTTTCTCCAGCTTCGAATACAAGAAACTCCAGTTGCCTTCCGCAGACAGCAGACAGCATCTCGTCTTCCCAATGCTTCTGATACTGGAGTCTGATGGGCTGAAGAGCTTCCTGAAGGTTTTTTGCAACCTCGAAATCACTGTCCAACATATTACCTGGAAGAGCCATTCCGGAAAGTGTCTCTTTGGTCACAATCAAAACCGCGAACGAAGTGCTCCAGCATCGCTTGATCGAGTTCCAACGAGTTTTGACGTCCACACACAGTTGAAGTGGTTTATGTAACATTTTTAGTGATTTTTTCTTTAAAGCAGTGCATTCTTAACAGGCGATTTTCGAGAAAAAATTGCCCGACTCTTCGAATACGTTTCAGAGACTCTCCAAATCGCGAGGTGTACAAGTTTATAATTGAAATAAATTAGCTGTTTTCTAATACGAACATGAACATTCCAATATATTTGCCCGAAGAACCAGCTTCATCATCGTTGTTATCACTATCTGGATCGTAGCTATCTGAATCCTCATTTTCAATTTGTACCGGTGGCCGATCCTTGTACAGGACATCGTAAACCCCCAAGTGAATCGCATGGTTGTAACGCTGCTGATGAAGGCAATCAGACAATCCTCCAAACTTCGTCATCACTCGAGCTCCGTCAGTCATTGGTGCTACAATGTTTCCATCCTTAATACCGAATTTCCGGACCATATCCTTGACTATTTCCAAAATCTTTTCAGCAGGTAGTGATTCACGAATTTTGCCGAGACCCAGATTGTAGAATGATCCGTCAGCGAAATGGGCATTCACGTTTAAGTAGCGCTTGTTGCTTAGACTTGTCCACTCGTCCAAACCGAGACTAACCAGTTCACCGCTATCGATACGCTTCACTATTTCATCCCGCTTTTGCTGCTGAGCGTATCCATAGTATTCGGCGACCAGCTGCATGACGGATGTATTCGACGTTGGCAGAGAATATCCACGATCTGCGATCGCTTGTCTGATGAAATTGCTGTTGGTGATTGCATTGATCGAAAATCCGTCCTCTGCTGCCAACCGAGTTACAATTTCCGCCAGTGACTGACGTTTAACGAACTTGAGCATCGATACTTGTTTCAGTGGGACATTCGGTGTGGATGATTTAACTTTCGCTTGGAATCCATGTCGTGTTTGTTCTTCATGTGCCGGAGCTAGCCACTGGTCGAAGAGCCCTTGCTCGACAAAATTTGCTCGCACTTCCGACATCGTGCTTTTTCTTTGTCATCCGCAGTTCTATCGAAGTGTTTCCAAATTTCAGCCATGCCTTTAGGGGAGGGGGGAAATAATTGGATGTAAGGCTACATTAGTACACATTTTGTATTACTACTTACTTTGATGTAACGGCAATCCGAAATTGTTCAATGAACACAAAAGCAGTAATCAGTGAATGAAAACAATGTTTTGAATGGAAATGACAGCATGCGTCGCATTTTGTGTGCGCGCGCGCGTGTGTTTGTGTTAAATGTGTAGGCAAAAATGCGAATGCCTACTGAACCAACACAATAAGAATGATGCATTTTCATGAATGATGTATAACATCGATGTAGATACTGTAAATATGTATGTTGGCGTTGTATGGGTTATATTGAATGCGCGTAAACGGTACACTGAAATTTATTGGGAAGTATCAAAGCGAAAAAAATATGTAAGAAATGTGTGTCCCGGGAGTCCTGGGATTTTCGGGACGGTGAAAAATCTTATCCCGGGATTCGGGAAATCTCGATTTTTTCAAGATCCCGGGATTTTTTTGTCCCGGGATATCCCGGGTTGGAACCTCTAATCACAGGGCATTTCACAGAAATTCACTAGTTTCTCTGGAACGGGGTCCTTTTACCGACATTATTCAAATTATTCAGTTTATAGGACCTTAATCAGACAAAATAAAGACTGACTAAAAGTAAATTGGAACGCCCCTCACGCGCCTCTAGTGTTGGGAATCAAAAATCTCTGGTAGTGGTTTGTTTACACTTCTATAGAGAACAAATGGTTCAAGTTTGCTCAAAGTAGTCGATCGCGTTCAGAAATAACGTCAATTGTAACCAACCCGGGAACAACTTGACACTTCTAGTACATTATCACTGAAACTCAAAAATTTGGTCCGGTGGTACTGTCAAACGTGTCAAAGCGAAAAAAAAATCTAGTGTATCTTCTAAAAAGGTTGGAATTAAATTTTCGGAACGAATCCAGATCCAAATGTTTTCTCAGTTCTTCCATCTTTTACTCCGCAACTTTCGTGATGGACCTCAATATGTTGAATAAAAAATGTGTGGTTGAAGAAAAAAAAAGATGGAAAACTTCAGGAAAAAGAAAAAAAAATGAGGGGAATGAAAGTTTTTTTTCGGGTTTTCCCAAGCAACCAAAAGTTCGAATTTTACTTGAGATGAGAACTCAGAAGTTCAGATTTAGTTGAAATTTAGTTCCATGGAACTTTTTTGCTGAATAACAAGACACTGCACGGACAAATAGAACTTAATTTTCTTTAAAGTGTCATTAATACTTAAAGGAACTTAAAAGTTCGAGAATAGTTTTTTCTTGCTATTCAACCCAACCTTCAAGTTCATATGTTGATAGTTGAGAACTTGATTTGAACTTCAAAAAATCTCCAACACAAAGTTCAATAATAGTACTAACCGTACTTTTATTCAGCGCCAAAGTTTACAATACATCTATGTAGAACTACTTTTCTACTTTTCGAAGTACACGTAAAGTTCTGAGTAAAACTTTAGAAAATGTAAAAACGATTGTTTACATTTGATGAGTGATCTGGACTTCAAGTTTGACAAGATACAAGAGCAAAGAATGGATTTTTCAAAAACATTAACAAAGAACGGCTTATTTTATTACCATCGTAGAGAACTGTTAGCTTAATCAGCGGCTGGATAGTCATGAAGAAAATGAATATATTTTTTGGCTCAGGAAGTACTAGCACATCGGTCTCAAGCTCGATCCCAAGCTTAATCCCAAGTAACTCAAAAAAAATCATCTCTTTAGAATGAATTATAATATTTTGTTTTATAAATATATTATAAGTGTTTTGCAAAATGTGTCACGTTCTGAGCGGTTTGAATCTCTCATATTTTATAAGATAAACGAGCCAAACCAGTTTTCTCTGACTATGATTAAGCTAAAAATACTTTTTTTTTCACTGCTGCGATTGATTTATTCCTTATAGTTGTTCGTAAAAACATCGTTCTATACATTTATAAAACGTAAACAGGACAAGATTTTATAGATAGTATAAAACACTGTTGAAATAACATTACATCAACCATGTTTTACAAAACATATTTTGTAATATAAGGATGGATTTGTTGTACAAGATTGTGGTTTCATTGCCAACGAAAAGCAAATCGTAGATACTAAGAATAGACGTTTCAATCATCGGAATTGGTATAGTAAAGAAGCCGTTCACGCCAAGGACTTGGGTTCGAATCCCATACCTGGCGCTGTTTTATTATTGTATGAGGTTTTATTATTTTCACCTTTTGTTTTATAAGGCTGCACATTTTGTGCTTTTTACGTCATATTGAAGTATGAAATGAAATTAATTGCATGTTTTTGTCATTGGACAGTATTTTCCACTTGTTTATAACAAGCTGTGTTGCTTGGGATGATTCACCCCTAACAACGTAACTCACACCAATACACTCTCAAATATTCTGTAAAATAACATAGCGAATCAAAAAAAAACAAAGATACTAGTACCAAAAGGTACTGAAAAGCGCAAGAGTGCATGGCAAGGTGCAGACTGCAAGGTGTGCTTCGAAACTAGGGGTTCTACAACAGTTAACCAATTTCAAATCACTAGTTACACATTGATTTGGCTAAATAGGATGCGGAAAATGAAGCTGTCATTCAACAAGCTAATTAATATGTAGTTTTTTTTTTATTTGAATGCTTTTTTATCCTGCTTTATAGGAAAACAATAGCCTACCACATCACAAAATGTTTCAAACAAAAGAGGGACAGATTATCCAAGACATACATCTCCATCCGATGACAATTGACCTGAAGACGATGACAGTGAAATGAAAGATTTTCAGGAAAGTGATGATGACTCATTAGATTCATCATTTTAAATAGATAAATATAGTCCTGCATTGTATTAAATGGATTTGAATGAGTGCATTGTACTGAATTATTAACCTTATAGGGTAATCCTATTTTGGCTACTTATTTGAATTACATGGCTATATTCCCAAACACTCAAACTGAGGAGTCGTTACATAGCGTGATTCTAAATTAATCAAAACGATGTAAGATTATAGGGAACAAAAAAGTACTAATGCATGGAATCAACGCTTCGAGTAAAATCATAGCATAAACCACGGGGGGGGGGGGACCAGTCCATATGGCACAGTGGAAAGTATCCCGGTTTTGAAAGAAGAGGACTCGAGTTCGAGACAAACTAGTAAGTATTTATGAAAAATTTAATTTAGCTAAGAAAAAATCATCAAATTGAACTCAATCATAATTTCATTACACACAGCACTCTAAAAATAAATTTGCGGCAGGATTAGAACAAAAACAAGAAACAAGAACAAAAATGTCGAACACAATTGTCTTTTTTTTTGTTTTGTTGAGTTCGTTTGAGGTACTTTTTAAGCTGAATAGCATTCTCTACAACCTCTTGATCGAACCATTTGTGAACTTCAAAGTTTTCTTTAGAAGTTTATAAGAATGCTGCTAGCAGCTTAATCATTGAATGCGAACTAGAAAGTTCGGTTAATTACTTAAAGAGTAAACTGAATAGAATTCTCATCATGATCCTTCGATTAGCTCGTTAAGCCAAAAACACCCTTTTATCAGAACTTTTGGTTCCTTGTGAGTTTACCCACTTTTGTGAGTATAATTTACCCATATTATGAGTATTGCATCAGTTACCCATATATGGGTGAAGAAACAATTGCCTTTTAGTAATTGAGTCTTACCGCTCAAACACAATGATAACGGAATGGGAACGCCAAACGGCAAGTTTGAAATTTGCTGCAAATGACTTCGATATATCCAATTAGAATCGGCTTGGATCTAGCTTGTTTTCTTTCCGACAAGCAGGCTTACTCAGATCGGGCTTTGCCGTTTGCCGTTGTCGTTCAGGTTCCGTTATCATTGTGCTTGGGCCAGTAGCGTGTAGATTTATGTAATTTATAAAATTCAAACAAAGCATGCCAGGAAACCTAAATCATAGTCTGATCTGAACTTTGTTATTTTCCACTGAACACAAGGAAGCAAAAATTAAGCCGTATTTCAAATAGTTGATTTTCGGTAGTTGTCGAAATTATCGTAGACTTGCGGCCACGTATTCCAAAACACTCTTACGCAATAGATAAAACCACCTCCGACCACCTTCAATCCAGAACGTCAATGGATCAACAACCGACAGAATTCCAATTAGCCATCACTCCGTTATCCGTCGTCGCACTTCCGCTCTTTTCATTTTCACAGGAACCAAAACAGTCAGTCAGTCAGTAGGTTTCCCCTATAGGGCAACCGAAGCGCTGCCACTCGGTGGACCCGTGGTAAAGTCAACACAGCGGTATGATGCTGCCTGACTTGACAGGATCAAAAGAATCTTCTCCCACCCACCCATCGACCAAATCAACCAAACACTGGATCATGTTATCGCCATCATCGATGAATGAATACATCCGAAGGAGGGGACGGTTGACAATTTCAGCTATCACAGGCGCTACCACAGATGGGAGTTTGAAGCAGGAGCAGGCTCAGTGCCGGAGGGGCGACTGGGATGAAACGGAGACGGTACATAAAGAGTAGAATGTTTATCTTTTACCTATAACTACTGCTGATGTATCTTAAAGCACATCATCTCATATCACCTATACATTGCCAGATATGTTCAAGACCATGTTGGAGGCGGCTGAGTTCCAGGCTGGTCTAGAACTATTTTTTGGAAATGGAAAATTTCTCGATTCCCTCGGGATAGAGAATGAACGTACTTTCCACACAGATCATACTAATGCAAAAATGCTGCTGTCATCGAAAGCCCTCAATGATTACTATCGAACTGCAACTAAAACACTAACCATTTGCAGGGAAAATTCCGAACGTTTCATTTTTCCAAACGGGTTTGAACTATATGTATGGCATTCACCAACCTTTTTCTCCGTGGGCCGTTTATTGACCGGGAACGATGGAGCAGCGTAGTGGCTTGTTGCCAACGCGCGTCGGAGAAATTTACACTTCTTTGATCAAACATTTACTTTTAATTGTAATTTGTACACAGTTGACTGAACTGTTGGCCGCAAGGGAGCCCCCCTGCCGCCGACCAACCTACAGAGTCAATATGGCTGCGGCAACCATAAACGAGATTGAGCAACAGCGGAAATCTGATGTGACCAGCGACGAATGATTTGCATTCAATTAGCGGAGCGTTTTAATATTCATCAAGCTATGCCTAATGGATGGCGACACGGGTGCGGGCGGGTCTGTGAATGGAATAACAACGCAGGACACTCCGGACGAAGTGCGATTTCTGATGGTATGAGGGGGATGAGCGGTGCGTGAAAATTTTCGGTAATTAACCATGTAGTCTGATAAATTGAAAAGTTATTAAGCAGATGATTACTACAGTCTGTGGCGAAGAGGGCAATCGGCCCGCTTGCCGGCTGATGGCGGGGGCGATAGCGAGTTTTTAAGCTGTTAAGTTGTTATCGTTGTTTCTTCTTTCAGGCATTACATGCTTATTGTTTATCGCAATTAGCGTAGTGAATTCCACGCAGTTAGGTTGATTATTTTAAAAACTCATCAAACAATAAACTATGACATACAGTTTGAGAAGCGTTGACCGTGTAATTAGACTGATTGATGTCTGGAAGTGCAGAACACATTCATAAACATGTCAAAACAGCTATCAAGAAGTGCAAGGCATTTCGAAAAAGATAATGAAAAGTTGAAAAAGCGTTTGTTGTGACGATATAAAAAAGAATTATGACAATTACATGAGCTGGAATCGATAAGAGATGTAAATTTCATGTCAAACAAAAGACAAATTTCATGTGTAAATAGACGATTAAAAAACTAACTGTTTTGACTAATTGAATTAAGGTAAAAACAATATGATGTTAAATAATGTCCTGTTATTCAATACTTCAGCACCAATTGAAAAATATGTCCCATCTTGTAAATTAATTTGCATAAATTTTAAAATTTACATTACATTATATTTTACCATAATTTGTGTGGCTTTGCCATTTTCTCTTTTTAACATAGCAAAACTAAACCATGCATGATTCTCGAGGTGGTAACAGTTCAAACCGAGTTACATTTAAATTTATGTTTAAAAATATTTACGGGTTGTAAGCAGTGCTGTAAACCCGACCAAAGTTTTAAACCAAATTGATAACAAATTCGAATATCAGATTATCATTGTTTGATCACTGAATATGTTATCATTCAGGCTTAATAAACAGCCAAAATCACAAAAAAAGGGACAGCAAATAAATATTCGTTGGGTATCACAAGATTAACTCATTTTATTATCATTAAGTTCATTTTGATAACAAATGAACAAATGATGATAACAAAATTAGTCAATGTTGATAATTAAATTTTTTATGCAGTAACTGTTGTGTTCAAAATGATATCTGAGATAACAAAGCCTGTTATTTATTTGATACCAGTTTTGTTATTTTACGTTGCTAGGGAATAGTCATTTTGACTCATTGGGAAGATGATTTTATAAATATCATATATGTTGTACTTGATCATGTTTATGAATTTGTCTCACAATGTATTGCACTAACTTTAACATTATTGACGTGAGAGCGGAATAACCGAATATTCAAATGATATTGACCATTGAAAATCATATGAACTTAATTTAACTCATTCGATATTATAGTTAGGGCAATACTTTGTTTCAAAAAGTTTTAGAACCAGTCGAGAGCTACAATTTCATCGCCCAATATATTCAGAACGCAGAAATTAATCCAATTGAGACGAAATGGCTATTTACAGCACACATTTTTAAGAGTGTGGGGTGGTTACCAAACATCTCGATACACAGAAATTAATGTATGAAAATTACTTATAATGTAACGCTTGAATTAAAAAAAAGAGACAATTGATGAAAAAAAAAACGATAAAATATTTCAAATCAAAACAATTATTAATGATTTTACAAAAATGACTCCACTGTCTGAAGGGCACCTTTACCTTAGAAGGCTGGAACCTTGGTCATAGCCGTCAAAAAGAAAGATGTTGCCATATTCTTCAACTCTCTGGATACCTTATTGATGAGTTACTTTTCGGTTTTCACCACGAAATTGTTCGAATAGATCCTCCATTTCAGGGTCGCCCAGAAATTTTCAATTGGGTGCAACTGGGGCACGTGTGGGGGATTGGGTGTTCTTGCGGACGCCTGCCAAAGTAACAAATTCAATTTTAAGGTACACTTGAAGAAGTTCTCAAGACTCATTTGATAAAACCACGGATAAAACTAGATATTCTACATAACAACGATAAAACAGCTATAAAACCCTCATACGTTCAAAAAGGCCCATACTACAGGAGGTTCTCAAGACTATTTCCCAATATTCGCTTAAAACTTGACAGTTTTATTGGTACATACTTGTAATGACATTCAGGGCATGCTTAAAACTATGATAAAATTACCACAAGTTTTGGTAGTTTTATGATTTTCCTATTTAAGAACACTTCCAGTCCGTCACAAATATGTTTCGAAGATTCCATTTTTGGATTCGTTCTGCTGAATGGGGATTTTTTAAGAGAAAAAAAAACATCGATAAACATATGATGTTTCTTTTCCAAAATGGCCACGTATGTAAATTATTTGTAAAATTGACCATAAATGCTTGATTTTTTTTTTCCTGCAATTGATAAATTTTTCATGCGACGTTCAGTTTATTGGTGTTTTATAACATAAAAGTTCGAAACTTTTAATGCGCAACGGAATCATTGCTAGAACATTGATTTATTTGAAAAATAAAAAAAAATCCTGAAAACTCAACTATTAGGTGACAAGGCTGATAAATTGTTCGATCTTGAATAAATTTTGTCTACAATCCATTTTAACTTTCAAAATGTATTTTAAACAGCAGAAATTGTTTGTAGCATTGGAAAAACGAGAGTTTTTTTTTGCATACTGATTGATCGGACACCCGACCAGAAACTATCCACCGGAAAACTGTATTCTGCAACATAGGACCTTCATCTCCAACCTTCTGTCGACCGTCAGATAGCAAATTGAAGTAGTGTTCGGCACCGATAATAAGATCGATGCTGCCTGGCTCGTAGAACTGAGGATCCGCGAGGGTGATGTTAATTGGAAACGTCCAATGTTTCACGTTAATGTTCCGTGCTGGCAAAGTCGCCGTCAATGCCGGTAGAATGTAGAAATCCATCTCCTCATGGAACGATGATATTTCCAGAGACCGCGGTAGAACAGCTGCCTTGACTATCTTTCGCGCTACGACGACAGAACCACCGATTCCTTGAACTGACAGGTGTTCAGGCGAAGACTTAAGCCTGAGCTTACTACAAAAGTTCGTCGTCATGAAGCAGAATTGAGAGCACGAATCTAATAACGCTCGCGCTAGTCGTGTGTTGCCGTAACTATCCCTTACACATACGATAGCGGTGGATAATAGAACATCTTGTGTGGATAGCGTGTTGGTGGGGAGGGCAACTGTGGTTTGCGGTGTGCATGATTGGTTTGTGGTGGGCAGTGGAACAGTGTTTTGCGAGTGTAATACGGGAAGAGAATTTGTAGACTGTTGTGCGTTGTAAGCTTGTGTTTGTTGGTTCTGGTTTGGAAATTGTGTCTGTGGTGGGTGCTGGTTACCAGTTGTAAAACTACTTTGCTCTTGTGGGACGGAGGATGAATTCCTGACTGTGCTTGGTTTCTGAGTTTCTGGGTGCAACAGAGAGTGATGCTTCTGATTGCAGTGGTGGCATACACCATTGCTGCAAAATCTTGCCGGGTGCCCCGGTGCTAGACAGTTGAAGCAAAGTCTGCCCTTTTTCACAGCTTCACTGCGTTCAGGAACTTTCAGCTTTAGAAATTTCACGCATCGAAAAGCGGAATGGAATCCGTCACCACAAAACGGACACTTTTTTGAAGACTGGACTGCTGAGTTGCTGACGGACGGCTTAAATCGTTTTTCTGGAACCTGCACAGATTTTGTAGGAGTGACAGATTGCAACACGGAGCAATGATCTCGAAGAAAATGGATGAGGTTGTTAAACTTCGGCACCTCCTTCGAGTTATGATGCGCTTCCCAGTTCCGAAGTGTCGCAGTGTCCAAACGAGAACACATCATGTGGACAAGAATTGTGCTCCAGTCATCCGTCCTTTCTCCTACCTTTTCCAACATCAGCAAATTTTTCTCGAAGTCGCTGATGAGCCGATTTAACGATTCAAAGCTCTCTTTCTTCATCGGCTCCACAGCAAACAGTGCATCGAGATGGGCCTTCACGATCAGCTTCCTATTTTCGTACCTTTTCTCGAGAATTTCCCAAGCGACTGCGTTGTTCACGTCCGACAGTTCCACCGAATTTATTTCCTGTAGGGCTTCGCCATTCAACGCCGACCGAAGGTACGTAAACTTGTCCATTTCCGTCAGCTGTAGATTGTTATGGATCAAGCTACGGAACGTATCTCGAAATGTTACCCAATCCTTGAGAAGTCCACCAAAGGTTGGTAAGCGAATATCGGGAAGCTTGACACGAGAAAACTCTGCACCGGTAACTTGTTCGTTCGGTTGAATGGATTTCGAGGAATCTATCGGCTTCGGTCGAAGACCTTTCAGGGTGGCCTTGAGCACGCAATACCTGTCTTCAGCATCCATGATGATCTTCGCATTTTCCGCTTCTCTCTTTGGTACAGCATCTTCATCACCGTCGTCGACGTCTTCCGTGAGCAGTTCAATTTTCCTACGGACGGAGAGGAATCCCTTAAATGCTTCTTCAAGGCGTTCCAAACAAATGTCAACTTGTACACCATGCACTTCAGGATCGAACCTTTCAACAAACAACCGCACAGATTCCAAAGTCTTCAACATAAAACGTTCTCCTTTCAACAAGCCTCTCAACTCATTGGCCATTTTCACTGACAGTCACTGTTCACAGTATCAATATCACGAGCAAAGCTCAAAGCTCACTCACAAAAGTACTTAACACTGCACTATATTTCACTTCACTGTGCACCCGTAATCGAATTATCTACTCGACGTCCCACGCGACCCGATTGACAGAGACAGGGAGAGCAAAGCAAAATAAACTACAGCAGCGAAGGGATACCACCAAGCAGACGTCCGAAAGGCCAGAAAAGTGAACCAGCACTTAGACCAACGGTAGAGAAAACACAGAGGCTAAATGTTGTCCACAATTCCCGTATGGGATGAAAATACTCGCATGCATTTACAAGATCGATTAATTTTCCGATTTTTATTCCAATGATTATTTCCCACCGGTGGCTCGCATGCATAGAGCCCACCAGCAAACCATTCAAACATGCACAATATTACTTCCCCGTTCAATCGATGGCGCCTGTCGATCGTTTTCGTCGTTGTTGCTCTCGGTGATCAGCTGATACGCAGATGGCTGATCTTCAGCGATGGTGGGTCGTCGAACGATGGCCTCGGGTCACTGCACTAGAGCCTCTTCGATGGCTACTCTCTTACACTGTACATAGAGTCGACAATCACTGGTCACTTTTAGTGATTTAATGTCCCCGAAATCGGTTCGAAGGACCAAAATGTTCAACACTGAGCGGACTATACACTGACGGATAACGGATTTCGGAACTTGATTTTACACACGCGGCGTACAGGTAAAACAGAACACTTTATTTTACAGATATACAATAACAATGAACACTGTTCGGAACAGGTTTATTGCAATGGTTTTCGGAACGGACGGATAGAGTAACCCGTCTGCGCGCACGGTTTATTTACTACTGGCTGCTGATCACATCACCGACAGTGATCGGTACGGGATGCTGGATGAGAGCTGTAGAGAGAATGAGTTCCTAGCTATTGCTTGTGTGTGATGTGTGATGTATAACAGGGAATGTTTACAATAGGCTATGGAAAACGGATAATTGTGTTTGCAAGCTGCGTGTTGTGTAGGGTGACCAATTTCTACTGTTGAGCCAACACCCACCTTTTTTTGAAGTAGGCATGCTGGTCTCGGGCTTCTTTTCAGCAACTTTCCGTGAGCGGACGCGTCTTCGCTTCCTTGAAGCACCTTCCGGAAAAGTGAACGATGTTCCCTCTTCAGCCGAATCAAAGTCAGACTCGTCATCTGACAGAGGAGCAAAGGGATTTGTATTGGCATTGGGTGATGGGAGGCCTTTTTCACCATTTCGGCGAAAGATTGCCTGGAACGCTGTTTTAGCGAGCGTTCTATTTTTTCCCCGTGTTGTTTGTACGTAATAACTATATATTAGCTATGTTTTGGCAGAATTTATTTATTGAATTTCCTCTCCCAAGCTGAATGCTCGTACATTTCTTTTAACACTGCTCATGAGATCTTGGGCGAGGCTTTGTCCATCTTCCTTACACAATTTCTCCAGTTTTCTTCAAAGCTTCATCGGTTTTGAATGTTTTTCCACTTTTCTTCAACTTCTTCTTCATTATCGCCCAAAACTTTTCGATTGGACCAAGTTCTGGTGTATTTGGCGGGTTCGTCTCCTTCGGGACCACATTAACGCCCTTCGCTTCGTACCAATCCATTACAGGCTTGGCGTAATGGCACGAAGCGAGATCCGGCCAGAACAGCGTGGGACCACGGTGAGAGCGGAGAGGGCAGCAAGCGCTTCTGCAAGCATTCTTCTCGATAAATCTGCCCGTTTATGGTGCCGGTTGTAACGAACGGCTTGCTGTACCGTCCGCACTCGCAGATCGCCTGCCACAACAGGTACTTCTTCGCGAATTTGTCCATCTTTCTCTTCCGGGACTTTTCCGGAACCTCCATGCGGGACGTACCGAAAAAAAACTCGAGGCCGGGGATTTGTTTGGTGTCCGCCTTGATATATGTCTCGTCGTCCATGACGAGACAGCCTGGCTTGACCAGCCACTCACGGTACAGCTTCCGCGCACGCAATTTGGCCACCGTGTTTTGCTTGTCAGTCCGGTTTGGCACCTTCCTGACCTTAAAAACACGCAGCCCAGCCCACTTCATGGTCTGCTGGACGAACCACTTCGACGAATTGACCTTTTTGGCCACGTCTCGGGTGGAAATGTTCGGGTTATTCTTAAAGTACTGCCTTATCTTCCGCGCCTTCTCTGGGTATTCCGTTTTCGGTTTTCGGCCGCTTCCAGCGCGCCGCTCGATAGTCTTCGTCTCCTGGAACATCTTCACAACGCGGGACACGGTGGAATGGTGCATTCCAAGCCTTTTGCCGATCAATCTGTGCGACTGACCGGGATTATCGATCACCGCGCCCAAGATTTGCTGGCGTAGCTCTTCTTGTTTCGAATGCATCTTGAAAACTACTTGACAGATCGCGATAAAATTTTGCACACATAAACTCTAAACTAGTATTACTCAAAATTTCATTAATTTTTACCCACGCGGTAAAAAGTTACACCCAAAACAAAGTGTCGCATTTTTTCCGAGTCCAATCTTTAGACTCGAAACTTACATTCATTGAGCATTTCCACACAATTATAAACAGAGATAATTATATGTTTCTGTTATAATTTTATTGACCCGTACACGATAAAAACGTTGTTCATTGCTTATGTCAGGTCAATACTACAATATTTCAGTATAGTCTGGTCACCCTTTTCAATCACACATGAAGAAAGATTAGAGTCAGTTCAAAAACAATTTTTGTTATACGCGCTCCGCAAGTAAGGTTGGACTGTGTTTCCTTTACCGTCATATAAAGCTCGATGTATGCTCATAAACATTCAAACATTAAAAAAGCGTCGTGAACTTGCAATGGTGTCTTTTATAAACAATACCTTCTAACGGAGAATTGACGCAATGGAAATTTAATCAAAATTAAACTTTTACACCCCAACACGGCATCTACGACATCGACAATTATTTGCAACTAATTATTATCGTACAAACTATGCAAAATTCGGGCCAATAAACCAAATCAGCACCAACATTAGATTAGGGCGAATCTGTTTTTGTAAACAATGGATTTCGTAGTCATTTTCTCTTGTATTTTCACAAATACAAATTAAGCACTCTTTAAGGAAGACGAGCTTTATTTCTATCCGCTGATGTATTCAATTTGAAGGAATTGTATTCAACTTAAATTAGCAGACAAAGTGTTTGTTTACAAAAGCAGATTCGCTCTAATCAAATGTTGGCGCTGAAATAATGGCAATTTATAATAAACACTGCAACAAAATAGACTTCACCATGTCGAAAACAAAATTAAAACAATACTTTTGCACGTGTTGATGACTAAGAGAAAATATTATTTTACTTAATTTGTACATGCAACTCCACTTAAGTACTGTGAAATGTGAATAACCGTTTAAGAAACAATGTACCTAAAGGGTGTTCCGATCAAAATTTGGTCAGACAGTAATGTGTGTGAGTCGATCAAAGTTTTTATTCATGTAATTTTTTTTTTTTTCAAGCTCAGTTAATACAGTATACAGGAGAAATATTCAGCTAAGCTTTCTTTTTACCGAATGCGAATTGCCGGGTCTTTCGTTTAACACCTGCCATAAGATTTTGTACAGTCTCCTTGTCCACTTTATTCGCCGCAGAACGCCAGTTTGCCTTGAATTGTTTCTCTCTCACAACAGAACTTTTGAGTCTTCTTAAGGTTCCGCTTGACGATGGCCCAATATTGTTCGATTTGGCGGAGCTCTGGCGTGTTGGGAGGGATCTTGTCCTTGGGCACCACTTGAACGTTGTTGGCAGCATACCACTCCATAGCCTTTTTTTCCGTAATGGCAAGATGCCAAATCCGCCAAAAATAGAACGGAACAATTGTGTCGCTTCATGAAAGGCAGTAGACGTTTTTGCAGGCATTCGCTCAGATAAATGCCACCTTTCTCCGTCCGGTTGCCGTATAAAATTCCTGTCCAGGAAGCTGTTTAAAGTCTGCCTTGACGTAAGTTTCATCGTCCTGTACCATGCAATCAAACATCGTCAGCATCGTCGTGTACAACTTTTGCGATCGTGCTTTGGCCGACGTGTTTTGTTTATCGTCGCGATTTGGAGTCACCACTTTATTGTAAGTCGACATTCCAGCTCGTTTTTTAGCTCTATCCACGGTTGAAGGCGTCACTCCCAGCTGCTTTGTGACATCTCGGACGGAGAGGTTGGGGTTCCACTCGAAACAGCGGGGAAATCTTTTTGTCGTCGCTGTGGCCTCCAGCATTCGATTTCCCCCCGATCCGCTTTCCCTAGTTGTGGTCAAACGTTCCCCGGGCTTTTTTTATTTTGGGGGAACTGGTTTTTTTCCCCTTTTTTCAATTTTTGCTCTGTGGGGGGGGGGGTTGTTTTTTTGTTCGTGCTGGGGGTAAATTTTTTTTGGGTGCTTTTTTTCCTTCCTTTGATTTTTTTTAAATTAATATTTTAATATAAAAAAAAAATACAGGGTGCGGCAGAAATTATGCTAAAATTTGTTCTATTTCTTTCAAATCCCATTTTCAACTAATTCAAGCAATAATATCAACATTTTCGAATGCAGATATCTTTATAAAGTCCTTTTAAACTAATTTATTCTATGTGTCCTCCATTTTTATTAATAACATCCTCGAGCCGACGCCGGAAGCCAGAGCATGCCTTTCGGACGTAGTCCTCCGACATTGACTGCCATGTGCGTGTGATGGTTGACTTCAGGGTTTTCACACTAAGGTGTGATGTTTTTAAGGCTCGTGCTTCAACATATGCCCAAATCGAATAATCCAACGGATTTAGATCTAGACTGCTAGGGGGCCACAAATCCTTCGGCCAAAACTTCATGTTATCGTACAACCATTGTTGGGTTCGATTGGACGTGTGACACGGCGCTCCATCCTGCTGTAGGACAACGTTTTGTTCCTCGGAGAAGTTGGCCTTCACCCAGGGATGCACTTGGTCCTTTAAAATACCGGTATACACTTCGGTATTGATTTTAACTCCAGCATCAATGAAAACAGGTGGCATTTTCATACCGTTGGACGCCACCAAGCCAAACATCATGACACCAGCCGGATGTTTGGTTTGAAATTTGAATTTCACTTTTTCCAGAACGTTCTCCATTTTCTGCGGTGAAATGAACCGGTCCGTGCGGCTGTTGGCCACAGCTTTTTGTCGGAGAACAGGATTATCATTTTTTCCTTCTTCAACAAGGAAAGCAATCTCTTGGAACGAGTCACTCGTAGTTCCTTGACCCGGTCTGTAATCAAGTGGCGTTTCACTCTGGCTCTAGAAGATGCATGCAGGTCTTCTTTGATGATTTCCGCATGGATTTCTCCGAAATATTGGCTTCCTTTGTAAGTTTTCTTATGGAACGCACCGGGTTGCGAGCAATTCTTGCACGGACCGATTTGATCACGTTCGGTGTGCGTTCAAAGCGCTGACGTCCGCTTCGCGGCTTCCGCTGCTTAGGACCATCCTTCTGGACTTTTTTATGCGGTAAACTGTTGCCAAATGGCACCCTACCACCTTGGCAATCTCTTTCTGCCTCTTCTGGGCGAGCAACAAACTGGTGATCACTTCTTTCGCGAACATTTTGACGAATTTGCAATAAAACAACTAGAATGTTTGGATGCAGCACTTGAAAGTAAACATAAACAAATACACTTTCGACAGAAATTATTCACTAACTACACGAATTAACCCAATACTCAAGCTTGAACATTTTCGCATTATTTTCTGCCGCACCCTGTACCTCCCTCTCCATGGCTGGATTTTGTACCTGGACGCTGGTGGGAGGGGCCAATCTCATGTAAATGATGCATTGGAGATAGCTGATTTATGATAGATGTCGCTAGGTCATGTCATTGTATGACCTTCTACTCTAATGAACCATTCATGGGAGAGCCAAAGGTCCAGCCACACAAAGTAGTGATTATATCACACTCGCCCCTCTTTCTATTTAATAGCCGCGTTGTAGCACGCATGTATACAGGCACTAAAGTTGAGTGTGATATTGGCGGGTTGGGCCGCAAATCACTTAAAATTTAATCATAGATAGATTTATTCAATTTTGAAAACGTTTAATATCCAATTTGGGGTGGAAGTTTGAACTGTGTCCTAGAATTTCCTATGCAGTGGGCTTCCAGACCGTGGCCATAAGTGTTGTGGTTTTGTGGAATGCGGAAGGCTCGTTTAGGAACTCAGAGTATCGTATCACTGGGGTTTGTCATAAACCCTCCTGTGACAAACCCCAGTGATCAGTGTTCAGAATGAAAGAGGTGTGCTACTGGAGGGCTTTGCCGCAATTTACTCTTAGACGAGGCTAGAAACAGTTTGTAGACGCCTGACATCAAGTAGCTAAGGGACACGACCGGAGGTGCACTTTTCATTGGCGTGGCAATTCTTTCATTGTTGTTTATCCATTGATTGTCATTAACTAAACACCAAGTATACCTTAATTGTAATTCTAATTCTTATTCTAATATAAATTATAATTTAAATATGTGCGGTATACGACACCCGACTTTCAAATTATTGCAAATCATAGAGAGATGTTACTTTGATATAGCAACTTGCGGCGTAAAAACAACATGAAATTTACAGTGGCATCTAAAATAGCCTGGTCACATTGATACAAACTACAGGGAATGGCTCTCTCTATCTTTTCGGGATTGGCCGTGTATCATTGTAATGCGGAACTGTAAATTAACGATTTTATGATTTTCTTTTTGCAGATTTTTTAACCGGTCCAAAACGCCCTACCTTAACCACCTACCCTAACCTATCCTTGTTCCTTCCCATGGAGTTCATGTGGTCTGAATAGACTAGTACGCCATTACCCCTCCTTCATCATCGGCTTTGGGCTGACTTGCGCTCTTATTGCCCCACCAAATGCTGCAAAATGAAAATGAAAATTATCTGCCGCACCCTGTACCTTGTTCGTTTATGATGATTTGTATCAGGAAGATTTCCTTAAGTGTAAGTAACTTGCTGTTGGACAGTGAAACTCGTGCCCTCAGGATGGCGTCCTCAATCTCCTCGAGGATACATATATATATATATATATATATATATATATATATATATATATATATATATATATATATATATATATATATATATATATATATATATATATATATATATATATATATATATATATATTTTATATATATATATTCAAAGATGATGCTTTCAGTTTGCGAGAGTGTGCTCAGATTCGTGAGAAATTACTAGTAATCAAGAATTACTCGAGAAATTATTTTAAAAAAAACATCTGTAGAAATCCGTAGATTTAAGTTAGTCTTTGGAATACCTATAAAAAAATCTGGCATCTCTGATTTTTATAACTTTTAAGAATACTTATCATTTCAGTGCGGTACATCATGCTCGAGCTTATTCTAGGAATTATCCGCAAATAGAAACCAATTCAATTATAATTCCATCAAACACGACCCTCCAACATCACACGTGATCTGTGCTAACTATTAGCTGACCTGATTCACGTATTATGCAACACTTCGAGAAAATTAACGCTTTCCAGTGCTCAAAACAATAACCTTGCATTCACGTCACGTTACATCCCCCTGTTCATCATCATCATTATCATCATCATTGTTCAGATGAATCACTTGCACCGTTTATCATTGAATATAATTTCTACCTGTGCAAACTAATCACTCCGAAGCTGAGCAGCACAAATCAAAATGCGCTTTCGCAGGCTCTCACACACACCGTTTTTTAATCCCCTGTTCCTACAAAGCCTCTGGCGGCATGATAGGAAAAATATGAAACCAACAACTAAAAAGAAGAAACGCTCATCCCCATCTATTAAACTCGAATCAAGTGATTAGACGGGAACGGGACCGTCTTTTGGAGCATGCGATCTCATCGGAACCGTTTAACTGTTTATAACCAAAGCTTTACATGGTTTGTATGACGGGAAATTCACAGAATAAGCCACTGTTTGCTTCTGTCAGTTGAACCCTAATGAAAAATCCTTGTCGAATTGTCGTCCGCTCATGAACCAAAAACCAACACAAGATTCAGTTCAGGTTTGGTATAGGTCTGTATTGTAAAAACCTGTTCATCAGAATTCCGTCTTGTCTTTACACCAAAATGCCACTAGCATACTCCATACAACATTGTAATTCATGAACAACTACGCATCCTCCATCCAAATCGATTGAATTATTGAATTTCCTCCTCTCGGATGACCCCAGCCTACTTCGTTTGAGCAAAACCAACCAACCACAAAAATAGAAACTTACCATTCACAACGCCAACATTGCACGAACTCTCTACAAGCCAGTTGCAATCTGAAACGGAAAATAAGGAAAAGAAACACGAGATCACTCAATTGCTTTCAACTCGAATACAATTTTCTAGGATTTGAAAATAGAGCATGTGGGATGCACCGCCAGTGAAGTAGTTAGATCGAAATAAACAAATTGAGTGAGTGCCGAAAGTATCCAATTACAGCTTCATGGATCCATCCAATTAACTTCCTGGCGAAAACGCACTCGTTCAAATTCGTTCAGTTGGCCGAAAAACCACTCTTCCAGCCTGTCTGAACATGACTCAGAATTGATGTAGCTCTCTAACCATCAGCCCCAGCTGTCGTCGGTGTCTGACAGATTGCTCCCGTCACTTGACGAGCATCATAAAGCTGTGTTCGATATCTCGCCGCGCCATCCCAGTCACTTTGCCTTCGCGCCTAATAAAATGTAAAGTGAGTGAGTGTATCGTAAATTTTACATGAAGCTGGAAGCCTTACATCTCGCTCGTAATGGTCGACGACAATCGTATAATTCCAGCGTTCGTTCAGAAGCGATTCGCCGCGGCCATAGTTTCGGCCCACCCCCAAATTGTCATGAAAAGCTCGCTTTCGAACGGCAGGCGCTGAAAGTTACACCGAGTAAATTTAAGTACAAGTCAAACATGGAAATCTGGTTACTAAAACAGTCAGCGGGGTTGGCACTTCATCAGAATGCGTCTCGGCGTAGAATTGAGATTGGAGAACAAAGGAAGAGTTGCCAAGAGTTTTTTTTCCCCCTTTCTTTCCCAAAAGCAGAAACAACTGTGAAAATAAATTTGTTCAAATAATAAATTACTTTGCTCGTTTGTTTCACTCACTAGCTGGGTACTGCTGCTGGTGGGGGTGTGTTTGTGTATGTGTTTGCAGAGCGAATGGAGTTGTTGTTGTGTGTGTGTGTGTGTGTGTGTGTGTGTGTGTGTGTGTGTGTGTGTGTGTGTGTGTGTGTGTGTGTGTGTGTGGTAGCGTGACGACAAGTAAGTTGACTCTGTTTGCTAATTGGATACGGAGCTTTTGTTTTCTGAATAACAACCAGAAATTCGAAATTTGAATTTGTTTATGAACCTGGTAATGAGCATTCGCCGCATTGTGCCGAGTGGAACAGAATAGGAACTTTTCCTCATCTGAAATCGCATACCCCATTTTCCATCATGCATTCGAAAATTGGATCCTATTCTTCTCATCCTGCCTGCCGAAGGCATACAACCGGATCCTACGGCCCACTAGAGCCTAGCGATGTAGATTAGCATCGTCCGGTTTTTCTGGCCAATTGAATCGTTCTAGACAGTCGTCGTCGTCCGCACCGGATACCCGTGTGATTATACCGGACTTCAGAAACCAACTCACAGGTCTACTGACAACCGACCCGGACCGATGTGTGTGATACTGAAATCAGTTACATCATCATACAGTTACATAAAGTAAGTGAAATTGGAATCCTTCCGGGAGGGAAGAGGCGATTCGTTGTTGTTTGATCTCGCCGAATAGCAAAGAGAAGACTTCAATCAATTTCAATCGGTTTGGTAAGACATCCATTGGATTGGCCGTGCCTGACTTATGAAAAGGATTATCCAATTCCGTCCCGTAGAAAATTTTGAATTCAAATCGGATTGCCACCCCAATTAGAGTGATTAATGGCCAACCCAAGCTTGAACCGGATTGATTTGAATGGTTCCATTTTCCGGCGGGAGCTACTTTCGAAAGAAGCTTTGCTCACGGACAGCATTAAAATCAATTTGGGACTCAGACGTTGTACTTTCCGGAAAAGTTTTACTTTTCATGGGCACGTCAGCAAGCAGCAGCAGCAGTTAGCAGAATGTCAAGTGTAAGTAGGGGGATGTACCTATTCCAGGCAAGTTGGGCAGAGTCCACTCTTTTATGAGTATTTTCGTAACGTCGTGCACTTATTGGAGATTTTTGATTCGTTACGTTCGTTTGCTCCGTGATTTTCGTTCTATTTCAATCGACAGAATTGTCTAGAACTGCTTGCAAGTGTTCATAGAGAACGCCAAACTTGTCAAGTGAGTGGCGCTATTTTCGTCAGCCCCTTTTTTATTCGACAATCGCTTGATTCGAACTGCATGTAAAAACAGTAGCATTTCCCAGCACATGTGATTCATTTGAAGAAAAAAAAAACCATTCAACGAAATGGCTAACTATTCGAAAGTTAATCAAACTACCACTTAATAATCAGATTATCATATGAATACATTCAATGTTTTGATGAAAGAACATATAGAATTACCCAAGCAGCACAAAGTCAGTATAATTTGTTTCAGCAACTTGATTCTGACTTAATTGAGTCATGCTGAAGTTATTTCGACCAATTTACAAAACGTGCGCTACTAGGGTAGCGGTTTGAAAATCAGTTGCCGAGAATAGTGAACATTGATGAAGCCGACATTTCCCCTACGTCGCGCCGGAAATGCTTTCACGCCGAAGAGCCATTAAAAGTGGTGGAAACTTTATGTACAGTATGCCAACAGTGTTTGGGAACAGTTGGTCAACAGAGAATTGGTTAAACTTTTGGTGGATTTTTACCTCTCCTCGGTAAGAGGAAGCAGTGGTGGGGGGGGCATTTATGAAAAAAAAAGGAAAAAAGAATGAGTGAGGGGAAAGGAAAATTGAGTAAAAAAATAGATTGCTTTCTACGGGTGGTTGGTTAGTTGTTGTTTGCTGTTTGGTTTGGTGTTTTAGTTGTTGTTATGAGTTGTGGGCGTTGTAAAAAAAAAAAAAAAAAAAAAGAACCAAAAGCAGAGTCGCTGGGGACTTTGGGGTTGTTTTATAAAGGGCGAACACGAAATTATTGCGACACATTCAACAGGGCATAACTTTTTTACCATTGGGTAAAAATCAACCAAATTTTGCACACTTTTTCATTGATGTGTATTGTTTATATGCTGTCAAACTCGATGTCGTGTTTTTCGATTCAACGAAAATGGAGGTGAACCAACGCGAGTCGAGAGAACAAATTCTTTCCAAACACCTGGAATTTCCTGACCTGTCGCACCGGCAGTTGGGAAAAATGTTGAACATTCACCATTCAACCGTCTCCAGAGTGTTGAAGCGGTTCCAGGAGCGGTTGACGTTGGACCACGGCAAAGGAGCTGGAAGAAAACCGGGACCGGAGAACAAAAAGACGGAGGGAAAGGTGAAGCGGATGATTAAAGCAAATCCCAACGTCTCAAGCCGTGATTTGGCTAAAAAGATCGGCATGTCGCAGAGCTACGTCCAGAATGCAAAGAAGAGAGCTGGACTACATACATACAAGGTACAGAACTTCCCAAACCGCGATGAGCGGCAACAATCGACGGCTAAAACTCGGGCACGGAAGCTCTACGAAAAGATGCTGACAAAATATGGCTGCTGTGTGATGGGCGACGAAACGTATATAAAAGCCGATTTTAAGCAAATTCCGGGGTTGGAGTTTTTCACCGGCAAGAGCAAGTTCTATGTGGACGACAAATTTAAGAAGAAGAAAATGTCGAAGTTCGCCTCCAAATATCTCATTTGGCAGGCCATCTGCTCTTGCGGACTGAGGAGTGAGCCTTTCGTGACAAAGGGCACAGTAAATGGCGAGATCTACAAATCTGAGCACCTCGAGAAGCGCCTTTTGCCGTTCTTGCAGCAGCACGACGGAGCTCCGCTATTTTGGCCAGATTTGGCATCATGCCACTATTCTAAAAGTGTCCTGGAGTGGTATGAGGCCTATTCTGTCCATTTTATTCCAAAGGACATGAATCCGCTAAACTGTCCGGAGCTGCGCCCGGTGGAGCAGTACTGGGCAATGATGAAGCGGGAACTTCGGAAGAGCAAGAAGACAGTCAATGACGAGAAGGACATGTTAAGAAAATGGAAAAAACTGAGAAACTGGTACCGGATGACACTGTAAAGACTTTGATGGAGGGCATCAAGCGAAAATGCGTTCAATTTTACACTCAAGGCTCCATCGATTAACTTTTCTTTTGATTTTTGAAGTAAATATATGTATAAAACTACCCTAAAATTTTGGTTTGATTCTAAACATTATAAGAAAATTGGCATGACATTTTCGGTGTCGCAATAATTTCGTGTTCGCCCTTTAAGCATTGACGTTTGCACACCTCGTGGATGAAGCTATGATGAGGAATAATTCGTTGAAGACATGCCATGCCATCCTGAAACGGAACAAGTTACTGAAACGTTTCTCCAGGCAATAGTCTACACGAAAACACTCCTCGATCGCCCACCCAGCCACGTCCATGCAGTGGTTGGAGAGAGGGGGGGTTAGGGAAAAAACTCCGCGCCGTTTTAATAAAAAAAAAAAGAAAAAAAAAGAAAAAAAAGAAAAAAAAAAATAAAATAACTTTTCTGTTTTTGTTTTTTTCAAAATATAAAAATATTTTTTTTTGTGTATAAATAAAAGAAAAAGAAAAAAAACAAAAAAAAAAAAAAAATAATGTTTTTAGTTGTTTGTTCTAGAGCTTCCAAACAATCCTTGAGTTCAGATATTGATGTTCTACATGATCAATAAGGAGATTTACAATGTTTCGACCGTATTTCTTAGTTGTAAAAGCTCCACAGATCATCAATACACTATAAAAAAATAAATAAACAGTATTTCTAGAATACCTACAGTTCCCCAAATTATCCGTGAATACAGATCTTGATGCTCTACATGATCAACAAGGCTATTCACGATGTCTCCACCGTACTTCTGAGTTGAAATAGCCCCACGGAACATCATAACACAAAGATAGTCATAAATAGTTATAATATTTTTTTGAATAAAGGGTGTTCCGATCAAAATTTGGTCAAACAGTAATGTGTGTGAGTCGATCAAAGTTTTTATTAATAAGTCAAATTCTTGTTCTTTTTCAAGTTCAGTTAATACAGAATACAGGAGAAATATTCAGCTAAGCTTCCTTTTTACCGAACGCGAATTGCCGGGTCTTTCGTTTAACACCTGCCATAATATTTTGTACAGTCTCCATGTCCACTTTATTCGCCGCAGAACGCTTGTTTGCCTTGAACTGCTTCTCGCTCACAACAGCTTTTTGAGTCTTCTTAACCCTTATGTGATCGACAGGGTACTCGGGTACCTTTTCATGTTTTACATTACGAAATTTCATAGTTTATTTTAAAACAGGAAGCAGAACTTCTGTTAAATCTTAATTAAAGTTCGAAGGCATGTTTTTGCTTAAAAACATTTCGTATAGTAGCAAGGGGGCCAAAGGGGGGACTTCGATTTTTTTTCAACCCTTAAGTGATCGACAGGGTACCCGGGTACCCACCAAATTCAAATGATTATTACTCTGGCAATTATTGGCCGATTTTAATGTTGTTGGCACCGTAAGATTCAAAAACTCATTCGCCTTAGGGACATTATCAGCAATGACCATTTAAATTCAACTGGTTCCTGTAAATCCGGGTTTCCGGGGCTGTGTTCCGGTACGGAGACACAATTTCGGAACATCTATTGAATTTCCAGGAATGGATTTCAAATTCTTTGGAATAATTCCTAGAAACTATTTCTATTTCATTGTGGGCCGTATGCCAACTTGTTCCTGGAACGGCCATTCTGCAATAGGTTCCCGTGAGGCCAAGAATGGCCATGAACATATTTAGAAAGAAACCCTGGCAATATTGGTATCAAAATTCATGAAATTTCTCCAGTAGGATTTTCGCAACGTTTTGTGGCCATCTTATTAACATGAAAATGGCCAGTTGATGCCAAACGGAAACCTGTTCTGGAAAGAAAGGTCCGAGGACAAATCATCAGGGTTTGCCAGGGTTTTCTACTGAAAATATTCATGGCCACTAGAGGCTCCACGGAAACCTGTTCCGGAAAAACAAGTCCGAGGAAAAATCATCAGATGGCCACAAATTGTTGAGAAATATCCTACTGGCGAAATTTCATGAATATTAATACCCATATAGCCAGGGTTTTCTACTGAAAATGTTTATGACCACTCTAGGCCCACTGGAACCTGTTCCGGAAAGGAGGGGGGAAGGGAAAAAACAGGGGAGGGACATAAAAGTGAGAATACCTAGGGGAGAAATATATATTGGACCATTTGTGAGGGTTTTTTATGTTATGTGGGCGCGGGCGTAAGGGGGGGGGGGAAGGGGGCAAAGATAATTTTGTTAATGGAATTGTTTGCCCGGGGGGGGATAAGTGGTGAGAAGAAAAAGAAATATTTGGGGGGGGGGGGTTGGTATTTTGTGTTAAGGTTCCGCTTGACGTTAGCCCAATATTGTTCGATTGGACGGAGCTCTGGCGTGTTGGGAGGGTTATTGTCCTTGGGCACCACTTGAACGTTGTTGGCAGCATACCACTCCATGGCCTTTTTCCGTAATGGCAAGATGCCAAATCCGGCCAAAATAGAACGGAACAATTGTGTTGCTTCAGGAAAGGCAGTAGACGTTTTTTAGGCACTCACTCAGATAAATTTTCTGGTTGACGGCTCTGGTCGCAATGTAAACGTTGCTCTTCAAGCCACAAGTACAGATGGCCTGCCACACCAGATATTTCTTCGCGAACTTTGACAGTTTAATGTGCTTGAAAATATCTGCCACCTTTCCCCGTCCGGTTGCCGTATAAAATTCCTGTCCAGGAAGCTGTTTAAAGTCTGCCTTGACGTAAGTTTCATCGTCCTGTACCACGCAATCAAACTACGTCAGCATCGTCGTGTACAACTTCCGCGATCGTGCTTTGGCCGACGTGTTTTGTTTATCGTCGCGATTTGGAGTCACCACTTTATTGTAAGCCGACAGTCCTGCTCGGGTTTTAGCTCTTTCCACGGTTGAAGGCGCCACTCCCAGCTTCTTTGTGACATCTCGGACGGAGAGGTTGAGGTTCCACTCGAAACAGCGGGGAACTCTTTTTGTCGTCGCTGTGGCCTCTGGCTTTCGATTTCCCCCGATCCAGCTTTCCTGGCTGTCGACAAACGTTCACCAAACACTTTTAATACGTTGGTAACAGTTGATTTAGCCACATTCAACAATTTCGCTAACTTGGCGTGAGAGTAGTTTGGATTTTCGCCATGCACGTGCAAAATTTTGATGCGTTGCTTCTCTTCCTTCGACGACATTTTGATAACTGAAGTGCTAATCTCAAAATCAAAATAGAGACATGATGCTACACGCACACATCTTCAAAATGAGGGGTGTGCTAATTGTTTTAATGCACGATGAAAGGAAATGCGTCAAGTTTAAGTCGACCAAATTTTGATCGAACACCCTTTACAAGAAGAATATGAACAAGGAATAACAGAATATAGCTATAGTTTTCAACATATGCACAAAGATAGTTAGTGGTACTCTTTTGTCCCATTTCAGAGAATAGAATAACGGCTAAACTGTTTTCAAATGATGATACGTCGAGCATTCATGATGTTTTCAAATACATATAAAATAAATAAAAAGTGAAATATTTTGAAAATAGTTCAGATGTTAGTTTTTTATTTACCTTTGGAACAAACACTCCAGTCAAACCGGCCCTACACAATGAATATAAGGATTTTTGATGTATTAAAAAAAGTTTTAATATAAACACTGATTATGCATTACCTACATTCTATTTTATTAAAAGTTTATTTAATTCAACATCCTTATGGTAAATTTTAAATAATTCATCCGATTGTCTTGATGTTAAGTAGTGAATTTGAGGCAATTTCATGTTCAATTCAAAACACCACTTGTTGCTGATAGAGAATCGCGGTTATGTTTTGAACAGGGCGAAACACAATTTTTTTTTGTTAAAAAAAATTAAAGTTAAAGTATATCTAAGACGGTTATACTGAAGAAGTTTATTCCATTCACTTTTTATGTTTAAAATTAGCTCAGAAATCATTATTTGCCATCGAACACATATGTTTTCTTGAAAATGATAAATGTGTCAAAAATGCAACCAAAATGGCTTCTTTAGAAACTGTTTTGTTTAAAACTTCTCCATCTACGTGAAGTCATGAAAATGCGCGTTCAGATGTCTTATGTTTGTGGTAAAAATTTGGCGAAAAAATATATTTATTTATTTATTTATCACAATAATTCAACTGACAACAAATGTCTAAATGAATAAAAAACTTAAATTACTTGGTTACGGCCAGAAGTACGGAAAGAGTCAAGTAGCCGAGGAGGAACCCGGCAAGAAAAAAAGTGGAAGCGGAACATATTGAAACGCCGTTGAAACGCGGGCTGATTTCGCGTGGGGTTGGGAAGTGCATAGTTGGGGGTGGGGGGGCAAAAGGCAAAAAAACACGCGGGACAGAGGCCTCTCGGGGGGCGAAAAAATAAACTGTAAAAAGAGCCCCGGACACTCAATTTCCCCCGAGCGGCGCCCCCGCAAAAAAAACCCGAAGCCGCCCCGCCCCCCGGGGGTCGATATTAAGCAGACGGCAACGCTCTTCATACGGAGGCAGGTTCGTAGGATCACGCCAACTGAGAAAGCGAAGAGCGTATCTTACGAACTTTCGTTGAACTGCTTCGATTCTGGCGATCCATATGGCCTGGAAAGGGCACCATACAATAGCACATGATTCTAGTATGGAACGTACCAGTGAGCAATAAAGTGACCTGAAGCAGAGCGGGTCACGAAACTCGTCAGCAATTTTAAAAATGAAGCCCAGTTGACGATTGGCTCTGGACACAATGTCGTTGTAGTGAAATCTGGAATGTCATTCCATTATCCAAAATAACACCGAGATCCTTGATGTGTTGAACGCGAGTGAGCGATTTCCCGGAGAGGACATAGTCGAAGATGATTGGTGCGTTTTTCCGGTGATATGATATTACGTTGCATTTTTTCGATGCTTAAGCCCATCAGATTCCTTGAGCACCATTCGGCGAAAATACACAACATATGCTGCAAGTCGGAACAGTCTGATAGACTTTTTATAGTTTTGTAAATTTTTGAATCATCTGGGTGGAAGGGGCGGGACCCTGGTGGGGATAGCAAGATGGCATCGTTTATGGAGATCGAGAAGAGCAGTGGACCAAGGGTGCTGGCTTGCGGAACTCCCGTATTTTATTTGTATTTTTAGTTTTTTTTTAGGTTTACTATGGAACTTTTTTTTTTCAACCAGTCTAATATTCTCTCCATAAACCCTTATTTTTTCCATACAATTCGTTCTCAGACAATTTTTTTTCATACAATCAATAGTTTTCGAGTTAAAGGATCGCAGCAAACCGTGCTTTGAAATTGACGTGTTTTGTTTTTGCTGCATCGTTTTCTAAAAAATAAAAATCAAACAATAATTCGTGATTTAACTTAAACTAACAGTGAAATAATAAAATCTCCCCGTGCTTTGTGTAAGACGTAGTGAATACAATCGATTCCCTCCCGAAATATGTGAGTGTCGGTAGTAATTCCTCGTTTTTTTGTTTTTTTTTTTGTGCTTCGCCCCCGCACTCTGAAGAAGAAATACATCAGCTTAGTTTTGTTTATAAGTGGTAGTATTGTGATACCCGGACATAAATAATTAAGTTTTTAAGACATAAATTATTAAGAGTGTTTTTGCGCTTCATCGCGAGTGAATCGATAATTATTAGCAGTTTTCGAATTTTGCTATAAACAATAGAGTTTAGAGGTTCCAACCCGGGATATCGCGGGACAAAAAATCCCGGGATCTTGAAAAATTCGGGATTTCCCGAATCTCGGAATAAGATTTTTCACCGTCCCGAAAAACCCGGGAACCCGGGACACACCTTTCGTACATATTTTTTCGCTTTGATACTTCCCAATAAATTTCAGTGTACCGTTTACGCGCATTCAATATAACCCATACAACGCCAACATACATATTTACTGTACCTACTTCGATGTTATACATCATTCATGAAAATGCATCATTCCTTTTGTGTTGATTCAGTAGGCATTCGCATTTTTGCTTACACATTTAATACACATTCAAAACATTGTTTTCATTCACTGATTACTGCTTCTGTGTTCATTGATAATTTTGGATTGCCGTTACATCAAAGTAAGCAGTAAAACAAAATTTTTGCTAATGTAGCCTTACATCCAATTATTTTAAAGGCATGCGAGCAAATTTTGTCGTGCAAGGGCTCTTCGGCCAGTGGCTTGCTCCGGCACATGAAGAACAAACACGACATGGATTCCAAACCCCCCACAAATCCTAGTGAGTCTTCTGCGAAAGTTAAATCATCCACACCGAATGTCCCAGTGAAACAAGTATCGATGCCCAAGTTCGTGTAACGCCACAATTTCGTGGCGGAAATTGTAGCTCGGCTGGCAGCAGAGGACGGATTTTCGATCAATGCAATCACCAACAGCAAGTTCATCAGACAATCCATCGCAGATCGTGGATATTTTCTGCCAACGTCGAATATATCCGTCTAGGAAGGGGAAAGGGATGAGGTGTTGGGGATTGGGATTTGTATAAGGGAAGGTAAGTAAGGGGGGGGGAAGGTGGACAGTGGAGGAGTAAAGGGGAAGGAGGGAGAGAGGGGGGGAGAAATAAATGGGGGGGGAGAAGGAGGGGGGGGAGGGGAGGGCGGTGAACTGGTTAGTCGCACTTTGGACGAGTGGACAAGTCTAAGCAACAAGCGCTACTTGAACGTGAATGCCCGTGATTTTCGCTGACAGATCATTCTACAACCTGGGTCTCGGCCAAATCCGAGGATCATTACCTGCTGAAAATGTTTTGGAAATGGTCAAGGATATGGTCCGGAAATTCGGTATTAAGGATGGAAACATTGTAGCACCAACGACTGACGGAGCTCGAGTGATGACGAAGTTTGGAAGATTGTCGGATTACCTTCATCAGCAGTGTCACAACCATGCGATTCACTTGGGGGTTTGCGATGTCCTGTACAAGGCTCAGCCACCGGTACCAATTGAAAATGAGGATTCAGATAGCGACGATTCGGATAGTGATAACTACGATGATGAAGTTGGTTCTTCGGGTAAATATATTGGAATGTCCATGTTCATATTAAAGAAAACAGCTTATTTATTTCAATTATAGACTTGTACACCAGGCGATTTGGAGAGTCTCTGGAACGTATTCGAAGAGTCGTGAAATTTTTCGAAATTCGCCTGTTAACTGCTTCAAGAAAAAATCACGAAAATGTTACATGAACCACTTCAACTGTGTGTGGACGTCAAAACTCGTTGGAACTCGACTGAAACGATGCTGGAGCACTTCATTCGCGGTTTTGATTGCATCAAAGAGACACTTTCCGAAATAGGCCTTTCAGGTCTTATGTTGGACAGTGATTTCGTGGTTGCAAAAAACCTTCAGGAAGCTCTTCAGCCAATCAGACTCGCTTCGGAAGCATTGGGAAGACGAGATGCTACATTGCTGTCTGCGGAAGGCAGCTTGAGTTTCTTGAATTCGAAGCTTAAGAAAAGTAACTCCAAAGTTGGAGACGACCTCTTTGATGCAATCAAGGTTAATTCAAGGTCTTCCGTTGTCAACGCAAGTGCCAAAAGAACTGGAAAGCTCATCGAAAACGCAAATGATTAGGTTCATCAAGGAACTGGGAGTTCGTTTGTTGCAAGACTGCCAAAGACGGACCGATGATGATGCTGCCGAGTTGAATGCTGGATTGTCCTGTGTGCATGACGAGTCAGGATCGACACCATCGAGCATGCGTGAAGAATTGGAATCGGCTATAGAGGAATATGCCAACCCGTCCCAGACTGATTCGGCAATGATTTTTCAAAAGTAATTGCGAAAGAGCTGTCTTTTTTTGAGCTACATGGTAAGTTGAGCCCGAATCTTGAAATCATTTTCGGCGGCTTCAAATCAATCAAACCGACGTCAACCGATAGCGAGCGCATCTTTTCGAACTCCAGAAATATCTGTTCTAAAAAGCGAACCTCACTGTTCGATGAAAGTATTAATAACATTTGCTTCTTGAAGTCGTATTTTCAGAGAACGAATTTAAATTGATAAGACCAGTTACTTGATTTGAACCGTTGATTTTTTTCTTGATGAATAAAACATATTCCTAACCACAAAATTTCGTTTTAAAGCACATTGAAAAATTTCGCGGGAGCTCGGGATTTCCCGGGACAAGCAACAAATTTTATTCCGAATCCCGGGACAAGCAAATCGGGAAATTTGGAACCTAAGTAGAGTCACCTCATAGCGGGAATTACTGGCAGAGTAAAAAAAATATTAGAGTAAAAAAAAGAAGACTAGCGCAATGTAGGAACGGCCATTTGCTGGTCAGAAGCAGCAAACGAAAATAATGGGCATGCGCGAGTGAAATTATTGCACATAATTTTAGGTGCATTCACTACGTGGTGAACAGAGTTTTGTAATGCAGGTTGCATATCTAATGGTCGCAATGTAATTTTTTACGCTTATTTTGTCGCGGGTGTATGAAATTAATTACAAATCAACGTCGAAAATTGTTATTTTTAAGAATGAACAAGCTAGTTTCATTAAGGAGGCAGCCATGGGTGAGATCAATCTGATTATAACTATACAACAATAACCCTATTTTCAAATAATACTTAATACGTGCCTGGTTTGGAAATTTTACATTTCCAAATCTGGAAGTGTGTTGCAGTGCCCTTATCCAAATGATATCGGTAATGTTTACATGCGGGGCTAATTGCGTGTGAAAGTAACCTCGGAATGGGCATGACTCTCCAGACATTCTGAAATGGGTTGCTGGATCTGCAGTAGAGCTATCACTTTCTAGCTCCCGGATTAAAGCTGCTTCCAATGGTCACTTGTAGGATTGTTGTAAACAGATTTCTTCCATAATACCATTGCCGGCCAATGGGTGTTTGATAGGACACACGCACACACACACACTCACACAATCAATAGTTTTCGAGTTGAAATTGTTTGAATAAAACTTGTGCACAAACACTTACGTCCTTTTCAAATCTTACTCGAGAATCAAATAGAAAAACTATCAGTGGAAAATGATCAGTTTTCGACACCAAAAGCATGTGCGAAATCTCATTCCAATCAACGACCATGATGTTTGGCCGATCGATACTTTGCGTGGAATCCGTCATTACTTTCTTTGTTGAATAGCTGTTCAGCATGGCTGCAGTGCCTATAAGATACCCGTTGATTTCACCGAAGAAACTTTGTGGAGTTCCAAATCAAACATCCGGCTGGTGTCATGATGTTTGTCTTGGTGGCGTCCAGTGTAGATCGGTATTTTAATGGACCGATTTCCTTGGGTGAAGGCCAACTTCTCTGTGGATTGAAACGTTGTCCTAAAACAGGATGGAGTGCCATGTCACACGTCAAATCGGACCCAACGATGGCTGATGGAAAACATGAAGTATTGGCCGAAATATTTGTGGCCCCCTAGCAGTCCGGACCTCAACGATGAATTGTTCGATTTGGGCGTCTGTTGAACCGCATGCCTGCAAAACATCTCACCCCAATGTGAAGAACGTGAGGTCTGTCTTTCTGTGTTCTAGCTCCCGGCGTCGTCTTGGGGATGTCATCGATAAAAATGGAGGACACATCGAATAAAATTGTTTGAAAGGGTAGCTGTTTGTTTTGAAATGATAGCTGAACTCGAAAATGGTGATATTCTGGCTTAGAGCAGTTGAAAATGGAATTGGAAAGAAATCCCATAAACTTTCGCATTTTGTCTGTCGTACCTTATGATGTATACACACAACGACACAACGTACAATTTTTAAACCGAAATGTACTTTTTTTTATCACAGCTCACCTGCAGATCCAATGCATTGTATCGATTTAAAAGCCATACTTGATATTGATTTCACTTGAATGGGCTGTTAAATCATCAATCATTTTACGCAAAAAATATTTGAGTTCTCAATTACGGAGTCCACCTATTGGTTTAGTTTAGTTGTTTAGTTAATTTCAATAACGCATGACAGCGATACTTCCAATTACCATTCCCATATCCACGTGAGTGGAGAGTTAAACAAATAAATACACCAACTACTGTGAAATGCGCTTTTCCTCTAAATTGAGTGAGTCAACTACCTGTGGGGGTGGGGATGTGTAATTGCTTCACACATTCATTTTTTTTCTTTACCGCAGTTGGGGACACGAACGATCGAATGAGAGAGAGTTTATTGCTCGTAAAAATAAATCAGAACTCAGTCAATTGCCTGTATGTTGAAACATGTGTGTTCGTGTATGATTAATGGAATCAAGAGTAGTTGTAATGCTTGTTTTGTTATGACGATAGTCACCGAAGCCTTCAGAGTGACAGACAATGTTCAATCAAAGTAATCATTTGCTGTACTGGCAGTTGAGAACTTACAGAGCATTAAGCATATGGTCCAGTGGGTTGAATTGGTTACCATGTTGTTGGTGCTTAGTTGAAAAATCACCAACACTCATCAAAGTCCGGTAGCCATTTACCTTTTGTTCACCCAATTTTTGTTAGCTACAGTTTTGCTCGGTTTGTCTGAATCTTTCCTAAAGGTGCATTGTTTTGAAATAGCGAAAATGATGTTCTCGGTAATAGGTTGCATCAAGTTTCGATCAACTAAACGTGGCATTCAATTTAATACAAATTGAGTCAGCGAATTCCCGCGTGACACTCGCAAACCAATTTGATCAATATATTCCAAAATTTAAACCTGTGTCCATTTCACTATGCGAGGGCAAATTAGCACATCAAACTGGAAAAAACACCGCTGTCTCTTTCTTTCTCTTTCCGCACTACTTTTTATCTTTTTCACCTCCCAACGTGACCAATTCCAACTTTTAAAATGCAAATATCTAAAAGAAAATTAAGTAGCAATCAAAGGAAACGGGGAAAAATCAACACAATTCGGTTCGGTCGTGGTCGTTTTGATTCACCCTGAAATTGCTACTCTCGCGTATCTTTCTTTTTGAAGCAATACTAAGCTTTTTCCACCCACCCAACTCGTTGGCGTTTTTCCCGTCTTTTGTAAATGCGAGGAATGAAAACAATCCAGTTCTGCTTTCGGTTACTACACAGTGGGTGGTCGTTTTTTCTTCCTCTCTCTCTCTCTCTCTCTCTCTCTCTCTCTCTCTCTCTCTCTCTCTCTCTCTCTTCTATAGGATTTCGAAGAAACCGGCATTAGCGGTTGTTAGGGGTTGTGAATGCGCGTGAGAAATGGGACTGCTCTTTTGTCCCAACGGAGGATCGGTGGGCAATGATGGGAACTGGAAAGTACTGCAGAAGTGTGGGACATTTAGACGGTCCATTGCATCGACGCAGTGAAGAATCAAGACGCGAATACTGTTTAATATCTATAACAAGATCCTGAAAACTTGTTGTCCCAATTGTGTGGCAAAACTTTACCATGGATGAGATAATTCGAGGAGCAGTGGCAAATTCGTCTTGTTCACCCTTGAAGGTGAAGGTCTGTGGAGTACAAAAAAAGATTTTTGCATCGCCACTTCTAACGTATGAAGGAAAAATTAGAAATCAATGATTTTAGAGAAATTTTGAGAGATGGTTGTTTGGGGTTTTGGTTTTTGTGGAAGGGGTGTTGGTTTAGTAGTAAAAAGGAATATTTGGGTTGTTTTTTTTTGGGGGGAGGGGGGTGGGGTGGCGTATATGATAGCGGATATATCTAGAGTTTTTTTTCATTAGGGCGAATCTACAATTGAGAGACTCTCTCCGGGCTCGCTCTCTTTCATTCATAAATCAATCACTTTTACGTTTTTCATTCTACTATTTGTAGAGTATGCTAGCCAGCACTGTTGTGTTTCGATCTGTACTAAAGAATGCCTCGAAAGTTTTATAATGGCGCTGTAATGAATGAAAGAGAGCGAGCCCGGAGAGAATCTCTCAATTGTAGATTCGCCCTAATGAAAAAAAACCCTAGATATGTACAACGTGGAGGCGATATACGTACATGCGTCCATTTGACTTCATGTAAAATGTACGTATATCGCCTCCACTTTTCACTCTTATCCGCTATCATATACGATCATGTGTTTGCTGGGGTGATATAGAGTGTGTGGGTGTGTGTGTGTGTGTGTGTGTGTGTGTGTGTGTGTGTGTGTGTGTGTGTGTGTTTCTTCAAAGTATACTTTAAGAATTATTGCACCAGGTCCTTTACTTGTCAAAGGGTGTTAGGGCATCTTGAATGGTGGTCCAGGTCGTGGTTTGGATTTATTTTTTAGACCAAACTCAAAAACATCGCTGCACCGGTGTTGTAAATTTTTTTTTATGCTGGATCTATTTTGCAGCGTTTAAATTTGGTATAGCGTTTAAATTTGGTATAGCGTTTAAATTTGGTATTTTGATATATTCTTGCAGTAATTTGGAACAACAAAAATATGGTTCTGAAACACTACACGCCACAAGATATTTAATACCAATTAATGAGTAAACTTTCAGCTTTAACTAAACAAAACCTCAACTTTATTTAGTATATTCAATCTACCGTGTTGTTTACTAACGCAAACTCTCGTGCGAACCAACTTTTGTTCTGCTTGTTGCTGTTTTGTTTTCAGTTATTCGTTTTATTTCGTTTTTGTTATAACATTTTAGTGAAATGGTAAGTCTTGTTACATTTTTTTTCACAGATTTTTTCTGTATAGGATGTCACAGTCCGGTACAGAGCGAGGAAAAGCTGGTCGGAGGACGAGAAGCTATGTCGGTCTTGTCTGACAGTGACCAAGGACTCGATCAAAGGAACCGACCAACAGGGGGGCCAACAGCTTTGAAGGATGTCAAAACATCAAGCTGACTCCTGACATTTGGCAAAATGCTTTTCCTTGGAAGTCTGAGGTTAAGTTATTGTTTTGTTTTTTTTAGAAACAATGGCCAATCTGGGTATATTTCGTTTGCAAGAAGGTATCCTTGGTTGAACGTTTTATCCTGCACATGCCGTGTTGCGTCAAGAATATTATCCCAGAAGTAAAAAAAAAAACCATTAAACTGTAAATTGAGTCTAACGTTTCCACAAAAAAATAACTTAAAAACAAATCAAACAATTAAACTAACAGTTACACAAAAATAAACAATTTAACGAAACAGAAACTACAATCTGACTTTTAACACCCCGGGACTCTATTTCAATCATGGGGTTTACAATAACTAACAGTGCTCATTTTTGTCCAATAATGCATTAACAGTGCAAAAAAAATGAGCACTGTAATCTCACACATTACACAACTTAACACATCACCCAGTGCATGTAATCAAGTCATTGTCCTGTAGCTAACGTCTCTTACAACCAAACGTCAAAAGATTAATTGTTTGTAAGCAATGCTGGCGTTCGTACCCGTAGTTATAAACGTCAGATGGTCCTTATTCATATAAGGCCCGCAATATGTTGCATACTGTCAAACGCTAGTAAATAGGATTGGGTTACCAGGTCCCTGGTTTCTTCACCTTTTTCGCTGTTGGGAGACGCAAACACTCCGGGCCGTAAGTCTTCTGAATAGCTTTGCAAAAATTTCTCGGAGTCAGCCGGCTTGTCGACTCCCCAATTGTCATATTTTTATCGAGAGAACTAGCTGAAGAACCATACGCCGACATTTCCGGCTGCATCGCAACTTGGTCAAACAGTAATGTGTGTGAGTCGATCAAAATTTTTATTAATAAGTCAAATTCATTTTCTTTTTCAAGCTCAGTTAATACTGAATACAGGAGAAATATTCAGCTAAGCTTTCTTTTTACCCAATGCGAATTGCCGGGTCTTTCGTTTAACACCTGCCATAATATGTTGTACAGTCTCCATGTCCACTTTATACGCCGTAGAACGCCAGTTTGCCTTGAACTGTTTCTCGCTCACAACAGCTTTTTGAGTCTACTTAAGGTTCCGCTTGGCGATGGCCCAATATTGTTCTTGTTCTTGGGCACCACTTGAACGTTGTTGGCAGCATACCACTCCATGGCATTTTTTCCGTAATGGCAAGATGCCAAATCCGGCCAAAATAGAACGGAACAATTGTTTCGCTTCAGGAAAGGCAGTAGACGTTTTTGTAGGCACTCGCTCAGATGAATTTCCTGGTTAACGGTTCTGGTCGCAATGTAAACGTTGCTCTTCAAGCCACAGGTACAGATGGCCTGCCGCACCTGATATTTCTTCGCGAACTTTGACAGTTTAATGTGCTTGAAAATATCTGCCACCTTTCCCCGTCCAGTTGCCGTATAAAATTCCTGTCCAGGAAGCTGTTTAAAGTCTGCCTTGACGTAAGTTTCATCGTCCTGTACCACGCAATCAAACTTCGTCAGCATCATCGTGTACAACTTTCGCGATCGTGCTTTGTCCGACGTGTTTTGTTTATCGTCGCGATTTAGAGTCACCACTTTCTGGTAAGCCGACGGTCCAGCTCGTTTTTTAGCTCTATCCACGGTTGAAGGGGCCACTCCCAGCTTCTTTTCGACATCTCGGACGGAGAGGTTGAGGTTCCACTCGAAACAGCGGGGAACTCTTCTTGTCGTCGCTGTGGCCTCCGGCTTTTGATTTCCCCCCGATCCAGCTTTCCTGGCTGTCAACAAACGTTCACCAAACACTTTTAATACGTTGGTAACAGTTGATTTAGCCACATTCAACCATTTCGCCAACTTGGCGTGAGAGTAGTTTCGATTATCGCCATGCACGTGCAAAATTTTGATGCGTTGCTTCTCTTCCTTCGACGACATTTTGATAACTGAAGTGCTAATCTCAAAATCAAAATAGAGGCATGATGCTACTCGCACACATATTCAAAATGAGGGGTGTGCAAATTTTTTTAATGCACGATGAAAGGAAATGCATCAAGTTTAAGTCGACCAAATTTTGATCGAAACACCCTTTAGTTGGAAAAAGTCATCAGGGGGGTGGGAAGACCTGGGTGAAGGGAAGTGGGGGGGTTGGGGAAGGGCGGAAGTATGACTGACGGAAATCACGGTCGACGTTGGGGCGTCTTCCGGACGTGACCGGTTGGTGGTTCGGGGCAAGGTATTGGAGATCTTTCTACGAAAAGAGTCGGGCGGCGGGGTGGGGAAAATTGTGGAGGGGAAGGGGGGAATGGGGGTGAAAATGTGGTGTGGGGTGGGGAGAGGGGGTGGGGAACAACGGGGGGGGGTGGAGGTGGGTGGGGGTGGGAGCAGGAGAGGTGAAGAGGGGGGGGGTCGCGAGGTGGGATGACGGCGTTTCTTGGTGGGGGGTGGGGCGGGGGCCGGGGGGGACGTTGGGGCAGCAGTCACAATTTGTGGAACGGGGGATGAGTGAGTGGGGGGAAAGAGGTGGTGCGGGGAGTGTGTATACATAGGAAGTATGTGTGGTTACAAATAGATATCATTTGTTGATCAAATTGCAAAATATCATATGTGGGACACATAGATATTATCATTGCTTTTTTATCAGTGTAGTCTGGTTTAGACAATTGCACTTCGGTAATAAAATGGAGGGGGCGGGGGGGGATGGACCCAAACACCCCCTTTTATCGATGAATCCTCCGTGGTTGTATCAAGCTTGAAATCACTTTCCGAATGATAGATGCGGGGGTTTAATTTTTGAAATAATAATAATACGCAAAGTAAATTGACCTCCCGTTCAAATTCGAATGCACGCTGTATGAAAAATCGGTATCCCAAAGTGGAAGGCGTAATGCATTGAAAAAGCCCTACAACGCAAATCATTTGAAATGAGGATTACAAACATTCCATTTTCCACCATTCGGTAAAAAGCTATCAGAACTGGTACTATCACGAATAAAGGATCGAAACCCGATCGCTTCTACGAAAGTGATTCAAAACCGACGAAAAATTGAGCAAAAGTGGTGGCCGTGTAGGGCCTGAAAGGAGAAGAGCGGCACTCACATCGTCATTCTCAGTGCGCTCTTGACGTGTGTCATCGTGTTTCTGTGGAAAATCTCAGTTGAATTTTCGTGCGTGGCGTGATGTTCCATCGCAGACGATCATCTGCCCTTTTCAGGGCAACCACAGTTTCAAGAAAAGTCTAATTTTCCGCGCAAAAAAGACAGTATTAGGAAAAAAATCATCTTTTTCATATTTGGGGGCTCCGGCTGGATTGGAATGGCGTTTGACAGATAATTGCTCGTTCCAACCGATTAATGTCGCCTTTTTTTTTTTATAGAGGCCCTTAAAAAACAATAACACTCATTTCACTTTGCTACGTAGTCGAAAGTTACCTTTGCGTTTAACTGCATTCGGCTGTCCCTTGTAGTTTTTGATAAATTCTTAAAGCGTTTCGTCAATTGTTGCATAGTTGCACCCTTTTAAATTAGCCATGGAGCATTTCCAGCCAGAAACGCAAAAAAGAAATATTGATTTTGTCTCCACAGTTTCAGGTTTTAATGAAATTTTGCCCATGTGAAAGTTTCTACACAAGATAACATTTTTCATGAAAAAATCCTAAAATTTACTGGACCAACACTCTATAAGGGCTTATGTAAAATATGAATTTTATTTTTTCAAACAATCATAACATGTAAAAGATTATTCTGATCACAATGTCGTCTATGAAAAATTCAAATTTTCTGAATTTTTTTTTGAAAAAACTTGAAGTTATATTCTAAAATCTGGTGAAGAGTTTAATTTTTAAAAATTTTTGTTTTTAAAGTTTTATGGATTTTTTGACTTACAGTCACCGCCAAAATAAAGTGCCCACTTTTCTCATGAAGTCATTGAAAACCTCATTATATCGTATTCATATATTTTTCTAAGCATGATAATATTATTATTTTAAAGATGCATGTGTATTTTTGCAATGGATAATACACATTTTTGCAAAATTATTTTTTGAACCATACGTGGTGTAAATTTGGTGTGTCATAATAAAGTGCCCAATTGAAAATATATTATGTGTATGTAATTTTAACATCCATACGCCCCTCGTATTCAATTTTTTTGACGTTTCCAAGTGTTTGTTGATCTTTTTACGGATTTCAGTTGTCGGTCAGAAAGATTCAGTGCGAGTTATCTAAATAACCATGGATAATACGATGGCAAGCAAAACGATTCCCTTGCAGATCCGAAAATGTGTTATTCGTGACATCGAGAAAGGTGAATCGCATCGCAAGATTGGTGAAAAGTATGGATACAGCAAAGCAGCGGTTACCAAACTTTTCGCAATGTACAAAACCTATGGTTCAGTAGCTGATCGCCCAGGAAGGGGAAGGAAACGTAGAACAGATTCCCGAACATATGCGAGAATCATTCGAGAAATTAAGAAAAATCCGAAGGTTACCCTCAGGGAGATCAAGGAAGTGATTCAACAACCGATCTCGGACAGTACTCTGCGCAGAAGGATCGCTGAACACGGTATGAAGAGCAGGTTTTGTAAGAAGTTGCCTTTTATTAGCAAAGTCAGCAAAGCGAAACGACTCAAATTTGCTCGGAAACATGCTGATAAACCTTTAGAATATTGGAAGACTGTTTTGTGGACTGATGAATCCAAATTCGAGTTGTTCAACAGCAAAAACGAGCTCGTGTATGGCCTAGACCTGGAGAGGTGCTTAATGATCGACATATCCAGGGCATAGTTAAGCATGGTGGAGGGAACGTGATGGTGTGGGGGTGTTTTTCTTGGGCGGGTGTTGGTGCTTTGGTAAAAATCGATGGTATTATGACAGCAGATTCCTACATCGACATATTACGTGAGAATTTGGAGGTTTCGTTGGTTAAAACTGGGCTGGAAAACAAATTTGTGTTCCAGCAAGATAATGACCCAAAACATACCGCGAAGAAGTCAAAGGCATTCTTCCGTTCCTGCCGTATTAAACCTATAGAATGGCCCCCACAGAGTCCAGATCTGATCCCCATAGAGAATCTGTGGGCCATCTTGGATTCACTAGTTGATACGATAGGAGTTACCAACAAACATAACTATTTTCAAGCTCTTGAGAACGCCTGGGAAGATCTTGACCCACAACACCTGGTGGAGAGTATGCCGAAACGTTAACGAAAACTGTTGAAGGCCAGGGGAGTACATATCAACTACTGATCACTCAACAGACTGGATCTACAACTTGTTATTTTTAAAGAAAATAAGAAGTGGGCACTTTATTTTGACATGCATAATTTCTACTATAGTTTGATCTTTCTTGAAGAAAAAAATAATTTTGCGGAAAAGGTTTTTTTTTGTACCAGATAAGAAAAGAACATAAAAAATATGCCATCAAAAAAACAAAAATTTGGAACTTTTTCTTTCTTTCCCGGTTTGTTGACAAAAAAGAGGGAATGGGGGAGGGGGGGGGTGGGGGGGATTTTTTTTGGGGGGGGTATGTGTATTAAATCGTTTTTTTTTTTATATATCTTTTCCAAAAAATACTCTTTGTTTTTTTTTTTATAAAAAAAGAAAAAAAAAACATGGGTGTCCAATATATCATTGATAACTTCATTTTCATCGCGCGACATTTTGAAAACGAAGAAAATATGACAATCAAATGCACAGCATGCTGTGATGAGCATATTGCAACCATCGCAAATACGTTCATGCAACGCAAATGTATGTGGACAGCTCATTACCAATACATTCCTTACAAATGCATAATTAAAACCACCGTGGCATCCTCGCAAAATCCCACAAGTAGACGACGATAAGTTTGCCAAGGCTGGGACTGCTCGACGATGTCCTGCACGCTAAAACAAGAATACGGAAAAGTCGGTAAAAAATACCGAAAACCGCACAACAGTGCTCATACTGAGATTTTTTCTTAAAACAAAACCATGCGTTTCGTAGTTCCTGCTCCGTTACTGATCAGACCTAGTGTAATTGCACAGAGAACCACTTAGATGGAGCTTGGGAGTAGCTTTACATCTTCAATGTACAAGTTCACTAGTTCATTCTATTTATAGAACAGTACCGGCGCCAGCCACGTCCCCACGGGGTTCGGGGGGGGGGGAGAATAGTTTTTTTTTATACTGTTGGTTAAAGTGCGTTTTTTTTCTCTTCATCTCTATTGTGTTGGGGGGGGGTGGGTTTTGGGTTGTGGGGGCGGTTTTTTTTTTTTCATGGTTGTTTTGTGGGGGGTGGGGTGATGAAAGAAAGAGGGACTGCTAGGGGTACCCGGGTACCCACCGATTATACTTTACCGATTTCACTTCTTTTGGCACCTTTAGATTCAAAAACTCATTCGCTCCATGTTCAATACCGGCAATGCCCGTAATTTATCTGGTACCCGGAAATCGGGGTTTCCGGCGCTGTGGTCCTGTACGGAGACACTATTTGGGAAATTTTCGGGAATGATTTTTTCTACCCATTTTGCCAGGGTCTCCTTCTAAATATGTTCATGACCACCCTAGGCCTCATGGGAACCTGTTACAGAATGCCCGTTCCAGGAACAAGTCAGCATATGGCCCCCAATTAAATAGAAATAGTTTGTAGGAATTATTCGAAGATTTTGACATCCATTCCAGGAAATTTATTTGATTTTCCTAAATAGTGTCTCCGTACCGGACCATAGCGACGGAAACCCAGATTACCGGGAACCATATCAATCAAAACGGACATTGCTTGTATTGACCATAGATCGAATGAATTTTTGAATCTAACGGTACCAAAAAAATTAAAAACGGGCAATAATTGGCGGAGGTACAAAAGTTTGGTTTTGGGGGGGTCCCGGGGCTGCTGTTGTTAAAATTTTTGTTTTTTTTGTTGTAGGTTACGGTAACTACTTATTTTTTTACGGTTCTTTTTACCGAAATTGCTTGCAGCCCAATGATAGCATTTTGAACCAAATTTTGGTAACAAATAACGATAAAATTTGTTAATTCATTTTACTTAGAAAATAAGTAAAATTAAATGTTTTCGGTTGGTTAACTAAACAGATACTTTAGGTTTTGCTACCAAAGCCTAGTTTTCGGTAAAACTAAAACCTAATTCTCGGTGATATTATCTTAGCGTTCCTTTTCTGAGAAAAAGAAATATCTTGGCGTAATCTTTTCGCGGTCCACTCTGGCATCGAGGGTCGGTGAGTGTTTTGTCGGAGCTTATCTCTTTTCCCTTCTCACCTGGTCTTGCGATGCCTATTTCCAGTGCGGTAGACCGCCTCGGACGACTTGGAGTGATCTTGATAACTGCTAATGAGTTAATACGAAAATTAATTACGACTATAAATAGCGGCAGTACTTCTGCGCTGGCACCCGTAAGCAGTGGCCCAATGGCTCGACTGGAGTTTTTTCTTTTCTCTCAGAAAAGTGTTGGACGGTTATCTCTTTTTGTTTTTTGCGTGGTTACAACTTGCATATTCTATTTCAGACCTAAATCATAATCCTTTGAAAGGAAAGGCATCTCAAAACATAAGGCTTAAGTTGATGAAATGATTTATCATGCTGAAACATGAAGGTTAAGGGAATACAAATAAGTATGGCAAAAAAAATTATAAGCAAGATTAATCTGTTTATCAGATGTAAATTGTGGAGTAGGCAACCGTTTTTTGTACTTCTTCTCGTCTAACGAGTGGCAACTAAAATTTTTGATTTTTTTTTCTCAAGCTGTCACTAGAGGACAAACATACTTGAATAAGATCTAATTTATTGAAATCGAAGAAATATTGTTCATTGTTGAAAAAATGTGAACATTTGAAAACAGTCCGTAAGCCTTTGTTTGATGTCGGAACAGGAGCGTTGTATGACCTTCATGTCAACTTTGAGAATGCATTTCTTGATTCTTTCAATCAATTGTTTGCAATTCGTGGCTCTTCAGTTATTTTTGTACTCCAAGTAGCTCAAAATTCCGAATAAATCTTTTGATTGGGCTACACTGAGGCAGATTTGTCGGGTTGTGGTTTTTGGGTACAAATGGGATTGAATCCCGAGCAGGAGAAAATAACATTTGAATACCGAATTTTGATCTTGATAACAGGCCTTGGTATTTAAGAGCACAGCATAAGAGGTAAAATACCTAAGCAAAATACCTAAGAATAGCAAGCAAAATATCTCTCTAATAACAAAGCTTGTTATTTTGGATACCTCCCGAGCAGAAGCGAATAACTTGATAACTGGCCTTGGTATTTATGAGCTCAGATTAAGAGGTAAAATACCTGAGGATAATACCATCAAATTGTTCCCACAATGTCATGCGAATACCGAATTGAGGTAAGACAATACCAAAATAATACCTCTAAGGTGACCAGATACTTACCCAGGTATCCGGAATATCAAGTTTAGTTATTCTAGAGACATTTTGCGTACAATTCTTAGGTATTTTTCAATTTGGTATTTTACCGCATAATCTTGGGGAACACTTTAATACCAAGGCCAGTTATCAAGATCAAAATTAGGTATTCATATGCTTTTGTGTTCTGCTCGGGTACGCTTGCCACTAAATGAATGAAAATTTAATAGAACTGGCACGTTCATGGTTGTTTTTCAGAATGATTTTCTTTCTTGACTAAGCAGGGGTTCAAACTTCTATCAGAACATGCTTCTTACCCGAGATATACACGTTTTGTGTTTTAGTAACCTGGATAATTCTCATGTTTGGTAGAAATTTGTGTTTTATTTGTATGGTAGCCCGCCCTTCCAGAGGGGGGAGGGGTCTCAAACCATTATTCAATAATTGCCTTTAAAACCCCCTACATGCCAAATTTGGTTTCGAATGCTTGATTAGTTCTCAAGTTATGCAGAAATTTGTGGCATATTTGTATAAGAGCCCCACCCCCCTTTCAGATAGAGGAGGGGTCTCAAATAATCATTAGAACTCTTCTCAGTCCCAAAAACCCCAGCATACAAATTTTCACGCCGAGCGGTTGAGAACTCTCCGAGTCTATAAAAGTCAGACAGAAAGACAGACAGACAGAAATTCTTTTTTTTATATAACAATCCTGTCTCCAAAAACCTCCATATGCCAAATATGGTTTCATTTGCTTGATTAGTTCTCGAATTATGCAGAAATTTATGGAAGTTTCCCTGCCATAGAAACATTTCTTGCCTCAAAAACCTCAACATGCCAAATTTGATTTCATTTGCTTCATTGGCTCTCGAGTTATGCAAAAAAAAATTGTCTCATTAGTATGGGGGTTCCATTAAAAACCTCCACCTGCCAAATTTGGTTCCATTTACTTCACTAGATCTCGAGCTATGCAGAAATGTGTGTTGCATTTGTATGGGAGCCCCTCCTCCCTTCCAGAGAAGCAGAGGAGTCTCAAACTACTATAGAAACTTTTCTCTCTTCCAAAAACTTCCACATGCCAGAGGAAAGAAGAAGACAGACAGACAGACAGACAGACAGACAGACAGACAGACAGACAGACAGACAGACAGACAGACAGAAGAAGAAGAAGAAGAAGAAGAAGAAGAAGAAGAAGAAGAAGAAGAAGAAGAAGAAGAAGAAGAAGAAGAAGAAGAAGAAGAAGAAGAAGAAGAAGAAGAAGAAGAAGAAGAAGAAGAAGAAGAAGAAGAAGAAGAAGAAGAAGAAGAAGAAGAAGAAAAAAAAAAAAAAAAAAAAAAAAAAAAAAAAAAAAAAAAAAAAAAAAAAAATTTGGTTCGCAGAAGATTAGATAGTTCTCTACTTGTGTTTTTTGCCGGGTTTTCCATTTGCCTTATTAGTTCTCAGACAGACAGACAGACAGACAGACAGACAGACAGACAGACAGAAATTCATTTTTATATATATAGATACATCATCCGGTATTTTACCTCTTACGCAGCGCTCTTCAAAACCAAGGCCAGTTATCAGATTATTCGTTCCTGCTCGGGATGGAAATTCAGGAACGATTGTGTTTCTTTTTTTTTGCGTAAAGGGTGGAACGGTCAAAAATTTGCCAAACATGATTAAGTGTGAACGAACGGCATTGGGATTTCAGCGTCGAAATCTGTTTCTCAGTGTGTTTCGGGGCTCTCTTGTCTTCTTTCAGCACATTATTATTGGTGAGAACAGTGAGGACTTTTTTGCGGCATTCCAAATGCACGATAAAGAGAACGAAGTCCTTTTGCGTCTATGCTCTTGCACTCCTTACCACTCTTCTTGCAGTTGCGCTTGACGATAGCCCTGTAGCGTTCAATTGGACGAAGCTGCGGACAATTGGGAGGATTGATGTCTCAACGAAATCTACTCCATTCTCTTGCATCCATTGTACTCTGGTTTTGGCGCAATAGCCTGATGCCAAGTCAGGACAAAACAAAAGAGGTACCCTGTGCGCTATAATGGAAGCATCCTTTTCTGCAAACACCCTGTACGGTAAACTTCGGCATTGATCGTACCTTTAGTGTAGAAAATCGATGACTTGGAGCCGCATGAACAAATTTCCTGCCACATGAGAACCTTCTGGCCAAATTTTTCCACCTCGAACGACTTTTCGGAGAAGCATTCTGGAGTCCTCTTTCATATATGTTTCGTCATCGATCAAAACGCAGGCCACCGGTCGTTGCAAAAGTCGGCTGTATAACTTTCTGGCGCTGGTTTTCGCCCTTGGATTTTTACTCCGTTCTTTGTTTTGCTATTTTCTCATAAGTCTTCAGGTTGTTGCGCTTTTTAATTCTCTACGCATCGACATCGATCAGTTCCGAAGGATGAGGATGACTACCGTCCGATCCAATTTTGGGTCAGCTGGACCTGGTTCTTTTTCCTCTTCTTGGCAGCTCATCGAACGAGTAGTGTTCCCCGAACTTGTTGATGATAGATTTTATGCTGTCGTGATGAATTTGGAAACATTGCGCTATTTTGTTTGTAGAGACATACTTGTCACGAAACCAAGTGTCCAGCAATTAAATTTTAAAACTCTTCTCGATTCAAGTCATCTAGAAAACGATCACTGTTAACCGAAAGTTCAGGAGCTGATCAAGTTGTTGACAGATGAATTCGTCGAATGTAGGTAGCCTCAGACCGATAGTCTTACGCGTGTATGTGTGAGCGCATCTTGAGCGTTGCCAGTTTATTTTCGATACAATCCGCAGTGGAAGTTAAAGCTATTTGCTCGTGTTTATTAACAATCGTTTGAATACGTATTTCACTTTTTAATTTTATTCTTGTTCTTTATCCCCGGTGTGGAAAACAGTAACTAAGAATGACTACCGTGATAGCAACGACCCGTGTGGTGATGGGTGACTAAACTAAAATGAGACCGCCGTGCGCATCTAAAGTGGCAGCGCAAATGATAACTGCCGGTACGGTTGCTCTATCATGACACCAGCCGGATGTTTGGTTTGAAATTTGAATTTCCCTTTTTCCGGAACGTTCTCCATTTTCTGCGGTGAAATGAACCGGTCCGTGTGGCTGTTGGCCACAGCATCGATGCTGAAAAGTTTTTCGTCGGAGAACATCATTATCATTTTTTACTTCTTCAAAAAGGAAAGCAATCTCTTGGAACGAGTAACTCGTAGTTCCTTGACCCGGTCCGTAATCAAGAGGCGTTTCACTCTGGCTCTGGAAGATGCATGCAGGTCTTCTTTGATGATTCTCCGCATGGATTTCTCCGAAATATTGGCTCCCTTTGTAAGTTTTCTTATGGAACGCACCGGGTTGCGAGCAATTTTTGCACGGACCGATTTGATCACTTCCCGGCTTCCGCTGTTTAGGATCATCCTGCAGGGACTTTTTATGCGGTAAACCGTGGCACCCTAACACCCACCACCACACGAATTAACCCAATACTCAAGTTTGAACATTTTCGCACTATTTTCTGCCGCACCCTGTAAGTGAGTGGCAGCTGACCTGCCTGTAGGTACTCTCATGAAAAATTCCACCTACCTCGCATTAACCGTTGGAGAGCCTAACACACATCGGAAGCACACAATTTTAAAATGGACTCTCTCGGATAATTCTACTTAGTTCATTACGTCGAAATTGCTGCCCGTAAATTCTTTCATGAATAATTTGCACCATTAATTCGAAATCCGACAACAGCGATAGCGCAAAATCCTCAAAATTCCATTCCTTCAATTATCGTCTATTCAGTTCACTAGCCATTACTCGGCATAAGCGGCAAACTGCTGAGAATGACAATGCCCGTCGTCAGCAGCAATCCCTACGCTCTTCCCCTGAACCGCCGCATAATTATATCGCCAATTGACAGCCCGTATCGCAGCCCATTAAATTCATGCGTCCATCAGCTGCAGGAAAATTAAACAGTCGGCACTTTTTCCGGAATAATAATTTGATAATTCAATTAGTGCCTTCCGCGTGGACCTGGATTCAGGTCCGGTTCAGTGGATCTGTTTCCGTGTGAAGGTGCGCATAAATTATGGACTCTGTGCCATCGATCGTCGTCGTCGTCGTCGTCGGTCGGTCGAACGGATAACAACGGAAAACACCAATTAAATATTCAAATTTGGAATAAATAAATATGAAAATGAAATGGGAAGTGCAGCTACTGGTACGGATCCATCCGACATGCGGTAATCTTCGATTGAATAATTAAAATCGCATTCGATTATAATTCGTCAGCTGACGAAATCCAAGTGCTGAACACGGTTTATCATCAATTTGATGCGGGAGCTGTTGGCAAATATCGCACCAGGATTTTGAAAAGGATTTAATTGTTTGACGGCGTTGATCGAGAAATTCAAAATCGGAGTCGAAGGAGAGGAGTATTCGACACTTTTCACCGCCCCCCTCTCTCCGAGAAGAAAGACAATTAAATGGTAATCTGTGATTTTAATCGGATCCAGGATGGAACGTGCGAGTCTCTCTATCTGGCCCTCACGGATCTGCATTTGCATAATGTCCGTTTTGAATTTCAAACAGAGTCGGGCATCTTGAATTAATTGTGAATTGCAGTTTGCTTTCAGGAAGGATTTCAGCAACCGAACATCTTTGAAACGTCTTACTCAAACTTTAATTTGCTGCTCTCCTGGTAATGAACGAAAGCTCTCGGGTGGCGCCCAGGGATGCCAGATGTACAGATCGTTTCGAGAAGACCTAAATCACAGCCATTGGGTTTAGTGACGTTTAACGTACGCACACTACAGCGCCATTTAGACCAAAGGAGCGCAAGTAAGAAGAAAAATCTTTTGGAGGAAAACAAACCATTATTCCTCTGCGTGTGCTAGAGAGGGAAATGTGATTATACGTCAAAATACTTAATTCAAACTTGAATTTCAGCGTGTGTAAAATTCCATCACCGTCAATTTGAATGAAATTGCCAAATCTCGAGTTACGTTTACATTTAAAAAAAATGGACGAAAATTGCCGATTTTTTATGGGTTTCCCTTCACCCGCAGTGACAAAACTACCCATGCAGCATCAATCATAGTAACCCATGAGTCAGCAGACAAAATTTGACAGCTCTATCGATCGAACTCTAACCGCGATGGCAAAAACAGTGAAACAACTCCGTTCAGAAATGTGCGCGTTGTTACTTCAACAGAACATTCAGGCTTCGCTGCAGTTTCGTTGCGATCGCTCTTATTACCCTATCATTGTGGACGACTGCTGTATCATCGGCGAACAGCGACAGAGATCCGTTTTCGGCGGAGATCTCTTGTGCATCGGAAACTGCACCATGCAGTGAAACACAGATTTTTCTGTTTGTAAGGTAGTTCTTCACCATCTTCACCAGAAAGACTGGAAGATTGTACCGATGCGGTGTTCAACACCGTTCAGCACCAGGTCATCATGCCAAACGTTGTCAAACGCCTTTTCCACGTCAAGAAGGGCAATGGTAGATGTTTTTGAAACAGACTTGTTTCGCCTGAGGGTGTTAGTGACTCGGTTCAATTGATGTATTGAGGATCGACCGCGTCGAAAACCGAACTGTACATCAAGCAAGATGTTGAGTTTGTCGGCAGAAGTAGGGAGCCGACGGTAGATTGATTTCTCAAAAAGTTTGGATAATCCGGAGAGGAAAGAGACCTTGAGAGAGAAGGGTGGTGATTTGTTGAGGTTTTTCGGGGGGGGGTGGGCTGGTTGGCTGGCTGGGGGAGGGGGGGGGGGGTTGGAGAGGGGATGTAGGGACCACCTTACCAATCAGACTAAGGCCGGTGTGGCCTCTGCTGTACACAGAAGTTGTTTCCATTGTAATCGGTCCATGGCTGTTCCTCGCCAGCCTCGCTGTCTGCGGAGGGTCCGCAGGTCGCCTTCTACTTGATCGATCCACCTTGCTCGTTGCGCGCCTCTTCTTCTTGTACCTGTCGGTTCGTTTTCGAGAACCATTTTCACAGGGCTGTCGTCCGACATTCTTACGACATGCCCAGCCCATCATAGTCGACCGATTTTTGCGATGTGTACGATGGGAGGTTCTCCCAGCAACTGGTGCAATTCGTGGTTCATTCGCCTCCTCCACGTTCCGTCTTCCATCTGCACTCCACCGTAGATCGTACGCAGCACCTTCCGTTCAAAGACTCCAAGGGCGCGTTGGTCCTCCACTAGCAATGTCCATGTTTCGTGGCCGTAGAGAACTACCGGTCTAATTAATGTCTTGTAGATGGTCAACTTTGTGGTTCGGCGAACTTTGTTCGATCTTAGCGTCCTTCGGAGTCCAAAGTAGGCACGATTGCCAGCCATAATGCGCCTTTGTATTTCTCTGCTGGTGTCGTTATCGGCGGTCACCAATGAGCCCAGATACACAAATTCGTCTACTACCTCGATTTCATCACCGTCGATCTGAACTCATGCTAGGAGGCTAACATTGTCTTCTCGTGAGCCTCTTCCCTTCATGTATTTTGTTTTTAACGCATTAATCACAAGCTCAATCCAACCAGCTTCAGCCTTAAGTCTGATGTACGTTTCCGCCATCGTCTCAAAGTTACGTGCTACGATATCAACGTCGTCGGCGAAGCCAAATAGTTGGACAAACTTCCTGAAGATCGTGCCACTCGTGTCTATCCCAGCTCTTCGAATCACACCCTCCAATGCAGTGTTAAATAACAAACACGACAATCCATCACCTTGCCGTAACCCTCTCCGAGATTCGAAGGGACTCGAGAGCGTCCCTGGATACTCGGACGACACACATCACTCGATCCATCGTTGCTTTGATCAACCGCGTCAGTTTTTCCGGAAATCCATATTCGTGCATGATTTGCCATAGCTGGTCTCGATCGATTGTATCATACGCTGATTTGAAGTCGATGAAAAGATGATGTGTGGGCACGTTGTATTCGCGACATTTCTGCAGACGAATGAAACATCAAATAGGATTACGCAGGCATCATGTTCTCGACGTTGATACCGATTGACATTCGTAGCTATGATTGTAATTCCTCAAAGTATTAGGCGAGATGGATGTTAATTTCATGCTCGTAACGCGACTCGTAGACTAGTGATATTTATGAAGATTGTGAGCTGACAAAATATATCTGCCTATAGGAGGAACAGGGGGAGGAGCGGAAGGATTGAAAGGGATTCGGGAGACAGAGGGGAGGAGAGGGGGGGAGGATATGGAGATTGGGGGGTCAGCAGCCTTCTCAGCGGGGAGTAATCAAACGATCCTTAGAGTCATTGTTGTCTAGAGGGTGGTGCTGCCGGGCCTGGGAGATCGCCAGGGAGATCGCCTGCTCGATCGACTGCAGTTGCCGATCGATGTCGTCAGTTGATTTGGGGCGCCCAACGACCTGATGACGGAACTGGACCCAGTTGGCGCGATGGTAGTTGCGCCTGGTTACCGAATGCCGGTTTACGGAGGAACCAACTTCAGCCACCACACCACACCATGGCATATTGGAGAGGAAGATGTCGATTGTTGAGTGGGCCCCGGATCTGCTCAACAGGGTGGGAGTATCCGGGCCCAGGATGGTGTAATGGCCCTCTTCCAGGTCCTTTTGTAGGTTGGAGCCGTTCTTGTTTCGTCGTGCATTTCCTCAGGTTCCACAGCTTGCATTCAGGTCGCCGGGGATGATGAACTGCCCATGCTTCCGAGTAAGCTTGATGATATCGTTTCGTATAGTCTTATCTGTCCCGTCGTTTGCGCTTGCTTGTTTGGGACAATAGGCCGCGATGATAGTGACAGGGCCGACGGTGGATTCGAACTTGACATGACTTGATGGTTTCTATGAATTTAAGCTGAAAGCTCGGAAGCAGCTGGCAGTTGGTGTTCTTGCGCAGGGCAACGGCGACTCCTCCTCCGTTGAAGAAGGATTGATCAAGTCTGATCAGTCGGAAATCGGGGAGGAAAACATTGATCTCAGGCTTGAGGTTAAGAATGTCGATGAATTTGATATTCTTGCTTTTGAACGAGCAAGCGTTCCAGTTAGCTATTCTGATGATTTCACGGTCCATCATAGCTTGAATTTGTTCCGAACGGGTTCTGCCGGATCGCTTGATGATGATGGCCTGAGTCAGGATTGCAACGACTTCCTCCGTTGTTAGAATCGAATCATCGATCGCGCCGGATGCTGCACCAGTGTACGACGGTCCTGGAGGAATGCTTTGGGATGGCTGGGTTGCTGCAGCTGTGAACCGATGCTGAACAGAACAGGCCGACTGGGGACCGAACGGAGGCGGACCAGATCGTCGTCGAAGGCCAGGTTGATTGTTGGCTGAAGATTTTCGAATTTTGATGAATTTTGCCTGCTTTGGGCATTCTCTGCTGGTTGCTTTGTGTGCCGCACCGCAGTTGGCACACACTAGGTCAGCATCCTACATCCGCTCACAGGCATCGGGTTCCTGATGGTGGCCACAATCGACGCAACACTTCTCCATGTGGCAATTTTAAGTTCCATGCCCAGACATCAGGCAGTTCTAGTACTGAGTGACATCATGGTGGATCGGTTGGTATTTGTCCCTCTTGACGACGATGTGGAACAAGGCTCGGATGTTTTTCAGGTCCTTCATACACGTCGAGTTATTCTCAAAGGGTACAGCTGATCCCGATAGCTTCGAGAGACGTCATGCCGACGCATCTTGTTGATTTGCACCGGTTTGAGTCCATTGGATCTTAATTCTTCTTCTCTGGAAGGCCACGCAAAACCACCTTAAACGGTTTGTTTGCTTCCATGTCGTGCTTGAAGTATTGCAGTTTCATCTACTTGAATATTTCCTTGACCGATTGAATTCCTTGAAAAATTAATGTTGCTAATTACTTTTCGATACACTCTTTATACAAATCAACAATTTGGAAAAATACCAAAATGCACTTCGTCGCGAACATTTTGCGAATGGAACGTGCATCCTTTTGGATGATGGATTCACACCATGAATTGAGGGGCAACGACGGCATTTATACTGCCAACATTAAAACAACACCAGACAATGTTAAATGTGCCAGCAAATCGAAATATGAGCCAATGGTGTTGGTGTGGGTCAGCGTGTCATCGAAGGGTCTCTCCACGCCTTTTATTCGCCCCAAAGCGATCGATTCTGACGTTTATATCAGCCAATCCTTGCCGAAGTATTTTCATCAAAAAATATCACGCTTGACAGTTGTTGATATGTTTTGACAGGATCTCACAAGCTTTCATTATATGAAAAAACATTGGATTGGCTTACTGAGAGTTCTAATATAATAAAATACTCGGAAGAGGATTTTAAAATTCAACGCTGAACGTTCGGTAATCTGATTTACCGGATTTCGGTGACATTTTACAGTATTACGGTAAAAAAAAATACCGGAACTTGTCAAATCATACCAAAATCCGTTAAATTGGATTACCGAACGTTCAGCAGTTCGGTAAAAAATTAACGAATACTGTAACATTTTCTAAGTATGCAGACATACTTCCATCCCTTTACAGAATATTTCACTCGATGCTGAGTTATTTCAGGAGATTTATGTGTTTGGGGGGGGGGGGGGGGGAAATACGAGAAAAAAAAAATAAAAAAACATACAAAAAAAAAAAAAAAAAAAGAAAAATAAATGAAATTAACCTTCCTAATGCATTAGGAAAAAGTTACACATAGTGCATTCAGGGTCAAAAAAGACCCAGGATTTTGCTTCGCTCCCAAATGTTTATTTTTGAACAGATTTTTGATATCTTGGTCTCAAATGAAAGGTATAGATTCTTAAAACAACATGCTGACCTGTTTTGTTTTTTGATTGGCCATTCTGGGCACATAGGTACCCAGAACCGATTGCGGTATGCATCCGAAGTGGACAATTTTGAAACCTCAAGTATTTGTATCGTTAGACGGTTCAAAATTCACGATTTTGAACACCGATCTTCAAAAACATCATACCATAGATCAACCGGAGTATTTGGCCACATCCGGATATTCTGGTACTGGTTCCGGTAGGGTCGAAAGTGGACAATTTTGAACCCCAAGTATTTGTACCGTTCGACGGTTCAAAATTTATGGTTTTGAATACAGATATCCGAAAACATCGTGCCATAGACCTACCAGTGAATTTGGCCACATCCGGATACTCTGGATCCGTTTCCGGTTGGGTCCAAAGAGGCCAATTTTGAAACCTCAAGTAGTTGTACCGTTCGACGGTTCGAAATTCATGATTCTGAATTCTGATATCCAAAACATCATACCATAGATCAACCAGGACATATGGTCACATCCGGATACTCTGGAACCGAATCCGGTAGGGCCCAAAGAGGACAATTTTGAACCCCAAGTATTTTTACCGTTCGACGGTTTAAAATTTATGGTTTTGGTTTCTATTTGTTCCGTCTCACGTCGGAAGCGCCACTGGCAAACGCATGTAAACCTACGTCGCTAGTAAGCCAGAAAATCACCACAGTCGGCGTGCTGCAGAACTACCAAACAATCATCACATCACCAAGCAACCACCATATCACCAAATAACTTTCTCATCACAGCACTCGGAGCGCTGCATCTATTTAAGTGGCATGTAGTAGCTTGCAATCAAATAGTTTCTTTCCAACCGCGCACCCATCAGCAACAGAGGCAAAAGCAAATTTATAGATGTACGTAGAGAAATAAAGAAGTGCTTAGTGCAGCCGGCAGTTTTCATCAGCCTCGATCACCTTTCGTCTGTGGCTGGGAACATCGTCAGTCAGCTCTTTTCAGAGCAAAATTGGTTTGAATTGACGGTTGCCTCCTCTGCCCGCTCCTGCCAAATTCAGTCCACTCCGCCTGCCAGACCCTTCCAGTGCGAACACTATTGTTACTTCTAATTCTGACGGTGACAGTTGTGTGTAGCAACAAGACCGAAATTGTGAGTATTACATTTTACTTTAATGGTACAACTAGTTGTACTGCTCATCGAAAAGTATAACCACTTATAGCTAACTCGATAGCAAACTGGAATTCAAGAGCTACATTTAAAAAGGAAATACACCATGACCAGGGCCTTGACTCTACAGAGAAGAAAAGCCAGATATCATTAACTTCTACAATCGGCACAAGGGTGCGGTTGATACCGTTGATCGCCGCATTGCCTCATATTCCGTGAAACGCGCAACGAAAATTTGGAAAAATGTAGTCGTGTGCAATGGTATCGATCTATCACTGAATAATGCGTTTGTTGTGTACGATAAGATTTTCAAAGATTGGAATAACGCTCTGAACCGGAAACGGTTATTTCTGGAACGCTTGGGAACAGCGCTGGTATCCCAACAGATAGCACGACGTGAAACGATCCCGAGAGCTGCCTTTTCTGCCCAAATAGTACGCGCCTCAAGAGCAGACATTGGAACTTCAATTGTTTCCGATTCACCTATCCAGCCTAATAAAAGAAATATGAATCCACCAAAGAAGAGAGGACGGTGTACTTTTTGCGAAGGTTCCGACAGTAAGTATTCAACAACGTGCTGCCAATGCGGTAATTATACATGTAAAATTCATACCGCAACATTTTGTCCAGCGTGTGGAATTTTAAAACCGTAATTGCCTGTCAATTTGACCACCGTATGACTTATGTAATAAATATGTTGAAAATGTATCAATTAGTTTTTTTTACTCAAAAAAAAAAAGGAAAACGGACGTTATCTTGACTATTTGTTTATGAATGTGATATACAAGTTAGTGGGTACAAGAGTGGTCCAAATTGGGTCTATTCCGGGTTTTAGTCCATGACATGATGGATGTCTTCGGACATACAGATGGCATGACGTTTTCATCAAGATGACAAACCATTAAAATCATCATGATATCAGTATTTAAAATCATGAACCTTGAGTCATCAAATGGTACAATAACTTGGGGTATCCATAATTGGTCCCTATAGGTACCAGGATATCCGGATGTGGTCTCCTGGTAGATCTATGGTATGATGTTTTGGATATCAGTATTCAAAATCATGAATTTGGAACCGTGGAACGGTACAACTACTTGAGGTTTCAAAATTGGCCGCTTTGGACCCAACCGGAAACGGTTCCAGAGTATCCGGATGTGGCCAAATTCACTGGTAGGTCAATGGCACGATGTTTTCGGATATCAGTATTCAAAACCATAAATTTTGAACCGTCGAACGGTACAAATACTTGGGGTTCAAAATTGTCCTCGGTGGGCCCTACCGGATTCGGTTCCAGAGTATCCGGATGTGACCAAATGTCCTGGTTGATCTATGGTATGATGTTTTTGGATATCAATATTCAAAATCATGAATTTTGAACCGTCGAACGGTACAAACAGTTGAGTTTTCAAAGTTGTCCACTTTGGAACCGACCGGAACCGGTACCAGAGTATCCGGATGTGGCCAAATTCACTGGTAGGTCTATGGCATGATGTTTTTGAAGATCGGTGTTCAAAATCGTGAATTTTGAACCGTCTAACGGTACAAATACTTGAGGTTCCAAAATTGTCCACTTCGGATGCATACCGCAACCGGTTCTGGGTACCTATGTGCCCAGAATGGCCAATCAAAAAACAAAACAGGTCAGCATGTTGTTCTAAGAATCTTACCTTTCATCTTCACCAAGATATCAAAAATCGGTTCAAAAATAAATATTTGGGAGCGAAGCAATGTCTTGGGTCTTTTTTGACCCTGAATGCACTATGTGTAACTTTTTTTGTAGCGTCACTTCTAGAGGTCGCTGAAAACTGTAGCTGCCCAAAATGTATTCCTTTTCAAAAATTAGGAAAAGTCAGAAAATTTCAGATTCCTAGTTTATTCCGTTTAGACATAAGAGCTTTTTTGAGATGTTGATCGGTCAAAAACGACCCTAATGCACAAGGAAGGTTAAAGAAGTAAAGAAATAAGAAAAAAACCAAATATTTGTTTTTTTTTAAAATTGTTTTGGGTTTTTTTTTCAAATTATTTTTGTTTAAAGGGGGGGGCAAAAAACCAAATTTTTTTTTTAATATAAAAAATATACTTCTTGAAAATACCGATGTTGACTGTTTGTCATCTTTCCACTACGAACTATCTTTACTCACTTCTTTAGACTGATTTAAGTCAAACGTACTCAATTTTGGGTTATTTGGCAGGGATGCCAGATATACAGACATGTCTTTATTTATACAGACGTCTGATCATGCATACAGACCTAATACAGATTATAGAAATTATACAGCTATTGCGATAAAGTTACAGATTTTTACAGACATTGATATCCTCAGTAAAATGACAAAAAAAAAGATGATACTGGAACGATTTAATTTTCCATATAGAAGTGGCATGTTTAATTTCATAACCTAAGGCATTCCATATTTATAAAAAGTATCTCTGAAAACGGATTGACTTCTCAGTGTTTCAGGAACTTGTTTTGAAGCTCCTTTTATCCCAACAGACCTTAAGTTAAGTCATCATTTTTAATATTTTGAAAATTAGTGAAAACCTGGGAGCTTCACCGTATTCTCAATTGATAGCGGACTGATGACTTGACAGTTATTCAGCTACGCAGTGAATGTAGTTTGCAAAACTCCATTTACAGTTTTTATGTTTAAAAAATGCTCATGCATTTACTATTCGTATTGCTAAAGATGAACAAATGTTGTCATATTTCGTTCTATGTGAATTATTCATAGATGCTTGATGTTACGAAACGTCAAAAATAAACTTTCATACTTGCAAGGTTGTGTAGGAACTTTCATAAATTTTCAAGAATCTTCTAGATCAGTTTGAAGTGCTGCTATTACTATGTACTACAATGAAATTAAGAAAAAGGATAGTACAAGCAACAATCAATAAGAAACAAGCGGTTTGAAATTGGCTCACTGCTGGGAATTCCTTTGGTCCCAAGCACACCTTACATCTTACACCTTGCAATACGTTCTTGCGCTTTTCGTTACTAGAATCTTTGTTTTTGTTTTGATTCGCTGTATAATTTTGACAGAATATATGATATAAAAACAATCATATATATTCTGATATATATGATTGTTTTTGTTATAAGTTATGTTTTAGGGGCGATGCATTAAGCTGGGGACCGAGTTTGGGACCGATGCACTGGTATTTTCTGAGCCGAGAGCTGTATCTATTTTCTTCTTGACTATCCAGCCCCTGGTCCAAGCGGGACTGTAAAAAACTGTTAAGCTTTCTTATTTTATTTTTTTCAAACATCAAAAAACTCATCACAAGTGTATTTGACAGAGCATAACCGAAAAAAAACAGAATATTAAAAAAAATGTATTACAGCTTTATGAACTCAATAAAAATCCATCAATTCGTACTTTGAAATAAAGTGTTTTGTGGTTTTATTAAGTGTACATTTATTGTAAATGTAAATGTGTATCGAAATTGATTTTTTTTTTAATTCCCAGGTTTTGTTTAAGGTTAATTAAACGTTCAGGGAGGAAATCAATGCTTTTATAAAATAACGCTTCAAACATAGATAAAATGAAAATTTGCAGAAGTATCTATAAAATTGCAATACTTTTCTAAAACTCCTCAAGACTTTATTCGAGATGTGTAAACAAAGAAACAAGTTTATTTACAGGGTGCGGCAGAAAATAATGCGAAAATTTGTTCTATTTCTTTCAAATCCCATTTTCAACTAATTCAAGCAATAATATCAACATTTTCGAGTGCAGTTATCTTTATAAAGTCCTTTTAAACAAATTTATTCAATGTGTCCTCCATTTTTATTAATAACATCCTCGAGCCGACGCCGGAAGCCAGAGCATGCCTTTCGGACGTAGTCCTCCGACATTGACTGCCATGTGCGTGTTATGGTTGACTTCAGGGTTTTCAAACAAGGGTGTGATGTTTTGCAGGCTCGTGCTTCAACATATGCCCAAATCGAATAATCCAACGGATTAAGATCTGGACTGCTAGGGGGGCACAAATCCTTCGGCCAAAACTTCATGTTATCGTTTAACCATTGTTGGGTTCGATTGGGAGTGTGACACGACGCTCCATCCTGCTGTAGGACAACGTTTTGGTCCACGGAGAAGTTGGCCTTCACCCAGGGAAGCACTTGGTCCTTTATAATACCGATATACACTTCGGTATTGATTTTGTCTCCAGCATCAATGAAAACAGGCGGCATTTTCAAACCGTTGGACGCCACCAAGCCAAACATCATGACACCAGCCAGATGGTTGGTTTGAAATTTGAATTTCACTTTTTCCGGAACGGTCTCCAATTTCTGCGGTGAAATGAACCGGTCCGTGCGGCTGTTGGCCACAGCATCGATGCTGAAAAGCTTTTCGTCGGAGAACAGGATTATCATTTTTTCCTTCTTCAACAAGGAAAGCAATCTCTTGGAACGAGTAATTCGTAGTTCCTTGATCCGGTCCGTAATCAAGAGGCGTTTCACTCTGGCTCTGGAAGATGCATGCAGGTGTTCTTTGATGATTTTCCGCATGGATTTCTCCGAAATATTGGCTTCCTTTGCAAGTTTTCTTATGGAACTCACCGGGTTGCGAGCAATTTTTGCACGGACCGATTTGATCACGTTCGGCGTGCGTGCAAAGCGCGAACGTCCGCTTCCCGGCTTCCGCTGCTTAGGATCATCCTGCAGGGACTTTTTTATGCGGTAAACTGTTGCCAAACGGCACCCTACCACCTTGACAATCTCTTTCGGCTTCTTCTGGGCGAGCAACAAACTAGTGATCACTTCTTTCGCGAACATTTTGACGAATTTGCAATAAAACAAATAGAATGTTTGGATGCAGCACTTGAAAGTAAACATAAACATATACACTATCTACAGAAATTAGTCACTAGCTATACGAATTAACCCAATACTCAAGTTTGTACATTTTCGCATTATTTTCGGCCGCACCCTGTAATACAAAAAAAAAGCTTCAAATCATTTTATCCTACAGGAAAATCCCATAGAAATTCAGGAAACTTATCAGATAAGATTTTATTTGGAATGTAGTCGATCCAATATTATTTTCAAAGAATTATTAATGATATTTGCTTACTTAAGAAATCGAGTAATTGAAAAAAAAACTTCTGTTCGAATTTTAAAAGATCTGCGGAATCTATCAGAAATTCAACAGTATTATAAAAGTAGATTTTAGTTTTAAAAAAATGTTTGAATTTGTATAAGCATGGAAGCAATTTTTTGAAGAGATGCTGTCGAACCTTTGATGATATTCAACGTTTATTTTCTTGTGAATCAGGATTTTTAACGGTGTCATGTGCCTTTCGACACCTGTTGACAAGTTTGCCCGGCATTTTTGGGAATTTTTTAATTCTTATACCTAAATAAAATTATTTTATATATTACTTAATTAGTATTTAGAAATAAAAGCAAATTCCTTAAATTCTATGTTTATTGAGCTCTCTACAAAACTGCTTCGACGCTTTGCCGAGCGGCCGTACAGCAGTTGATCAAAAGCCTTAGCCATGTGCGATAAAAAGATGGATTTCGGCAGCTCTTTCTTGGACTTGGCTTCTCCGTTTCACCACAAAATTATTGGAGTAGATTCTCCATTTGAGATTCAACCAAATATTTTCTATCGGTCACATTTGGGGACTTTGGGACTGTTGCCGGTCTTCAATACAACGTTTATCTTCAGCCGGTCCATCTCCTCCAATGATCTCTTGATTTAATGGACAGAGGACAGGTCCGCCCAAAAGACCACATTCTCCTTTGTTTGATACTTTTTAACGAAGGAGGCAAATTTCAGCTGGTACTTTGTTCTATATATCCTCTCGTTCACCGCTAGCCACGATGGAAACAGAAGCGACTTGGACATTTCCTCCTCGCTGGTCGTCAGCCACAGAAAGGTCTTCTCCGGGAACTTGGAATGGAAGATATATTTGATGCCAACGCTTACCTCTTTAGTGAGAGTGTCCGGTCTCCTGCCAGTCGTTGCCGTCTAGCGTTAACTAGGTCTCGTCATCCATGAAGAACACGACGTCGTTCTTTGCCAAAAAGTTACTTTTATGCACCACTTTTAACCGCTCCATTTGGGTGATTGATAACGCTGTCAATTTTCTTCTGTACACAACTGGGTTGCTATGGTTGCGATATACAGGAAGATTCACCACCTGGTGGCAGGGTAATTGCATGTAGAATCGTTAAAATCAGTCCTTTTTTTTAATGCATTGCTACAAAATAAGAGGGAGCTCAAGAGTATGTGTAAATTTAAAACGGCCAAGACTCCTTAAAAATAAGAGATTCTCCAGACAGTTTGTGACAGTTGCAAAACAGAAAAAGTATATACATATGGCTCTCAAAACTAATGTATTAGAGAAAACCAGTTAACCACTGGAATAGTACCTCCAAAGCCCGGCAATCCAAACTGTTCATTAAGCCTAAAGCTTCTCATAAGGAGTGTATCGAAAATAAGCTATCCACAAAATTTCTTTCAAATTATGTTGAAAACCGATGTTTTATTCATACAAAAAATTGATCCTTTATTGTACGAGGTTAAACTTGAACATAATGAAGACCGGATGAAATTTAAGTTATTCCTTCACGAATTTTCGAACTTCGGATCGCATGCTCTTCATCAAGTTCCGGACAAGTGTTGCCTCGCATTTTTTGGACGCTTGAGCTCAAATTTTTTTGGACTCCTGCATGTTCCCAGCTGCCTTACCTTATGTTTGCCTTATTGCCCAGTAACGTTCGATGGGTCGAAGCTGAGGGCAATTTGGTGGATTGATATTTTTCTCAACGAAATCTATACCCTTTTTCGCAAGCCAATTGAGAGTGGTTTTGGCATAGTGAGCCGACGCTAAATCCGGCCAAAACAGTGGAGGTGTACTATGCTTCTTATATGAAGGCAACAATCTCTTCTGCAGACACTCAGATCAATAGATTTCCGCATTTATAGTTCCGGTAGTGTAAAAAATGGTTGACTTCAAACCACAGGAACATATTGCTTGCCATACCAGTACCTTTCGACCGAATTTCTCCACTTGAATCGACCTGTCCGCATCGCTCACATCCTCCCCAATGACGGCAGTAAAGTATTGTGGACCTGGAAGGGTTTTTGAGTCCTCCTTTACATAGGTCTCATCGTCCATCAAAACACATGCATCCGGACGCTGCAAAAGACGCGAATACAATTTCCGGGCCCTTGTTGCTGCTCGCTTCTTCTGTTCTGCACTTTGTTTCGAGATTTTCTGTTTCTTGTAGGTCTTCAGGTGGTTTCGCCTCTTGATACGCTGGATCATTCCGACACTCGTTCCTGCTTTTTTGGCCAAATCACGTATTGACATTGATTTGTTCTTCATGATTAGAGATACCACTTTCTGCTCCAGTTTCGGGTTGGAAGAACCGGGTTTTCTGCCTCGTCCTGGTAGCTCATCCAAAGAATAGTGTTCCCCAAACTTATTAATGATGGTTTTAACACTCGCATGATGAATTCCAAACCGCTTCGCCAATTTTCGCATAGTAATACCCTTCTCACTTAGCCATGTGTCCAGAACCTTAATTTTCACTTCCTTTTCAATACGCGACATTTTGAAAACGCAGAATTTGAACCGCACAAACAAGTAAACGAAAGAAAGCTGACAGTCAAACGCACAGCATGCAGTGTTCAGAGCATAAAAAACCATCACAAATACATGCGTACAACGCAAATGTATGTGAATAGCTTATATTCGATACACTCCTTACACACTACCAAAATGTCATGCAAATTTCTGTCCCCGGAGACCGACACATGCAAGCTTCCTTCAGCAGATAAGAATGAGTTGAAAGAGATGAGAAAATAAATTCAATCAAACACATCTTTCGCCGAATTGCGTATGTGTCAGTTTCAGGAGACATAATTTTACACGAAATCTTTCTTTGCGTGCTCCGACTTTTTACAAACATGAATTATGTCTTGTGTAAAATTCATAATTTTTAAGTGTGTACGCAAAAGTTACTTAAACTTTGTTTCGTTGTTTATGACCAGTGCTCGGGCGTATGACAAAGGCTACTTTCTCTCGATATTTTTGGAAAGAGTGAATAGAAAATCGATACGTCAAACTTTAGACAATCTGTGGCCTGCGAACCCTGTCGAATAGACATATTGTTGTCACTCTACTTATGGTACGTACTCTGCTTCCCTCTTCTAAACAATACTATCCCCGAGAACAGGAAATCGATCTTCGGAAAAAAATATAGTTACATAAATCTTCAAAAACCTCAAGCGTCGAACGCTGACTGAATCCGCAACCTGGGTGAAATTGAAACACTGAAATCCAACGAATATTCTCGTCCTGAACAGATGTTTGAATGCTTCGATAACGGAAATCGGCATGAAATCCACCCACGCACATTTTTAAGAAAAACATTTTCTAGAGAGCCATAATCCCTCTCAGCACACACCTAGAAGATTAGCACCGTTCATCGTTTTGGCGGTGACACCCGATTAAAGAGAGTGGGTTTAAGCATAACTCAGCTCACCAGATGGCACTTTGACACCGATGGTCATCAACAGCCTCAATGTCCCGTGCGGTTTTCTGCCTGTTTCGATTTAGGATTGGACCGGGATAGACCGTCATCCTCTCGTCTTTGGGTGTGTAGTAGGTAGCTTTAGTCGTCGTGCTCTAAAAGTGTCGCGTGAGTTTTCCTTTTCTCAGCAGCAGTAGCAGACAGTGTATGCATTTAGTGCGTTTTGATTACACACTCACGTTAAAGGAGTTGCATGTGCGTCATCTCATATAGACGCGTGCGTCTTCCTTTTAAAACCTTCTGTGCGTATAGAATATATAACGTGCCGTCGTCACATTTTTCGGTAACTCCTAGCATATGAAAACCCCGAATAATGGTGGGAAATATGCGAGGGCGAGCGCGCACTGAGAGTGATTTGTGTATTTAAAAATAACTATTTTCTCTCCTGCCGAATAATGTTGAACAAATCTTGAACGGACAGCGAAGATAATATTTGCAGTTTTCCCAGTAAAATTTGCAGCCTCGCATCGATCCCGGTCGGTTGATTCTCTCGCACTCTCAACCGTGAGAACAGCAGATACTCATCGTTTGAACTTCTGTAAGAACTGTGGCAGCACACACCAAGAACCAACCGAACTTTCCTGCCAGGTGGAGGTCGTGCGGGAGTTTCCACTTGATTCGTCCTCTCGGTTTAGTGAATATTTATAATTTTTTTGAATTGAAAATTGTGATTTTGATCGCTCGAATTGATTTTGAAACGCGTCGCTTTGTAACGAACTCTCTGCTAACAGACTGATTAATTTTAAACGGCAATCCAAAAGGCTAATGTGATAGTGAACCCCGAGTTGTTCTTCTGTGTGGTTAAATTTGTCTTTTTGAGAAGAAAAAAAAAAAGTGCGAATAGCAACGAATCCAAGTAGGAACGAGAAACACGACATTACGATAATAATTTAAAGAAAAAAAAACAGAAAAACATAAAATAAGAAAACGAGAATTTTTTTAAAAGTTGGAGTGCTCTTTGCGACGACACGGTTTCGCTTATTTTTTGCTCATTTTCTCCTCAGTGTGTGCGCGTTGGAGAGTGTGAGATTTTTGAACCTGAAAAATTCGGCAGTGTGACTCGGGTATTCAATGAAAATACTGATTTTCCTTCAATTTTCTCCACGTTGAACACGACAATAGGAAAAAGTCCTTCCCGCAAGGCCTGCACACACACGGTGGTTAGCGAAAACGGAAATCCAGCATGGCGCGGTTATCGGTGTGGGTCCTACTAGGACTTGCACTGTTCACCCTCTCGGTGCACGGTAGGTTCCGCGCATTAACTGTGCAAATAGAAACGATGATTCAGAAAAGTGAAAAAAATATTCCAAAAAAAAATCAGTGAGTGCGTGCGTGATTCAGAAATACCTCTCGGTGCATTGATGACGCGCGGCAGATCGAGAAGATGCAATGTGCCTCAACATCCCGACAAAGAATCGATGCCATTATTGTTAGTTCCGATCCATGCGAGGAGTGCGGCGCATCTCAATATTGAACCAGGACTGTTATATAATACACCTTATGCAATGGGTGGAAATTTTCAGCTGATTTTAGTCGAAAACGAATTGTGATGTATGTATGAATATTTTGGTGGGCGATATCCTAAGAATCATTGACTGAGAGCAGCGCAACGGAACGTACGTATGGGATATGGTTTCTCTTTAACTAATGACAGTGAGTGAGGTTAGCGAATTATTTTTAACATCCACCGAGTCTGACCAGTGCACTTATGTTTGACATGAAGCAAACGGATCTCAAATTAAAACGGTGGCAGGGAGAAGGGTTAGAAGTGTACTTGGTGCGTTATTCCACAGGTGATCACTGAGTCTGCTTTTTCGTTGAAGTTAGTGGTCACATGATCGAAAGCAGAGCCATAATATTGTAGAACAATACAGGATGAAACAGTCCGATTGATAAACCATGCTGCTCCATCAAGCCGATGTTCGTCGATTTGTAGCTTTCATTTTTTTTTTCATATTTTTTCTTATATATCATGGATGAACAATTAATAACAGTTCTCTGGGCCCTGGAAACAAGTCCAGCTCTTTGAACCAACATGAAAAATTTTCAAGATTATTTGGAAGGCAATCAGAACACTTAAGTAGGGTATATGTCCCTTGACTCAGCCGAATAGGCAGCCAGGTCGATTAAATTTTTTAATGTAACTCTTAAAGTTATTAGGCTGGAAATAATATTCACCCATTTATACATTTGCTTAGATAAGCCTAATAAGACGATCTTTGTTTTAAACCACGAAAAGTTAAAAAACTTTTGTTTTAAACCACGAAAAGTTAAAAAAAAACTTCTTACTACTACTTCTTGAAGACGAAAGGTTTCGACGGATATGGATGTAGTGTCGGTCTATAACCACTATATTGGGTATATTTATGGATGCAACTTTGTCCCATCATTTAGGTTTCTCGTTAAAACTACCTGCGTAATGTTTGTTTTATTATTTCTTCAGGCATTTACTTTCAAGCTATGTTTGCTTCACTCAGAAAAAAAAAATCACAGAATAAATGAAAATTAAACTTCTTTAAAACACTTAAAAAGTTTTGAAAATTTTTTTTTTTTAATCAAAAGAAAAAAAAAAAAAGTGAAAAAATATATAATGATCAATCCAAATTAAAAACTTTATAACTCCAACTATAAAGATTTTTTTTTTTTTTTTTGTGGCTTAGGTTTTGGTTCATAAAAATAAATATAAGACTAATACTTTTTATTGTGTATATTTTATCAATGAAAATTTGGAATGTGGCTTAGGTTTTAGATTACATAAGCAAAAAATATACAATCAAGTATATTGATTATATATCAATTGAAATGGAATATGTGGGATGAATACATTAGGCTATAGTTGGGAACATAGGAAATAACTTTTTAATAAGTCGAGCACTCGACACTGAAGAAGTCTGTAAGTCGCAGACGAAATAGGCCAATCTGTCAAAAGATAAGCTATCTGTAGTGGAATTTGACGGAATTTCGCGTTTACTAGTGATAGTTTAAAGAAGTGTTTCAGTTTTTTATTTTAAATTTTCCTAGTTTTTCAATTTTTAAATAACGTTGAATTGAAGAATAAATGGATGCTGTCAACATGATTTAATCGATTATCGCTGAATTTAAAACATATTCGGTGCATAGGTCGAATGAAGGAGCCAAGCCGACTTTACATCCCGTTACCCTATTCTCATTTTCCAAGCAAGAATTTCTCCATATTCGATGGCATTATATGAACCAACCAATGGCATTATGTCAAATGCTCTTGTAATTAGTATTCGTTCAAACTTTCGTCATAAGAAATTGTTGGCAGCCTTTTGAATGCCTTGTTTTGACTGCAACGAAATAACATTATTCCTCCTATTGTCTAAATTTTATTTTAAGCTTAAGTGTATTGTAGATTAGAGCGAGAATGGTTGATCATTTCTTAAACAACATTATCAAACTACTTTTTTAATATTCTGGCTGGCATGCTCAACTCTTGTGATAAATTTATACTTCCTGTAAAAAAAAAACGTTACGAAATATGTAATCATTGATGTTTTATCAACAGTTATCAAATTCATCAACTAGCCCCATAAACCAAGGAAGTTGATCAGGGTATAGGGCATATTTATCACAAAATTAGCCTGTCAGATGAACAGCCAAAATCGAAACGGTTTTTTCATGAACATTTTAATCGTTGTGACGAAAAAACAGTATCACTTTCACATTCAAGTTTTGCTTAATTAGGACGATGTCGAATTTCCATCATTTTTCTGTTTATAAAACCAAAATCAGCTCAAAACGTTCATCGTTTTTCCCTTTCGTTCAGACTTACTAATGATTACTAATTTATTAAGCTTATTTAAACTTGGCTCCGTAAAGTTGATTCAATTAAAAGCACGAGTATGAGCATGAGCATGATTGACCGACTTCGTTATTGTCAGCTGTTATTACACACAGATTCAACAGATGTTGTTTGGGACAAACATACATCCTCAATGTGTAAAAACTGGTGATCCCAAACTAAGGCAATACCGGCGCCGCCCCCGTCCAAATGCAGGTCTAGGGTGGCCACTCAATTTCCATTTTCAAACTCCCGGGTTTTTCCGGTTTTCTCGGACCAAGTGTTAAACATTTCCCGGTTTCAGACTGATTTACAGGTCGGGAAAAGCGTTACGGGATATGTGCGCCTGTATGTTTCAAATGAAGCCCGGGATTTGAATTCCCGTGGCGGGAATTAAGTCTACACAAAAATTACAGTTTTCTTGAAGTGTAAACCCAACAACGGGATTTACTATGGGAGATTAAATTCATCTCTACACACTACTTCTTCAGCGGGAACAAAACATTTCCATTTGTTTTCGTGCGGATTTTGCAAGTTTGACTTCGAATAGAAAAAAAAATGTCAAAAGGAGAGTCGAGTTCCGAAACAGTTTTTTTTTTTTCGATATTAATGTGCTCGAAGATTTGATGGTTTTGACAGTCAGTATGAACAGTTAACACAGGAAGAAATATTGGACAAAGAAAATATACTCTGAGAAAAATTTCATCGTTGTACCGACAATTAAATCATGGTCAGGATGACTATCGCATATAATGGTTTCAATAACCATGAAAATCTTCGAATTTACCACGTTCATGGCATTTTTGACTATGATCATGGTAACAAGGACTATTCCGACATTATGGAAAATGTTGCATCAACTATTTTTAATTGTAGTTTTGACCATGATCATAGTCGGTTCAAAATCACTATACTGCAATAGTCATCCTAACCCCCAATAATGGTAAAATTGATTATCAAATTCCTCTCTGTGTAGAGCTCCTGCCAAAAAAAAAATGAAACGCGTTGCCAAAACGACAATACCAGATAAGGAGATTGACACTTGCGCTATGCGAAGAAATTTCGAAACATCCTTGCTTGTACCAGATAACAAGCAAGGGGAATTCCAACAAGATAGCTAGATATGCTATTTGGAAACAAATCAGTTGTACTATTTGATTTAAAGCCGTTTTCAGTTATTGTGGTAATACTACAGTGGTATCGCGCTTCTTATAATTTAAAAAAACGGCTGACGAAATACGATGAGTGTTAGTTCGCAAATAAAATGGTTGGAATTGGGCGACGAATATGAGCTCAGTATTACCTACGAAGCGAAAAAGTGAACGAGAAAGATTAATAATTAATTTTAGGTTTTCAGATGTCTAATCCTTTTTCTTTCAAGCGGGAAACATTTGCCTGACAGCAAGTCCTATACTTTCTAAGCGCTTGAAAGAGAAAAGAGATTAGACGTTACACTCTCGCTTCATCTTACTCAATTTTTTAGTACAATTGTATACTGTCTCTTTTTCTCTCACGGAAATGTTACTCAATTTTCGTAAAAAGTGGATCTACTTATAAAATTTCAACACTTTCTCTTCATATCTTTCGTTCTAGCGAAATTACTGTCCATTCTTGGGGCCTCAGTGATGAGACAATATTTCCTTCAACATTTTTGAGTTCAGTTATCTTTATTAGGTCCTTCAAGCAAATTTACTCGATGTGTCTTTCATTTTTATCAATGACATCATCAAGACGACGCCGGATGCTAGAACACGCCTTTCGAACGTAGTCCTCCGACAACGACTGCCATGTGCACGTTATGACAGACATCAGGGTGTTCGCATTAGGGTGAGATGTTTTGCAAGCTTGTGCTTCAAAATACGCGCCCCAATCGAATAATCCAACGAGTTAAGGGCCGGGCTGCTAGGGGGCCTCAAATTTTTCGGACAAAACTTCATGTTTTTCAGCAGCCATCGTTGGGTCCGATTTGACATGGCACTTCATCCTGTTGTAGGACAACATTTTGATCGCCAGAAAAGTTGAAAATAGTCGGCATTTTTAAACGCCAGCCGGATGTTTGGTTTGGAATTTAAATTTCACTTTTTTTGGAACATCCCCAAGATGCTGAACAGCTTTTGGCCGGAGAAAAGGATTATCATTTTTCCCTTCGTCAACAAAGAAAGCAATCTCTTCGAACGAATCACTCGTAGTTCCTTTACCTGTTCCGTAATCAGTCTAGGTCTGGAAAAGGCGTGCAAGTCTTCTTTGATGATTCGCCACATGGAATAGGTGCTTCCTTGGCAAGTTTCCGGATGGAACGTGCCGGGTTTCGAGCAATCTTTTCACGAACCGATTTGATCACGTTTGGCGTACGTGCAAAACACTTCTTCCAGCAGCGGCTTCCACTGCTTCGAACCATGCTATAGAGACTTTTTGATGCGATAAACTATGGCCAAATGAGCAGCAAACTCGTAAAATCTTCTTTGGCGTACAGTTTCACAGTTTTGCAATAAAACCATTCCGATGTTCGGATGCAGCACTTGAAAGTAAAACTGTAAATGAAAAATAAATGAACATAAACAAATACACTGTCAACCAAAATCAGTCATTAGCTACACAAATTAAAACAATATTCATGTTTAAACATTTTCGCATTTTTTCATGCCGCATCTTGTATTAAATGAACCTAAAAAACCTAATTTCCCCTTAGATGAAAAAATTTAAACATTTGAACGATTCTGATTATTTCAACTTGAACATTCCTCGAATTCACATCAGAAAAATCGTTATTGCCATTCCAGAATATTGAAGTTCTTTTCTAAATGCCTATTAGACTTCGTCTTAAGATGTTCGGGAAATATCCGCGAAATACAATATTCACTGACAACCATGAGGACCTTTTAGTATGAACCTTTTTGAGATATTTATTAAACAAGTTGCGAAAAAAAGACTTGAGTAACTTTCTTTCATTTATTACTACAGTTATTATACTCAACTATGCATCATAACTAACTGTTTTTCATCATGCAGGCTTACACAATAAAATTGAAACGACGGTCTCGGCTCTGCGGATCTCGGTTGAAGTTGGTGGGAAAGTTACCTTTGGTACTAGCGACACTCTAAGGTACCGCTGTAAACAAATTAAGTATGTTTCCTTCGAATAAAAGCAACGCAAAACGGGGTACCATTGATGAGTGGGGTAACACTGATCGTTTTGGATTGGGATGTTAGTTGATGCGTACACAGTTAGAAGGAAACATGTAACTTTCAGCTTTATATAAAGATCATATACGGAATGCTAGACTTGGCATAAATTCATGGGATATTTTATGTAAATTAAAGCCAGATATCGCCTAAATCAGAAGTGTTGTACGAAAGATTGCAAACAATTACATTGTTTGCGCTTGATTTGGCTTTTTTTTTTCTTTCTAGAAAATTTTCTTTCAGAGAGAACAACAATAATCTTGATGGGATTAAATTATGTGATTGAGTCGATATAGTGATTTAGCGTGTTCCTTATAAAAAAGGTAGATTTTTCTGCAATATTATAACTTTAAAAGGACTTTATCGCATGTTAAAAAAAATGTTTTTTCCGAAAACAATGACATCGTCGTGTAGGAGAAATTATCTCTCCCTGAATCATTGTATAGATGCTTTGCGAGAAGAAAACTTATCGAATTTTGTTAACATAAGCTGACTCTTTTCAATTGATGATAGTGAACGATTGTTTTTACATTTTGTATCATCACACGAACGTTATAGCTTTAACAGAAATCAAAACAAATATTTTTCTCAGCATTTATTTTCTTTAAGTATGTTCCTTTACACTTTTGCAATAAAATATTCAAATTTCACACTCATGCCCAAACTTTCGTACCTTTGACTTCACTCCTGCCATCAAGGTTTGGACAACCCAACAAATATCGGTGTCGAATAACCGCTTGTTCAAACAAATTTGGAGAAGTTGTTCAGTTTTTCCTTCTAGAAAGCTGAATAACTTCTCCAAATTTGTTTGAACAAGCCATTATTCGACAACGATGTTTGTTGGGAAGCTTCTGTTTTGTAAACTTTTGTCCACTTTTGCTTGAAGTTTTGAACCGATTTTGCCTATCCTCCCATTTTCCGTCTACCAGCCTTCATTATTGCCCAAAATTTCTCGATCGGTCGGAGCTCTGGACAGTTTGGAGGATTAATGTCACGAGGTACCATAATGACATTATTTTCCTCGTACCATTTCTTCGTCACTGTTGAGTAGTGGCAAGATGCCAAATCGGGCCAAAACAGGGTGTTTTAAGAATGCTGCTTTAAAAGTGGCAATAGAAGTTTTAGAAGGCACTCTTTGATGTAGATTTCACTGTTAATATTTCCGGTTGAGATAAATGGTTGATTGATTATAGCGCTTGCCAAACTAGAAATTTGTTCGCAATTTTTTTTTATCTTGTGTTCTTCAAACATATCTAGAATCTGCCTCTGTCCTTCGTAATATAGCATTTATTAACAGGGATTTGTGAAAGGCAGCCTTCACGTATGTTTCATCGTCCTGTACGATGCAACCTGTATGTTTGGTTAACAACGAATCATACAGCTCTCGGGCCCGACTTCGCTTTTTAAGCCCTTTATCATCTCGGCGAGGTTAGTTCTGGGCTTTGAATGACCTCAGTCCACATGTCACTTTAATGTCCTACACAGTGGACTTAGCTGCAGCCACTTTTTGGCAACATCTCTGACCGACATGTTGGGCTTCCTCTTGTACTATATACTTTCCCCTTTTCGACTGCTTGGTTGAATTCCTATGAACCGTTTTGTTTTGCAGAAACGTGCCTATGACATTCGACACCGTTTGTTGCGTCACCCCAACCGAATTCGCGATTGTTTTCTGTGAATGATTAGGATTTTCTAACCACTTGTCCAAAATAAAATATAGATCCTGTTGTTGAGACGTCATTTTCAAAACTTCAATTTAAAAGTAAACAATATGCATGTCGACACGAAGGTGAAAGGATCTACTGACAGCTAAACCATATACTGAAAAAAATCTTACGTTGACTCATATCACTGACGCGACAAAGTTACTAAAAATATTTCCGGACACGCTTTATGAACGTTACCCACATTATCAAAGATACACCGTTTTACGGTACAGTTCATAGGAAATCAATCCTTTACTATCCTCTGCAAATCGTGCCCTTTTGAGAATGAAATGTCCTACAATCTTAGCTCTGAATTTGTAATGAACTCCCTAATCTATACCCTTCTTACAAAGACCGACACAAAAAAAGATCCACCCACTCAAATACAACTTAAACACCTGTTATTTATCATAGATACTATTTTTTTTTAATGTTTTATATATAAATACCGGTAAGACATAAAAACTCCGCCAGCGAAAAAAAGTATTAAGTCATCTATATAACATTAACAAAAGTTGATTCTGTAGATTTCCGATCGAAACATTTGACGACGCATTGCTGAAAATGGTTTGAAAAACCATTTCACTCGGAAATTACCATTTATCAGCAAAGTCACAATGGAAAAACGATTAATGTTCGCAAGGAAAAAGGTTAACGAGTCTTGGAAAAGTGTTGTCTTGTCGAATGAATCAAAGTTCGAGCTGTTCAACAAGAAACGACGTCTAAGAGTATGGCGTAAAAGTGATGATGGACTACAGGACAGACATCCCAGGTAACCAATAAGCATTAGCATATGCAGTAAATCAACCCTAAATCGGAATTTTAGATGCTACAAGCATTATATTAGCATTATATCAGCATCTTGAATGCTATCTGTTGTAAAGTTGAATTTCAAATGCTATTTGCTTGTAGCATGTAATAAGCATATCGAATGCAAAATAGCATTGATGAAGCATTATCATAGCATTGCAGTAAAGCAGCCGTATATTGGGCCAATAAAGCGGCATTTATGTTGCATTTAAGGTGACTTAGTTGCTTGATAGGCTGCCATAAAGACGCTTTGGAACTGCTTATTGGTTACCTGGAATCTCCAACCAACCATGAAACACGGCAGAGGGAATGGTTTGGGGCTGTTTTTATAGTTTGCAGTAGGGATCTACACGGCCCAAATCAATGGTAGATGCGGAGAAATCTTCTAAGTCTTGTTGATTTGAATCCTCACCACCTTAAAAACATGATGGGAAGCATGCCAAAGCGGTTTCAGTTAGTCATTGAAGCAACGGGAGGTCCTATTAACTTTTGAACATTTGTTTTGATTTTGATTTATTTGACTTTTTTAACGTAGGACTACGTTTCTCTTTTCTATACCAGGTGTCATTTCAAAATTTTGAAAAATGATAGCGTTACGCTAAAGTGAAAGGTTTTTGAACGCTAATAACTCTCGTTCAACTGAACACAACGACTTCATTCATACACCATTAGATTAGAAAAACTTACAAAATGTTTGCATTGAAATTCTAATGAGGTGCTATTGGTATAAAAAGTTCAATTTTTTACTTAAAAATAACCTACTTTTGCTCCCATACAAATCTCCGTATGAACAGGTTGAAAATATGTTTTTCTCTATCCGGGTCCTCAAAAACGGGTAACAAATGGTTCAAATTGTCTTCTACTTATTTCATTTATTTTCATTCTATGTTGAATACAGAAATACCCAACAAACATCGGTGTTGAATTAGATTTCGAAAATTTGGAGAAGCTATTCAGCTGTTTTTTCTAGAATAGCTGAATAGCTTCTCCAAATTTGTTTGAACAAGCTCTAATTCAACACCGATGTTTGTTGGGTAGCCACACCCCTCAGCTGCAAAATTATTTTGCTTTGTTGCCGGTGTCTGATTTTTTGGGCCCGTCCCCTCTTTAGAATGTTGCTTCGTATTGTATTTTAGTGCCTCTTTTCATTCAGAGCTATACTATCAACGCTAGTATATAGCTCGCGAGATGAACCGAAATGATTTTTGGTGGTAGGGGCAGGGCTTTGTCCACCCGCCACAGTCCGCCCGGTTGTGATATGGGAGACAGAGTCTTGCAAGACCGGCTAATCGGACAGTTACTGATTTCCATGTCTAGCCAACGCAATGATAATATTTTGGGGCCACTGAAAACTGGCTATTCATCCCTTATGAAATCATTTCAGTTCGTCCCGCGTGCTATATACTAGCGTTGAATAGCATGGCCCAGAAAGCTGAGGATCACAGTATGGAGTAAGTGCAGTATGGAGCAAAATTTATAAGAAGGGACGGGTCCAAAGCTAAATTATAGAACTATTTAATTAACATTTTAACCAACCATATGCTCAATGATACTTATAAATTAGACCATTATTACTATAAACCAACGCAGTCCTACGTGAATCTTGCGGTTATATCTCTGATATAACCCTCCACTAGTTTGATTCGAATAATGGATATTTTTTATGTCATACCAATAGAAATACATTTTTCTTTAAATTTTGTTTTTAAAAAAAAAAAAACTGGATAGGGGGGGTGGTGTTTTTTTGTTTTTTTATTAAAAAAAAAAACCGGGGTCCGTTGATTTTTTTTTTTTTATGTGTTTGGTGTGTGGTGTGTTGTTGGTGTTGGTTTGTTTGTTTTGTGTTGTTTTGTGTTTTTTTTTTTTTTTTTTTTTTTTGTGTTGGTGATTATTCGAGCCGTGGGCTCTGTATTTGCCGGGATGCAGAGGGATTTCTTCCCGTTCGTAGTTCGAACGGCGCACAGAAACCAGAGGAGAATTATTGCACCAAATGAGCACTGCTGCTGTTGTACCGCAGTACCAAACAGCTGCGAAGTAGTCCTTCAATCGTTTGTTCACCGCCACGTTCACCGTGAGTTCACTTTCACGCACGGTTGTAGATATCACGTTCACGCACGGACACGCTTATGACTGATAAAGTTCACTTCCCGTGATATCACCTTCGGATCGATTAAAATAATTCGAACTTCAACTCCACTTGTTTATTGCACAACACAATAAGGCGACCGAAACAATTTAGCTGCGTATCATATCGTTGTATATTTGCTACTACCCTATCCTACATTGGTATCACTTGGTCAAGTACAATCGACCATTGGTGTGAGATAAATCTCTCCTCTCGTGAGAGATTGTATTTAGCATTAGGCTGGTTCACAATATTTTAGTTCATAGATTTAGTTGTAGTAGTTTACTTTAAGTTCAATTGTTTAAGGATTTAGTTTAAGTTCTAGAATTAATATTAGGGTTATTATATACATTATTTACAGATTAAGCTTTTCATTATGATCAGTTGGTTATGATCATTCCGGCCACCTTGAAACAATCCAATTGTTTCAACACTCAGAACTCTCGATACTATGTTCTCTGCCTTCTCGGTTGAATCGGACATCTTCGGCTGTAAGATTCCGGCTGCGTAGCGTTTGGATGAACACCGTTGTGTCGATGATTGAAGGATGTTGATTGAAGTGTTCGCAAAACGTTGAGGATGATCGATTGATGAATGGCACGAAGTTACACGAAGCAGAACTGTGGACAAGAGAAAGACCCGGTAGATCGAACGGTTTGGTTTAAATTAATGGAACGCTAATCACCTGATTGCGCTCCATATGCGCATTGAGACAGTTTCGGACTGCTCTACCGTTCTTTGAAGAATCAGGAACTGCTCATATCGGTTGGTGGTCTTCGCTTGGAATTGGAAGAATGGCAATCTTCGCAACTGGTCTCACGACTTCGGTAGCTTCGGCTGTCTTAATCGTTACGACGCGAACGATACCGTCCTTCCCAGGGTGTAGTTGGATGATTCTTCCGAGAGGCCATTGCACAGGAGGAAGATTTTCATCCTTGATGATAACGATCTGTCCTATCTTGATAAGAATTGGTGATTTGCATCCCTTTGTTGCTCGAGACTGGAGTTGAGCAAGGTACTCCGGATACCAACGAGCCCAAATACGCTGGAACAGTTTCTGGGTGTGTTGCCAATGGTCCAGACGGTTGTCCGGCGTGTTGACATGGCTTGGTTCCAGCACGGCTTGCAGATTTGAGCCAACAAGAAAGTGACCCGGCGTTAGAGCCTCCAAGTCAGTGGGATCGGATGGAATCGGAGTTAACGGTCTTGAATTAAGGCACATTTCTATCTGTGTTAACAGAGTGTTCATGTCCTCTTGACGAATGCTGATGTGACCAATTTCACGAAGGAGATGATGTTTAGCTGACTTCACAGCGGCTTCCCACAATCCTCCGAAGTGGGGGGCGCGTGGTGGAATGAACTTCCATTGTATTTGGTTTTCAGCACACCAAGTTTGTATTTGAGCTCGGTCGAGCTCGCTTGACTTCAGCATTTCGTAGATACGATTGAGAGCATTAGCTGCTCCCTTGAATGCGGTTCCATTGTCCGAATGGAGTTCTCGAACTAGGCCACGACGGGCGACAAATCGACGAAGTGCGGATATGAAGGCGGCTGTTGACAGATCCGTGACCAACTCGATGTGAACTGCTTTAGTAGAAAAACAAACGAAAATGGCGATATACGCCTTGGTTGGTCCACGGTTGCGAACAGGTGATTTAAGATACACTGGTCCACAGTAGTCAACACCACTGATTGAGAACGGCCGTGCTGGAGTAACTCTGGACGTTGGCAAGTCTGCTATGCTCTGCTGAACGAGGACTGGCTTATTCCGGAAACATTTAATACACTGGTGATATGTATGCCGCACAAGATTCCGTCCACCGATGATCCAGTATTTCTGGCGCATTGTAGTTAGCATCAGCTGCGGACCAGCATGGAGAAGGAACTTGTGATAATGACCAGCGAGTAGTTGCGCCAGTGGATGCTTTGCAGACAACACCATCGGGTATTTGACGTCTTCTGGAGCTACGGCGTTTGATAGGCGTCCTCCAACGCGGATGATACCGTGACCATCAACATACGGTCTCAACCATTTGAGCGATGAAGATTTCAATGCGTTGGTATTCGTGGAGCTGGTAAGTTCAGCTAGCTCTTCCGAATAAAGTTGTGACTGAGCTATACGAATTAACGATTGATCAGCGGCAGCAAGTTCAGCTGTCGTGAGAATGATGTTGGATGACTTAGCAGATTTGCGGACAGCAGCTTGTAGCCCACTGATGTATTTCAAACAATATGCTACTACACGGCGCAGTGTTGTATAACTGGAAAATCGGTCGAACAGTTGCGTCGCAAATTGCTCATCAGATGCCGTGACTGTTATCAAGCTAACTTTTCGAGCTTCTTCGGTGACTGTGTTGGATTCCTCCTCGGGGATCTTCGTAACTGGCCAGGAAGCAGGAAATTCTGACAGCCATTTCGGTCCATTCCACCATCTGGACTGGTTCACCAATTCCGTTGGCTGCAATCCTCGTGATAACTCATCAGCTGGATTTTCTGCTCCTGGAACATGTTTCCAAGAGGCAACTTCTGTGTTTGATTGGATGGTAGAAACACGGTTCGCGACGAAAGTTTTCCAACGATTCGGTGGTGACTTCAACCATTGAATGACTGTGGTTGAATCTGTCCAGAAGTAGACATCGGCGGACAGTTTGATTGAATGTGCAACCTTCTTATACAGCTTGGTGGAAAGAACGGCCGCACATAGCTCAAGTCGTGCGATAGTGTGTTTCGTAGCAAGAGGTGCCACCTTTGATTTCGATGTCAACAGCTGAACCTTAACCTGGTCACCATCCAACGAACGAACGAAGCAGCATGATCCGTAGGCTACATCAGAAGCATCGGAAAAGAAATGCAACTCCATCTTGGAAATGTTGCTCAATGATACGAAGCGTGGAATTCGAATTTTGGCAAGAATGGGAAGCGTAGCGTGAAATTGCTTCCACTCATTTTGTAACCTTTGCGGGAGCGGTCGATCCCATTCGTATGGGTCTTTGTTTTCGTTCTTTAACTTCCAAAGCCGTTGCATGAACATTTTGGCGGTGGCTATAGTGGGTCCAACGAGGCCTAACGGATCAAAAATCTTTGCGATGTACGAGATGACCTTTCTTTTTGTGAGAATAGGTGCTGGTAGCGGAAGTTCAACCTTGAAACGGAGCATATCCGTCTTCGTATCCCATACTAAGCCGAGAGTAGATACTGACTGATCATCTTGCAGGTTATGAAACGGTTTGATCGCCAGATCTTCGTTAGGAATTTCAACTAAAGCTTCTGAGACGTTGGAAGCCCACTTCTTCAACGAAAGACCTGCTGATGCAAGCATGGCGGATATTTGGAAACGTTTCTCCTTGGCAGATTCCAAGTTGTCAGCGCCAGTGAGGAGATCATCAACGTAAAAGTCTTCGATGACTGCTTCTACTGCTTCCGGGTAGTTTTTTCCTTCGTCTTTTGCTAGCTGCTGGAGTGTACGTGTTGCTAAAAACGGAGCAGAGGCGGTTCCATACGTGACGGTGAGCAGTTCGTATGTTTCCAGTGGATCGCATGGCCGTCGACGAAAAAGAATACGCAGAAATCGTTGATCAGCAGGAAAATGCAACAGTTGACGGTACATTTTTTCTACGTCAGCCACGAAAGCAACAACATGAAAGCGGAATCGGATGATGATCGAGTCGAGATTTTGTTGCACGACTGGTCCCACGAGAAGCGTATCGTTGAGTGCGATTCCGGAGGAGGTCTTACAGGAAGCGTCGAAAACCACGCGGACCTTTGTGGTTGTGCTGCTCTCTTTAAACACGGGATGATGCGGTAGATAACAATGTGGTACTTCGTCGTCAACAGAATCGAGTTTGCGCATGTGGTTGAGGTGGAGGTATTCTTCGATGAAATCGTGGTAGGTTTCCTTTAAGGCAGGATCTCTTTCAAGGCGGCGTTCAAGGCTGTAGAAGCGGCGTGTGGCGATTTCTCGGGATTCTCCGAGAGTGACTTGCGGATTATCGGACCGAGGAAGGCGTACGACGTACCTTCCGTCGTGAGTTCGAGTGGTGGTTTTGGCATAGATTTCTTCGCACAATTTCTCTTCGGCGGAATACGTCGGGCCATCATCAACTGCTTCAAGCTCCCAGAAACGTTGTAGCGCTGATTCGAGGGATCGATCAATGGTTGACATGTAGCAAGCTGGTGGTGCGACAGTGGAATTAGTAGATGTCTTCCCAGAAACTGTCCATCCGTATAGTGTTTCCACCAATAGTGGTAAGCCGTCACCGATTGATAAGCGATTGCCGGTGTGAATTTCGTGATAGCACTCCCCTCCGATGATGATGTCGATGACGCCCGGAATATTGAAGTGCGGATCGGCCAGTGAAACGTTTGGTATGTTCCACGTAGCTGTGTTGATGGCAACAGTTGGAAGATTGGCTGATGGTTTCTTCATGACAAGAAATTCGAGTGTGGTGGAAAATGCGCTGGTTTTTGATTTGACTGTTGCCACGACTTGGCGTTTGATCTGCTTGACAGATTCTCCTAGTCCTGACACAGCAACGTCCACTAGAGTACGCTGAGTGGCAAGAGCGTTGGCCAACCGTTTTGTGATAAAGTTGGACATCGATGCAGAGTCTAGAAGAGCTCTTACAGTAAATTCTTTGCCGTGTTGATCGACAACGGTAAGAACAACCGTTTCCAGTAGGACCGTGCTGTGGTTTGATTGGACGGTCATGCTTACTTCTGGTGGATACACTGATCCCGAGGTCCCCACGTTCGCTGACGTGGATGGAGTTGATTGTTGCGTGGAAGGACTCGATGATACGGCAGAAGTTATCTTCTTTGGAGCTGTTGAATCGTGAAGCATAGTGTGATGTCTGGCGTGGCAGGTTCTGCAATTGAACTTTGACTTGCAGGCCCGCGCTTGATGACCATGACGGAAACAGTTCCAACACAAGCTTCGCTGGGTTACCAACTCTCGCCGCTGGGATACAGTTAGCTTGCTGAACGTTGGACACTGATGTAAGAAATGCTTCTCAGAGCATGTAGGGCAATGCGAAGTAGTTGACTTGACTTCGCTTGTCGCAGCGTTGACAACGGACTTGAATGTGACTGGCTTCTTCGGATTGAGGCCGGCCACCTTGATGCTAGTCGTTTGCGAACGATGCTGAAGATCACTCGATACCGACTTTAACATCCGAACTTGTTGAATGAGGAATTCAATAAGTTCGTCATACTTAACGTCTTCTTTCTGGCGGGTTTCTTGTTCCCATGATCGCAGCGTGGATGCGTCGAGCTTATTGCATAGAATAAAGTTGAGAGGTGTGTTCCAGTGCTGAATTGGTTCACCGAGCTTTCCCAAAGCTTTCACGTGTCGTTGGAATTCATCAACCAAATTGTTCAGCTCCAGTGCTGACTCACGCTTCATTGATGGCAACTCAAACAATCCTCGAAACAACTCCTTTGTCAGGAACCGCTTGTTGTCGTAGCGCTTCATTAAGGCGTCCCACGTAGTCGCATAGTTGTCCGCTTGAATATCCACGCTTTCAAAGGGCTTTTTCGCTTCTCCCTCTAACGATTGTAGCAAATACTGCAGTTTGTTGACGATCGGTATGTCATCGTTGCTATGAATCATCGACAGGAAGTTATCACGAAATGATATCCATCTTGATTCGTCCCCTCCAAACTTTGGTAGATCGATCTTCGGCAGCCGATGGTGAAAATGTGCAGAATGATGAGCGAAGCTGTTGATCATAGTCGAATTCATTGTAGGTTGGCTGTTGTCCATCTTGGAGAGTAGAAAACCTTTCAGAACGCAGTATCGATTTTCGAATTGGGTGCGCACCTCGATGTGTTCTTCAAAATTCTCAACGTCTAATCTCTCTACTTCCCCTTGAACATGCTGGAATTCTTTGTTGACCTTGTCCAGTGTTTCTAAACGCACCGATATTTGATTGGCATCCCGCTCGTGATTGTACTCCGCCACAAACTTTTCCACCACATCTCGTATCGCCAACATTCGTTTGATGATCAGAATGTTGCCTTCCAGTTTCTTTTCCGCTTTGTTAACCATCTTGCTCACCACTCGAACCTCACACGAAAACGAAAACGACACGTTTAATTCGTAACGATTTCTCCTTCCCGACGCGACGTGTCGTTTTTACCCGTACTGAAACGTAAACAGCACAAATCGAACGAAATTCTCCCTCCCGTCGCGGTGTACTGTTTAAACGCGATCAATTCGACGGAAGTATCACGAAATTCGATCGAAATAATCCTTCCCGTCGCGTCGTGATACTTCTACACGAACGCGAACGACTGCAAAGGACACCTAAAATCGAAACGATCAATCCTTCCCGTCGCGAAGTGTCCCTTTGCGATGCGCGTGTCCGCTTAACGCCACTAATAACGGAGTAATCAATCACCGTTTTCCGTTTCCCCACCACCTAGTACGGTGTACTAATTTCACTGTGCGATAATGTATGCACAAGAAAAATAATAAACGCAGGTAATCAATCTGCTAACCAGCTACCACTATTTATCAAATTGCAGAAAATAACTAATTTTGACTCCTCTGCTTAGCAATTCCACCGTACTAGTTTTGCTCGCCTTGTGCGCTTCGATCTATCCGATCGGTCATGCAATATTGTCATGCGATATTGAATTATGCCGCCATTCCTTGCCTCCTTATATCGGCGTGAAATATTGGCATTGGCCGTGTGAGAAAAGGCCTAAATTTTCTCCACAGAGAATAGACAATGCAAATGGCCTACCTTTTGTGTGGTCACTGCCCTTGACCACTTACCGCGATGGCGCAAACCTGACTCCGACGCTGATTCCTGACTTGGGTATGTCCTCTGATCCGGCTCGAAGGACCAATGTTCGAGCCGTGGGCTCTGTATTTGCCGGGATGCAGAGGGATTTCTTCCCGTTCGTAGTTCGAACGGCGCACAGAAACCAGAGGAGAATTATTGCACCAAATGAGCACTGCTGCTGTTGTACCGCAGTACCAAACAGCTGCGAAGTAGTCCTTCAATCGTTTGTTCACCGCCACGTTCACCGTGAGTTCACTTTCACGCACGGTTGTAGATATCACGTTCACGCACGGACACGCTTATGACTGATAAAGTTCACTTCCCGTGATATCACCTTCGGATCGATTAAAATAATTCGAACTTCAACTCCACTTGTTTATTGCACAACACAATAAGGCGACCGAAACAATTTAGCTGCGTATCATATCGTTGTATATTTGCTACTACCCTATCCTACATTGGTATCACTTGGTCAAGTACAATCGACCATTGGTGTGAGATAAATCTCTCCTCTCGTGAGAGATTGTATTTAGCATTAGGCTGGTTCACAATATTTTAGTTCATAGATTTAGTTGTAGTAGTTTACTTTAAGTTCAATTGTTTAAGGATTTAGTTTAAGTTCTAGAATTAATATTAGGGTTATTATATACATTATTTACAGATTAAGCTTTTCATTATGATCAGTTGGTAGTGATCAACTGAGCTGTACTGCTTCTGCTACTGCTACTGAGTGTAATCGTTTGCCGAAAGCTCATTCCGAAAGCTGAATTTCAAAATGAGCTTGCAGCGCTTGACAACTAATCGATGACCGCCTCAAATTATTTCCTTATTTCTCGCTTGAATTGCTCTCTGTTGGTTCTCGTTATGCTGAGCAATTTTGAAAATTTGAGCCGTTCCATTTGTTTTACCAACCTCACAAAGTGGAAGAGTTTTAATCCTGTGAATCATGTGCTGTAAGGCAGCCATTTTGTATCGATGCGAAAGACCGGAATCATACGCTCTCGTTGGTCGTTGTAGATTTCGAAATCAAAAAGCGATGTTTCCTTGATAATGAGGAGGTCTAAGTCGAGGCGCCCACTGATGTGGCGAAGGTGTGGCATCACATAATATGTCAAATTATCGAGTCAGAATCTTGTGGCGCGAAGCAAACGTCGACTAGATATTTTGGCATGCTAGCAGATGTCACACCTCCGTCACATCAGTGGGCGCCTGGTCTAAGGAGGTAGATTGCTATCGTTCTCTGCCTCATGGGTCAAATTGATATCCCTTTGAATACTGTTGATTGCCTCTAAGGGTTTGGGCAAATCCCCGTTTTTGAAAATATAGAAAACATCATCGACATCCCTACACCAATTCTCTGGCAACAAATTTTCATCCCTTGGAATGTTTTCTTACTAAGCGATGAATAATTCGTACAGGAATGGATAATCTGTTTCTGAAAATTCCCTCTAAGTACGAAATATTACGTACAAAGACGAGAAAGCTTGAGATATAATTGAACTTTGTATTTCCAAGCCGAGCCCTTACGTTGTTTCAAGAGCCAATCTTCCAAAAGATAATAGCTTGTTCTACAGGGACATTAAGGAATAGAACCATCCGTGGCATATAATGAAACCATCTCGTCTTTTTTAATATCTCCTGATGCCGGAAGATGTCTAGTAAACTCTTGCTTATTATTGACTGACTTGCGAAAGTTTTACCTCTTAGCAAGTGTATGAGTAGAAGAACCTTCTGCTGAGAAACTTTTCCGCAATTCGTTTCCGTTTTTTCGTTTATGAATCATAAAAGCTAGTATGCAGCTGTAAAGTAATGTGCATTAGGATAGGACAAGTAATGGTCAAGAAAACCTTTTACTGTCTGAATTACTTAGCTTGTATACAGCTGAAAAGGAGGGTAAACCTCGTAACGTTAGTAACACCTGCCCATGTAATATATATGGGGCCGTCACTTTTCCTTGCGGAATAATATTCCGTTCGATTATGCCGTAAGGAAAACTGACATTACACCCATACTGGCGCAGAACTTTGTCAAAATTACTTCGGTAGAACATTACTTGTCAGCTGCATACTAGGCTTAAATAGGTAAACCTCTGCTCGTAGATAGAACAGAATTTGAAACATGCAATTGTCGCTACTGCATTGCCTTTGTCGGCTTTTCGTTGAGCTAACGGGTGGCCAGCAAATAGCGAGAATGGAAAGAATGGCTCGAGAATAAAAAACAACAAAGAAGTACAATCTGATTTATTTTGAAAAGGGTTGAACTTAGTCTTCAAACTTTGCTTAACGAATGTTAGCATATGGTCCGTGGTCTGCCATGCGGCGTAGCTTAGTCCTGATGGTAGCACATGACCGCTGGACCCAAGCCACATCAAGTTTTCGGATGCTGCTTCTGATGTTCGTGTCCTTGGCCTTCCAATTACCCTTGTATACACTGGAGCTCAATAGAGCAAAAACAAAAGATCTCGAGAGGACGACACTGCGGCAGATTAGTCGAATCTCGGCCTTTTGGCACAAATTTTGGCTCTCCAGGAACGTTAGCGTCTTCTTCGCGTAGTGCGATGATGCCTTGTCCGACCAAAACACGTAGTCTCTACCCGAGTGATGTTTCTGAAGGAACGGATCGAGAATTTTCGGCAAACACTCTGTTTGGTAGATGGTTGATGGCCAAGCCACTTGGTTTGAATAACGGCTCCGAAATCCCCTTATCGGAAATTGCGATGTATTCCATAATTTGTGCTGGAATTTGTACTTAACCTTCGGAGGAGTTGTAGATTTGTCCTTGGTGTAAAAACTGTCGTTTCCGGGCATCTGGGACTTGAACAGGGGAAAGTAGCTTTCGTGGTCCAGAACGAAAGAAATTCCACCGTATTGCCAGATCATCCAGCGGCATAGAGATTTCAAAGTTTTGATTTGTTCGTCCGTGTACTCTGAGGACTGATTTTCTTTCCACACACTATTCTTTCCTTTTACAAAGTCCTACCGATGTACGACCTCGAAACGATTGATCTTGCTGGCCGCTTCCAGCTGACTCATCGAATCCTTGTTGTTATACATATTGCGCAGAGATCGGAGCGTCTTCTTATCCATAATATTCGTTGAAGTTTCGGCGGCATGCTGGAAACAACTAAACATATTGTAGTAAAAGTGTGTATGTTACAATTTTCTGAATATTGTAAGGATTCATTCACATAAGGTTATTAAGGTTCAGAGCATATTGCTCTGATAGCATTATTGTTCTGATAGAAAAGTATTGAAGTCATTCCCGTTATTTGGTGGCCACCCGTTATTTAAGAATTCTATTTCTTCCGTTTCGGTTTTACTAAGTGAACGTCTCTTGCCGATTGGCAGCACCCTTATAATGTGTCTGACTACATCTTGTACCGGAAAGGTATTCACCGGAAAGGTTGATCACAGTTGTCATGTCAATGATGATGATTGTGTAGTAATTGCATATTCTACTCCTATATTGAGTACCGCTAAATGTTTCGCTGAGAACTGCTGTGTCAAAATCATCCACGGAAGGAACCACTGATATCACGTTCACTGAACTATTTGTGCTTTGGGTTTAATCAGTTTTGTACCTCTTTTCGTTGCATTTGTTTTTACTGCATTGTAACAAATTTTTTTTTTCTTTTTCTATTTGCTTCTGTATTTGCAATCCCCCTATATATCTGGGTTTTAATCAGACGAAAAATTATTAAGCAAAACCCATCATTTTACATAATCAAGAAACAACGAAACCAATGAGAAAGACCCTGATTTTGCACTAAAACAAATTGACGACATATATAAGTTTACCAAACGGAATACACTTGCTCGGCGAAAAGCTGAACAGGATGAAAACCCCGCTTATGAGAATCTCACTTAACAGCTCATTTCTAAAATTAACAATCCATCATCCCAAGGATGGCTGTGACTGTCGTAGACCAACTTTTGCACAGGATTCTATTTTTTGACTATTTCATACCACCGTGATAAGTTATGGCATAACAAATTGTTCACTTTCTTTTGTTACGAGTTCGCACTCAACTGTGGATTGTGCTGCGACTGCCGCCGTAAACAACTCAAAAAAATGCATCCCATACAATCCTTTGCGCTATGTCAAATATTTTGGGTGCATTTTGTGAATACGACGCTAGGTAAAAATAGAATTAAAAAACGTTGACTATAATACACCTTGTCACTATAGAAGCTCTAGCGTGGTTATTAAGGTGTATTGTCATAGAAAATGCATATATCGGCTGCACTTACAATGTACAGGAATTTTGCTTTGTTTCAACTGACCCAATTTGTAAGTTAGCAAATGTTCGATTAATTCGTGAGGCAGTGCACTTCAAGGTCGTTCGAGAAGTAGACCGGAAAATTCTTCTTCCAGCCAGCATCCGACTTACTTCACAGAATTATCGCTTACGTATTACACGCTCTTGACATAGATTCGGCCATTCATCTGCTGCAAACCACTCGGCGCGAGAAGCCCGTTATGCCGACGTTAAACAACATGGAGACTGTGACGGCATGTAACTTTTTGGATCTATTTTCGTGCTCACGGTTAGTATGGATATTGATCATCTACCTTTTTTCAATGTCGCCAAGATTGAACGTTTCGTCTTCGCCACATGTGTTTGGCCTTATAGTTTATATTATATTTACAAAGAGATGTTTTCCTTTTTTTCTGGCTCGTATATAAGCTGATGCTTTCGTAATCGACGTCAGGATTCGACAGAAATAAATTCTGACAGCAAACGTGGCCGAATGATAAAAGAAAATACCGGCATCACATACAGATGAGCAGAAATGGTCTGAAAGAAAAAAAAAAAAGTTGATATTTTACACTCGATACGTTTTATGAAACCTAAGAAATCGGAATGTTACTGTGCGACGAAAAGTATTGGTTGACGCAACGTTTTGTAAAATTAATACAAATACTGAAGTTAGCTGTAAATTCAGATATCTCTAGGGTTTTTTTTTCATTACGACGAATCTACAATTGAGAGATTCTCTCCGGGCTCGCTCTCTTTCATTCATGACAGCGCCATTATAATACTTTCGAGGGATTCTTTAGTACAGATCGAAACACAACAGTGCTGGCTAGCATACTTCACAAATAGTATAATGAAAAACGTAAAGGTGATTGGTTTATGAATGAAAGAGAGCGAGCCCGGAGAGAATCTCTCAATTGTAGATTCGCCCTAATGAAAAAAAAAACCCTAGATCTACTCGGTGTTACCAAGCCGGAGGCGTCGGGCTCGATTCCCGGTTTGATCGATGAAATCGGGTAACGGGTTGAACATTTTGACCGATTCCCCTGGGTATTGAGAATCATTGTGCTTGTCATACAACATACAATTTCATCCATTGGTTTTGGCATTGGAAGCTGTCAATTAATAACAGTGGAAGTGCATTTCATAGAACACTAAGATGAAAGCAGGCAAACACGCAAGCAAACCGAGAAGGACGAGAAATAAGGTTTCTTCCACAGCCCAGTGCCATAAGTTAAGGTCAAGCGAAACAATCGAGAATGTATGTTTAATCATAATCGAATGCAAAGTAAGCCATGCCTTTCTTTTGCCATGTGCATGTAGACAAGCTGTTTGTGATATAAAGTTGAACTTAAAGCACCTCTGTCTAATTGTTGCTTACCTTCTAGGAAAAAAATGTTTCGCACAAAAATTTGCAGTACCATGCTGCTTCAAAATCTAGTCAGTTTAGAAATCCGAACATTTAATGTTCAATTAATTAGTGGGGCATTTGTTCAACTTAAAAAAAAAACTTGTGTGATAGTAGTTAACGGTGACATAACCTTATGTTTCATAGTAGACTATGATAATCTTAACTCCAACAAATTACTGGATGCATTGACTAAGTGTCTGAATATTAATGCAGCACGGTACACAAAAAATGTATGAATTTTTTTTTTAAAGAATTACTTTGACAAGATTTGTTATAGGTACTCTGCAAATAATGATCCACAGCCGACTTAATTTGTGTGTATTTAATATAATGCCCATTGGCCGGCAATGCTACAGGGTGCGGCAGAAAATAATGCGAAAATGTTCAAACTTGAGTATTGGGTTAGTTCGTGTAGCTAGTGACTAATTTCTGTCGATAGTGTATTTGTTTATGCTTACTTTCAAGTGCTGCATCCAAACATTCTATTTGTTTTATTGCAAATTCGTCAAAATGTTCGCGAAAGAAGTGATCACCAGTTTGTTGCTCGCCTAGAAGAAGCCGAAAGAGATTGCCAAGGTGGTAGGGTGCCGTTTGGCAACAGTTTACCGCATACAAAAGTCCCTGCAGGATGGTCCTAAGCAGCGGAAGCCGGGATCAAATCGGACCGTGCAAAAATTGCTCGCAACCCGGTGCGTTCCATAAGAAAACATGCAAATGAAGCCAATATTTCGGAGAAATCCATGCGGAGAATCATCAAAGAAGATCTGCATGCACCTTCCAGAGCCAGAGTGAAACGCCACTTGATTACGGACCGGGTCAAGGAACTACGAGTGCCTCGTTCCAAGAGATTGCTTTCCTTGTTGAAGAAGGAAAAAATGATGGAGTTAAAATCAATACCGAAGTGTACATCGGTATTTTAAAGGACCAAGTGCTTCCCTGGGTGAAGGCCAACTTCTCCGAGGACCAAAACGTTGTCCTACAGCAGGATGGAGCGCCGTGTCACACGTCCAATTGAACCCAACAATGGTTGAACGATAACATGAAGTTTTATCCGAAGGATTTGTGGCCCCTAGCAGACCAGATCTTAATCCGTCGGATTATTCGATTTGGGCATATGTTGAAGCAAGAGCCTGCAAAACATCACACCCTAGTGTGAAAACCCTGAAGTCAACCATAACACGCACATGGCAGTCAATGTCGGAGGACTACGTCCGAAAGGCATGCTCTGGCCTCCGGCGTCGACCCGAGGATGTTATTAATAAAAATGGAGGACACATTGAATAAATTGGTTTAAAAGGACTTTATAAAGATAACTTCATTCAAAAATGTTGATATTATTGCTTGAATTAGTTGAAAAAAATAGAACAAATTTTCGCATTATTTTCTGCAGCACCCTGTATTATGGAAGAAATTTGTTTGCAGCAATCTTTGAAGCACAGCCATTCTAGCTTGAATCTCAGCGTGTGTAAAATTCCATGAACGTCAATTTAAAAGAACTTTCCAATTAAAAATAAGCATCTAGCGGCCGTCATCACGTCAATTTATCTGTCAGTTTTGAACAGCGATAAGACAAGGCGCCCATCGAAGTGCCGCCATGTGGTATCTCATTGCACGTCAAAACTTCGTGGCAATATCGGGTATCGTGTGAAGAATGTCGGCATGATATTTTGACGTTCTAGCAGATGCCGCAATTTCGCCAAATCAGTGGGAACCGCGACTAAGTGAACAACGCGGCGCTAATGAGACAGCGATTGCGGACGTATTATAGTTTGAAAATTTACACAAAGTTATCGATTAATTTTGTTCTCGCTTACAAGTCTGTCTGAGCTTGAAGTGACCATTGAAAGTAGCGTTAATCCGGGAGCCAGAAAGCGACAACTCTATTATTGATCCAGCCACCCATTTCAGAATATCTGGAGAGTCACGCCGGGGTTACTTTGATACTTACATACATATATCCCATACAAACATTACCGATATAATTTAGATAAGTGTTCTGAAACACACCTCCAGATTTGGAAATTTATAATTTCCAAAGCAGGCACGTATTTTGTATATTTTGAAAATACGTGTTTATAATATATTTATAATCAGATAGATCTCACAAAAGGTCTACTGATAAATAACGCTGGCCGATTCGAAATTAATTTCATGCACTCGCGACGAAATTAAAAAATATAAATTCAATGTTGCTAAACCGCCCGTTAGATATGCAACAAGCATCACGAAAACGAAGCTAAGTGTGTGCAACTGAAGTTATGTGCAAGCCTTGCACTCGTGTATGCGTGTTGGCTACGTTCGTTGCTTCTGACCAGCAAATGGCCGTTTTCTTCATCGCACTGGTCTACTTTTTGTGATAAACATTTTTGTCACTCCACGCTCTACCAAAAATCCCACACCAGTGAGCAAAACCGGTTCAGAAGCATTTCAATATCAATTTAGGCCGGAATCCGACGAATCCGCCAAGCCAAACTTCATGACACAAGGTTTGGAACTTAAACTTCCCCAAGTTTCTTCGGTGAAATGAAGCGGTCTTTGCAGCTGTTGGGCACAGCTTTGATGCTGTCATCATTTTTTCCTTCTTCGAACGAGTCACTCGTAGTTCATTTACCTGCTTCATAATCAAGTGGCGTTTCAATCTAGCTATGGTAGATGCATGCAAGCCTTCTTTGATGAGTCCTCGCATGGATTTTTCAGAAATGTCGGCTTTCTAGGTAAGTTTTCTGATGGAACGTACCAGTTTGCGAGCAATCTTTGCACGACCCCATCTCCGGACTTCCGCTGCTTAGGACCATCGTGTAGAGACTTTTTGATGCGATAAACTGTGGCCAAATGACATCCTACCACCTTCGCCAGCTCCTTCGGTGTCGTCTGGGCGAGCAGCAAACTCGTTATCACATCTTTTGGCGTACAGTTTCTCAAATTTGCAATAAAATAATTCCGATATTCTGAGGCAGCTCTTGAAAGTAAACATAGATAAATATACTGACAACAGAAATAAGTCGTTAGTTACACAAATTAAACTAATATTAAAGTTTCAACTTTTTTGCTTTTTTCCTGTCATACCCTGTACAACTGTCGGCATAGAATTTCCAGCTCGAAAAAAATGCCTTTTTTGTCACTTTTTTCTTATTAGAATGATTTTTTTGCCTGGTATGATACCATATTCATTTTCTTTTCTTTTTAAAATATTTTATTTTCCCTTCAAAATATTTTATTTTCATTTTCCCTTTAAAATATTTTATTAATCGAGCTTAACTTTTCAAAAGCACGTTTTAAGAAATGAAAATTTTATTTAAAAAAAAAAAAATACTTTAAAACTACAGTGACCATTTGCCTATTGCAATTTCGTTAATTGCAACGACGTCTTTTAATTGCAAGTTCACTAATTGCAACTTTTTGCAATTTAAAAGCAATTAACTGTCATATCCAAATGTCAAGCAGTAATCTGTCATTTAACTCAAAGGGTTCACGAGTTTTTGACAGTCGATTTGAGGGTGTCAAATGCTGCAATGAGCGAATGCCGCTCAATTTATGTATCAAATTTAACCCTTTTATTGTAATATGTTGAAAAAACCCACCTTTTTTTATAAAAGAAAGTTTAAATTAAGCCCTATAATCGGGTAAAAAGTTTCTTTTGGAAAGTTTTTAAAATTTTTTCTTTCAAAAATCTTTAAAATCTGTCAGATTTTTTCAAGATATCTCAATTTTTATATCTTAGTTATACCATATCACAATTAGATTTTACGGATCCAACTATTTTTTGTATACACAACTTTTTCCTAAATCCAGCCGTTCTCAAGTTATTGTAAATTTAAAAACTGAAAAATAAGTGTTTTTACCATTTTTAGTTCGATGGATTGTATCGACGTTGATTTTCAACAAATGTTTTTTTTTTAAATAAACAGCCATTTATTTGCAAACAAGGAAGCTTTTGGACAAATCCAATTTTGGATTACCTGGGATTGATAAGGCTTTCTTTAAATTAGTATTGGATTCATTTGCAGCCTCATTGTTCTCTTCTATTACCATAAAACAATATGTTTTTTGCCTAACAAAAGAAGGAAAACTTAAATCATTCATTGTTTTGACATTATTGGTTTGAGATGAATGAAGTTTGTTTTTCTTACCTTTGCGAAGTTGCGACATCTACTGGCATGTCAAAATATCACGGCGACGTTCGCCACCCGATATTGACACGATGTTTTGACGCGCAACGAGATGCCACATAGCAGCAATAAAACTGACAGATTTGCTAGTTGTAAGTTACTTGATGTTATTTGGGGATTTCTTTTCTATGGACGGTTAGGGAATTCTACACGCGCTGAGATTCAAGCTTGAATGGCTGCGGTTCATGTAAGATCAGCAATTTCTTCAGCTTCCCTTCATTATCACAGAAATCAGTGAAACGAGGATTCCATTATTCAAAATCTTAAAATTATAGAACAAATTGATTCTATCCAATTTATAATTGAATCTGCTGAAAATGATGGGGCCATTGACGTTGCCGATGATGGAACGGTAGCTACAATGGATTCACTTTCAATATCTACCGGCCTAACTGAGTGCCCATCACTGGAACATGCTCTTTCTATTTACTTATCTTGAAAACTATAATCACTCGGAGCTGTGAAGTTTGATGACACAGGTTGAGTTAGTTGACGAAATGCGGAGAAGATTTAAATCTTTCAATTACACCATCTGTCACATTGTTTCGACGTGGCCAAGTTTTCAAAATTATAAATTGAATCTTTCATCCATATTGCTAGTTTAAACTGAAAAATTATGAATTGATTTGACAGGAAACAAACCTCACAATATATAGCAATATTGATTTTGAATAGTACCTATATACCTTGTGATCAAAAAGTTCCGGTAATTTTCAATTTAAAAAGGCCGCCTTTATTTTTTCGGTAAAATCTTTTTAGTGTAAGATGGCAACACTAGTTCTGATATTCTGTCAAAGTGTGAGAGCAAATTATCCATTAGTTTTGTTTTGACAACTGCTTTTGTTAGTCGAAAAATAGACGCTCGGCGATTTTTACCATGGATAAAAAATTGGAACAACGCGTTTGTGTGAAATTTTGTGTTGCAAACGGATTTTCTGCAGCGGAAACGCTCAGAATGTTGCAAAAAGCCTTTGGTGAGGACTCTATGTCACAAAATCGTACATTTGTTTGGCACAAAGACTTTAAAGAAGGCCGTGAAAGCGTGAGTGACATGCCGCGTTCTGGACGACCATCGACCTCAACTACCGATGAAAACATCGCTTCCGTGAAGAATTTAGTTATGGAAAACCGCTCAATTAGCATTCGGGAGATAGCTGCACTCCTTGATATCTCATTTGGATCGACCGAACACATTTTGACGGAAATTCTGGGCATGAAACGCATTGAAGCACGACTTGTTCCAAAAGAGCTGAATTTTTTGCAAAAACAGCATCGAGTTGAGGTCGCTAAACAGATGATTGCGAACGCAGATAGCGATCCCACATTCATGGAACGCATCATAACTGGTGATGAAACGTGGGTATATGAATTTGATATGCTCACAAGTCAACAATCGTCCGAATGGCGCGCCGAAGATGAGCCGAAACCAAAAAAATCACGACAAAGTCGCTCCAAAATTAAAGTTTTACTGACCGTTTTCTTTGATTTTCGCGGTGTCGTCCATTCTGAATTCCTTCCAGAAGGTCGAACGGTTAACAAAGAGTATTATTTACAAGTTATGAGACGTTTGCGTGAGGCAATTCGAAAGAAGAGGCCAGAATTGTGGCGCAATAATTCGTGGATTTTACACCACGATAACGCTCCATCACACACCGCGCTCACTATTTGTGAATTTTTGGCCAAGAACTCCACCAATACCATCAAACAAGCACCATATTCACCAGACCTTGCCCCGTGCGACTTCTTTCTCTTCCCAAAACTGAAAATTCCGCTCAGAGGTAGGCGTTTTGAATCGATTGATGCGATAAAAAAGAATTCGCTGGAAGAACTGAAAGCCATACATTCATCGGCCTATAAAAAATGTATGGATGATTGGATAAAGCGCTGGCATATGTGTGTTGCCTCTAATGGCGAGTACTTTGAAGGCGATAATAAAGATATCAATTAAAAATTGAAATAAATGCGTTTTTTTTCAAATTACCGGAACTTTTTGATCACAAGGTATGTCATGAACATTTATTTAAAATAAATGTCGATACAAAACATCGCGTCCAGCATTTGAAAAGGTTCGACAAAGAAACAAATAACGTATGCACTAAAAAATGGACATATTTTAACTATAATTTGCATACGATTGCCCTGCTACCTGGTGATGAATCCACCTCCAGTCCCCCTGGACGTTAAGGGCCCTTAAATCCTCTTCAACTGCAAATAGCCATCGTCTGCCACGGAGTCGACGGCCTCTCCCTGGCCTCTTCTAGGTTTGATGACCGTACAAAGTGACCGGCAGGATCAGAGTTTTATACAACGCGAATTTTGTCTTAATCTGCAAACTACGGGACTTCAGCTGGTTCCGGAGGCCATAAAACGATCTATTCACATCACCACTTCAAATTTGTCACAACACCACTTCGCTACCCATATCACTATTGGCCCCACTTTGTCTACCGGCGATCATGTACTTGCTTGTATTAATTATGAGGCCAATTCTCGCTGTCTCCCTTTGGGCTGGTTCATAAACCACGTAGACTCATTTTTGAAAATCTCAGACCTCGTAGACTTTTCTCCATACAATTTTTTGAAATTTTGTATGGAGCGTAGACTTTGGTCAAATACCCCCCCCCCCCCCCCCTCCCCTTCAAAAAAGTCTACGTGGTTTATGCATAGCCCTTTTTAAAAGGCACGAATGCCTCTTCCACGGCTCGACGGTCAATTCCGATGATATCGATGTCGTCCGCAAATCTTAGGAGTATCCACCTATGCATCGCCAACCCTGTTAGAAGTAGACAAACATTGACTGAAATATCAGTTGATTTGCAGCAGCCATGGCGAAGACAGTCAAGCAGCTACGCTCGATGGTTTGTTCGTACTGGCAGCTCCACCCTGAAGCAAATAAGTTGGACATCGTGTGGCAAAGCGTGTCCGCTGGATATAGCCGTTCCGGTATTTACAGCATTCTCTCAAGAGAAAGGCAAGAGCATTGAACGTAAGCATGGTTCCTGCCGCTCGACAGTGCTGCACGACTGTAAAGTTCAGCAGAAGTTGAAGTGGAAGACCGAGGGCAAGGTAACCTCATCGCTCCGCGGCTTGAATCGAGAGGTTGGTGTAATCGGCCAAACGGCGAAGAAGTAGCTGGGCAAGATGGAAATTGTTATACGGAAGAGTTGAGTCGAGTCGAGTCGAGACCGGCCGTGTATGAACAGCAGGCAATCACACAGAAGGTGCAGCTAAATGTGCTGGCGAAAAACATCTTTCTGCCGGAGCACAACGATCGTGGTCATAATGGATAATGAGACCTTCTTGACGCTGGACGGCATCTACCATCAAGGAGGTAAGCGTTGATGTCAAATATAATCCGGCAGTGCGAAGTGCCTGACGGAAGTTGCCGCCTTCATCAAGAAGTACACGCGAAGGAGGATGCGATATTTTGACCGTACACGGCCTCGGCCCATTTTGCCAAGAGATCATCGGCTGAAGATAAGCGATGTACCGAGGACCACCAACTCTCCCAACGTCCACCAGCTGCGACTGATGGAAGTTTTTGGGGCAAACCTCATACGTAGAATCTACTACAATAATTTTGGGGCCTAAACGGAGGAGTAGCTGAACACCAAGGCCTCGAAAGAGCTGAAGAACATACCGGCATCCATCCTTTCATCGGCCATGACTAAGAGCCAGCCAACTGCAAGGCCACCCGGCAGGGCGTACAAGCATTTTCGAAGAAGGCTTATTAAACGTAGGATTTAAGGAAAGCTTGTTCCATTCAGTAATCTTTTCTAGTTTTATTTCCCTCGAGAACGGCTGGACGGATGGAAAAAGTTTTATTTTGTAATCTTGTAACAATAAACAATTACTACACCGTGTCCAATATATTCTCATACAAATTCAAATGGCAATTATTTCACAAAAGTTATTCGGATTTTATTGGTAATTGTTTTTTTTGAAAGGAAATATTAAATGGATCAATTACGGCATATGTTTCGGAATAACACCACCTAACCTTTTTGACCAACTTCAAACCCATCACAAGCGGCACGCACGACTTCCATAGGCATTTCGTCCCAAATTCGAAGGGTTGCGACTTTGAACTGGGCCACCTTGTGCTCGTTTATTTTTGACAGCATGTATGACCACACCAAATAATCCAAGGGGTTGGGGCAGGCTATTCATTCTTTGCCAAAAAGTCGGTCAAATTTGCCCGACAGCAGTTTTGTACCAAATTCGCTGTATGAGAATGTCCTGCTGAAACTCGTAATCATCCTTCCCGTACATTATTTCTAACCTTAGATTCACGACATTGTGCAAAACTTCAGTTTTATAATATAAAGCGTTGATCTTAACGCCTTTCTCGATGAAAACAAGCGGAAGCGGCGCTTTGGACCCGTGGAATGTTTCTGTCGCTATCTGAGATGTCTTTACACCTGCAGGCCCACAACTTGTCGTTTTGGACATTGTGAGACTACTGCAGGTCAAATAACTTTTCCCCGTAAGGACAAAGTCTCGTCCAAAGTTCCGCGATAGTAGGAGACTTGCTCTTTCAAGCCAATTCTTCTTGATTCCAAAACTCTGTGAACTTTACGTTTTTTGAAATCCTGGCATCCTAGATCCTGTTAAAGTATTGTGCATGGTCGATTTCGAGATATTAAGATCAGCTGGCCGCTGATTTTTTACGTACGGAGTGTTGTGATTTTCATCGAATGCGTTCCCTGGCGGTCTTAATCACTTGTTCAGGCCTAGTTGAACGTTTTCGGCCGAATCTTTTCCGGTCATCCAACGAGGAAGTCTTACTGTACCTTCTAACCCAAGTAACACACAAAACATCTTTTTGGAATGATTTATAATTGTTTGTATTATAAATGTATTATAAACGTATTGCAAAACATGTCAAGTTTGGTGCGGTTTGGATCTCTCGTATTCTATATATCACTCTGATTAACGGTCTAAAAATACCTTTTTCACTGCTTCAAGTGAAAATACTTTATTATTGTTCTTAAAAACTTGGTTCCATACATTTATAAAACATAAACAGGACAAGATTTTATGGGCAGTTCTACATACTGTTGAAATTACATTATACCAACCATGTTTTGCAAAACGTATTTTTTGTTTCATAACGATGATTTTGTTGAACAAGATTGTGGATTCACTGCCAACGGGAAGCAATTCATAGATACTTTAAGTTGACTGTGTTCAACAAACGGAGTTGGCGAGACCTACTTGACGCTGGACGGCAACGACTGGTAGAGGACGAGGTGTGTTTGAGTATATAATGGAAACGGTCTACATTATATAAGATCTAAATATTTTTATAAATCCTGACAAGTTCAAAAGATTAAAAAAATATTAGAAAGACTTTCCAGAAGTAACTCTTTTGTAGATTTTAAGGCATATTGAAACTTGTTATGTGAATAGAAGGGCGCATGATTACAAACAAATAATATTGTCTGATTTTATATCGTGATTTGGTAGAATTTGACTGGACAGTTTTATTTGTTAATCGCCGTCGTTGTTAATTCCATTTATATTGATTTGATCTGTTAACTACTTCTTGTTTATTCTTGATTGCCGTTTGCATAATTTAAACTATCAAAACGTCATAACAGAACGAAAAAAAAGACAGCTCTATTTGGACTTTAATTGTGAAATCTAAAAACAAAAAATACAAAGATAATAGTTATTATCTATCTAGTTATTATAATAGTTTCAGCATTAAAGAAAAAACGCCATAGAGTCTAAAAATTGTACTCGGAAAAAATGCAACACTTTCTTTTGTGTATAACTTTTTATCGCATGCACGCTAAGATAATATTACCGAAAATATGGTTTCAATTTTACCGAAAATTAGGTTTTGGTAGCAAAATCTAAAGTATCGGTATAATTTACCGAAAAAAATGTTTGATTTTACTTATTTTGTAGTGGATTTACAAACTTTATCGTAATTTTTTCTAAATTTCGTTTAAAATGCTATCATAAGACTGCAAGCAATTTCGGTAAAAAGGACCGTAAAAAAATAAGTAATTATTTACTTTTTTTCTCTTCTTTGCAACAATACCGAATTTTCGGTAATCCATGTTTACCGATAATTTCAGTATGTGCACTTTTGTGTGGTTTTCGGTATTTTTTACCGACTTCTCCGTATTCTTGTCTTAGCGTGTGAGTAAAACTTGATGAAATATATTGATAAAACAATGTTGGTTACTCGTACGACTTAACCCATGCTACACTCAAAATGCTAGGAAGATTTATCCACATCATATCATTGTTCTATGAAGCATCTCTAGGAGCCTGTGCTTTTGTTATGGTTTCATGTGCTCCTTATAAAAAAAGCGGTCAAGTAAAACTATAATATCACTACGAACTCAGAATTCCAAGTTTGACAGTAGGTCTTACGATACAAAGGTTTGAAGTCCATTTTAAACATAAATAATAAAAATTATTGTTGGAAATTGTTGGATGCATGTTGCAATGGAAACAATTGTTTTTGTTGATTTACCGGTGAGGATTTCCAATCGACAGTAAATAGCTTTAAAAATATATGGTATAAATGGAAACACATGGGGCATATATTTAATAAAAATTAAGGAAATAAATCAAATGATGGAAAAGGTGAATAGCGTTGCTTCATTGCCGCACGATGTCTTATTGTAATATCATTCATTTTCTCTGATTCGTCTATCTCGAATACAATATATTTGGTGTTTATTTACTTGGAAGATAATTTTACCCAAACGTACGACGTTTTCTACAGCGTTATAAAATGACGCGATAGAATTATGTCCATTGCACTGCGCCTTCGCCATCCTCGATCCTCACCGCACCGGAAAATAGAATACCGTTTGGCACAACGCCATTCCATGGGAGGCGAACGGCGCTCCCACACAAACAACCAGTGGCAGCTCTAAAAATAATCCGACCGCTTGTCGATGCAACAATAAATTACGCGCTCACTGATTTCAATTTGGGAATATCGAATTTCATTACGACATTCACCGCTAATTTTCGCCTTTTCTTCAACTAGACTTACGAGTTAGTGCAGAAACGCCAACAGAGTACGAATGTCGGCCATACATTGAAAAGGCGTTGCATGAACTAAGGACAGGAGGTAGTGAACATTACGTTTAATACTTTTTTAAGCTACTAATCACACTATTCAAAAAACAGACACCCCGAGTAAGGAGGATGAGGCCACGGACGAACCCAGCAGTCCTGAGTCACCAATAGATGTCACTAGCCAAGAAGAGGAAGACAACACTGCCGCCGAGGAAACCAGTTTTGAGCAAGACGTCCCCGAACCCGAACAACTGACCGCATCAGAAGAGGTGCAGGAAGCACTTTTCGACAATTCCACCGAGCAACCCATCGAGGGTAGCGAGGAAAATGCAGAAGGAGAGGAAGAGGCAGAGCCAACTGATGAAGAACCTGCTTCTGAAGAAGAAGAGGTAGCAGCGACAGAAGAGGAAGAAGATGACGAAGAAGCTGCCGCAGGAGAAGACGGCGAGGGAGAGGATGAAGTAACCGAAAGCCAGGAACAGGAAGCTGAAGCCGAGGAAGATGAAGAAGAAGAAGATGAAGCCGACGATGAAAATGAAGAAGCTACAAGTGCTGAAGCTGAGGTAACCACATTTGATAACCATAGACAACGAGTGCGTACCGGTTATCCACTGGCGCTGAACGCTAGAAAACCCTTGCACTATCCCTTGCTATATCCTTGTTATATTCTACATCTTACTTAAACCTTTCATCGATGTATATGTCTATATAACACTTTCAGTTACTGCTATTCTAGGTTTTTAATCCCGAACCAATACCGGATCCAAGCCAGAAATCATACTTATATCGCTTTCACTGCACACGAACTTTTCCTTGTCCACCATCTCAGATCATTACCGTCAACTCCACAACCCCGCCAAAACCGTCTGTGTACGCTGTTATCATTCAATCACAATTCACAAACCGCTGATTAAAGGCTTCTATAAATGGGACTGTGGCTGTGCTTCTCTGTGACTATGAAAACGAAGCGCTTCTTTTTCTGTTGTAATTTTAATTACTGACAAAGCTATTGTGTTAAACTCAGGACGAAGACGACGCTGATGCAGATGCTACAGCTAGCGAAGAGGCAACTGAAGATGCTACAGAAGACGAGGACGACGACGACGACGAGGACGAGGTAACAGAAAGTCAGGAGGCTGAAACAATTAGCGAAGAAGTTGTTGCAGAGAGTGACGTCGAAGAAGCTGACGATGGAGAAGACACGGAAGAGGGTATCAGTGCCGAGGACACTGAACAGGAATATGAGGAAGATAAGGTAGGCAGGCGAGCATAAGGTCTTGCTAAGTATGAGAGAGCACATAGCACACTGAACTAGACTATGTGTTATGGTGGTACGATTCACAGGAAGACGTTGACGAAGACGAGACTGAGGACGAAGAAGATACTGAGGACAAGGACGCGGAAAAAGCTGACCCCTTGAGTGATGAAGAGGTAAAGTTTCGTACATTTTTACCATCGCAATTGTGATCGTAAATTTGTTGATCGAGCCAGGGAGTTTAAGCATTTATTTATTGTGTAGGAAGAGGAACAAGATAATATGGTACAAAATGGTTATGACGAAGAAGACGAAGATGACAATAATCAGGTAGAGTTGTCCAGCAAAAAACCAGCAATTCAATTAACGTTGTTGGTGGATTGTGTTGGGAAACATTCAGACTTTATTTTGTTGCTTAGGAAGATGATGAGGAGGACGATGAAGATGAGACTGAAGAAGGCGATGAAGACGAAGGTGACGATGTCGAGGAAGATAATGAAATACATATGAGAAGTGCTGAACAGGTAGAGTTTTTCAATCAAATAATCTTAATCCGATCACCACGTTTATTGGTGGAAGAATTGAGATATTTTTAATTGATTAACTGTACAGTGAGTGTATTGTTGTATAGGAAGATGAAGAGGATACCGACGGGGACGAAGAAGATGATGAAAATTATAATGGGGATGAGGAACATGATGAAGATGATGAAGATGATGAAGATGTAGAAGCAGATGATGAGAACGATGATGAAGAAGAACAGGCGTTAAGTACAGAACAGGTAGTGTTATCCGACATATTTCGTTCCGAAATGTGTTGGATAACAGCTTAACTACAGCTTGACTATCTGTAGGAAGAAGACGGCGACGACGAAGACGAAGAGGATGGGACAGAGGATGACGAAGATGAACAGGAAGTGAGTGCGGAAGCGGATCAAGACGAAGACGAAGAGGAAGAAGATGATCAGGTATAATTTCCAACACAAATGAAAGTCTGGTACAGTGAGATGAGTGAAAAGCACTGAGGCAAGTGGGTTAATGCAGTTAACTCTGGTTTAAGAGCGTTTATCAAGCTGCCCCACCTATTTTCACTTATTACACTTTACCTTATTTGGGCTGTGTTGAAAACTATAACCGATTGTACAGGAAGTTGAACAAGACGAACAAGATGAAGATTTGGAGGGGGGTGAGGATGAAGATGACGAAGATAGGACTGATGATGATGATGAGGAAGCTGGAGATGCGGCAGAAATGAGCGAAGAAGCGGAAGATGTCGACGAAGACGAAGACGACGAACTGGCGGCTAGCGCTGAGGATGAGGTAGAGCACCAAACCCCAATTCCTGATCCAAAATCTCAACCGCACTGCCCTACCTGGACCTGTGAATAACAAGAAACCGACAGTTTTGGCGGGGATGGGAGAGCCAAAACCACTAACTGCGTTGCCCTTTCACCATTTTTGGCGATATTTGAGAAAACGGATTTTCTTCATCGTGAGCTCGTATTTTATTTCAGGAAGAAGACCAATCTGCTACTGCTGACGAGGAGCAACCGTCATCTGAAGCACATACAGAAGCTGAAGCAAGTTCGGAAGCCGTAGAGGAAACTAGCCAGGAGGTTGCAGAGGAGCAAACTGTTGATAGCGAAGAGATCCTAGAAGAAGTTAGCGCCGAAACTCCTGAAGAAACTGTCGAAGTAGTGGAGGAACAAGTCTCTGAGGAAGCTGCTGCCGAGGAACTTGTCTCTGCTGAGCAAGCTGAACCAGTAGAGGTCGTCGCTGAAAGCACAGAAGAAGCTGCAGCGGAAGAATCCGCAGAGGAAGTTGTCTCGGAACCGGTTGTGGCTGAAGAGGAAGTCAGTGAAGAAGTGGTAGAAAAGGTAGAAATTACATCCGAAGAAGCCGCACCAGTTTCTGAAGAAACCGTGGAGGCTGCCCAAGAAGAAAGTGCCGAAGAATCCGAACCTCTCCCGGAGGAGGATCTGCTATTGGTAATGAAAATCATTCTCTATCTATTTCATAAGCACGCTCTTTTCAATAATGTCGAATAACCGTTTCACTTCCTTCCTCAATTGTTTGTGTGTGTTCTTCGTGTCTCACTAGGAGTACGAAATTCCATCGAACCTTAGAGATACTTCGCACGTTTACGAATTGCTCCACATTAACGATCAGAACGCCCAAAAGGAGGAGGCTCTCCAGAAGGTCGCCGACGTTATCCTTCGTGATCTGAAGAAAATCTACGATACCGCCATCAAACCACTGGAAAACCTCTACAAGTACCGTGATCTCAGTAACCGTCACTTTGGCGATCCCGAAATATTCTCCAAGCCACTGATCCTCTTCATGGGACCATGGAGCGGTGGAAAATCTACTATTCTCAACTATCTTACCCACAATGAGTACACTCCGAATTCGGTTAGAACAGGTTAGTAGAAGAAACGTTTGAGACGGTGTTGGATCGGATACTTATTTGTTTGTTTCTTTTGCAGGTGCCGAACCATCGCCAGCGTACTTCAACATTCTCATGCACGGTGATGAACCGGAAGTGCTCGACGGAACTCAGCTCGCTGCCGATTGGACCTTCTCCGGGTTGCAGAAGTTCGGTCAAGGATTGCTGGACCGTCTGCGTGGACACAAGCTACCCAACAAATTGCTCGAACGGGTAAGTCGCGTTGAGTTCAACACAAAAGTCAGCCAGTGCAGAGGGTTGACCTGGGTGTTTGTAGGGATGCCAAATTCGTGGATGTTTACATTGTTTATCAACGAATATAGGAACAGGCAAAAGGCCACAATGAGTCAGAGCAGCACATGATTTTAGTTAAACCGGTTTTGACTGGCCATCAGTTAAAAAGCCAAATGTCGCTCATCAGAACCCATTTTGACTGTAGCTCTGTTGCATAAGAGCGATCGTACGGCTACCGAAAATGTTAAATTACGTTTCGCAATCTAACATTGTAATGACATGCCAGCAGCAGCTGTTGTTCTTGCGTATATATAGGTAGACAACCACGTTGACATTTGGACCGCAATCGTGGCGGTCAGCTACATTTACAGAGCGCCGTCGTAGCGAACGAAAGAAGACCAACAGATAGACGGGTGAACCAAAATAGCTTAGCCGCACAAGAGCATCTATTTTTGAGCTGCCAACATGCGAGAAATGAATCTGAAAGAGAGAGAAGAAGGTGGCTGAATCTATCAAACATAACTACTTATAGCTATCCATGTATATAATATCCCAATTTAGAGATGGATAGCATCCGGTATTTATTAGTGGATGTTAGAGTGAATTGAAGATCAATTGGAAATATGTTGAGCATTTCTATTTTGACGTGAAGTTTGGATAAAAGTACTGATATAGAACCATGTCGAGATAATGGGAAAACACTTGATCAATTGAAAACCACTTGTTAAAGTTTCGTAAGCGGGGTTCTTATTTCGTTCCCATTTCATTTACGTTTGCTCGGCAGGTCAACATTGTCGAAATTCCCGGCATTCTAGAGGTACGCAAGCAGGTCTCTCAGTACTTCCCCTTCAACGATGCGTGCCAGTGGTTGGGGGGGGGGGGGGGGGGGGGGGGGGGGGGGGGGGGGGGGGGGGGGGGGGGGGGGGGGGGGGGGGGGGGGGGGGGGGGGGGGGGGGAAAAAAAAAAAAAAAAAAAAAAAAAAAAAAAAAAAAAAAAAAAAAAAAAAAAGAGAGAGAGAGAAAAAAGAAAGAAAAAAAAAAAAAAAAAAAAAAAAAAAAAAAAAAAAAAAAAAAAAAAAAAAAAAAAAAAAAAAAAAAAAAAAAAAAAAAAAAAAAAAAAAAAAAAAAAAAAAAAAAAAAAAAAAAAAAAAAAAAAAAAAAAAAAAAAAGAGAGAGAGAGAGAGAGAGAGAAAAAAAAAAAAAAAAAAAAAAAAAAAAAAAAAAAACCATCGATCGTGCTGACATTATCTTCCTGGTGTACGATCCATCCAAGCTCGATGTCGGACCAGAAACGGAAGCCATTTTGGATCAGCTCAAGGGTAGAGAATATCAGGTGAGATTCTATACTAAACCATGATCCGACCATCATTTTAAATGCATTCGAATATTTTCAGACCCGCATCTTACTCAATAAGGCCGATCAAGTTAAACCGGAAGAGCTGCTCCGCGTCCAGGGCGCGTTGATCTGGAACATTTCGCCACTGATGTCCTCCGCTCAGCCACCGGTTATGTACACCGTCTCTCTGTGGTCCAATCCTTTCGAAACCGGAGCTCCAGTGCGTCTACTGCAGGCTCAGGAGCGTTCCCTACTGCTCGACTTGGGTCAGGCTATTGATAAGAGAATCGAAAACAAGATTGCCAGTGCACGTCGCTTTGCTGTAAGTTTCAGAATCAAGTGTTACTATCAAGCTTAAATCTATCTAAGCGTTATTTCCATTCTATAATAACCTCAAGGTACGTGTCCGTAACCACGCCAAGATGGTCGACTGCTATTTGACGACCTACTACAACCACAAGACGCTGTTCGCAAACAAGAAGCACATTTCCGAGCAGATCATTGGCAACCCCCAGCAGTACCACATCTACGAGGGACTCTCCACGTTGACCAATATCTCTCGCTACGATCTGCCCGATCCGGACGTGTACCGTGACTTCTTCCACCTAAACCCACTGTACGAGTTCCAGAAGCTGTCTGAGACGTGCACGTATTTCCGTGGTTGCCCGATCAACAAGCTGGACATTGCCATCGCATACGATCTACCCGAGCTGATCGGCAAGTACCGGAAGCTGGCCGACGCGGCTTTGGAGAAGCTGAAAATCCCGTCGTCAACTACTGATTTCGGACGAGGCAAATCAAGTAGTTGAGTGTGATATGAGATAGCGGGCGGCGAGCCTCTTGCACAAATCCCCACCCCGCCCTCTCATCCCTAGAATTCACCCTTTTCGATGTTATTGTTTCTCTCACACACGCGCATTCGTTGAGTTTTTGTTTATCCTCATACACACTTGTTTCGTTACGATACTATTATTTGTATAGCTTTAGATGTAGTTCACACACATACACAAATTGCGTACACACTTAAGTGTCACAAATACAAATGAAAGTGAACGATTGATTGATCTATATATAAATTGCAACCTGTCATTTAAAGCAATGCATTAGAGAGATGAGAGCAGGTAATATGTTAACTTTAATTTTCTGTTTTATAGTCGGGTAGAATTTCTTCCTACAATTCGAAAGTCATTTAACATTTCAAAATACGAGAAAAATCGCATCTTCGAGTCCGAATCCAGCTCATGAAAATGTCTAATAATATTCAAATTTCTATCAAAAGGCTGATGTTGAACCCAAGAAAAAGAGAACAAGAGACAGAGGAAAAGGACATAACCTCAACAAAAGAGCGGAAAAAATACGTTTCTTGCCAGTGCTGGCGCGGAATAGATAAACTTAAACTTACCTTACCAATCAGACTAAGGCCGGTGTGGCCTCTGCTGTACACAGAAGTTGTTTCCATTGTAATCGGTCCATGGCTGTACCTCGCCAGCCTCGCTGTCTGCGGAGGGTCCGCAGGTCGCCTTCTACTTGATCAATCCACCTTGCTCGTTGCGCGCCTCTTCTTCTTGTACCTGTCGGTTCGTTTTCGAGAACCATTTTCACAGGGCTGTCGTCCGACATTCTTACGACATGCCCAGCCCATCGTAGTCGACCGATTTTTGCGATGTGTACGATGGGAGGTTCTCCCAGCAACTGGTGCAATTCGTGGTTCATTCGCCTCCTCCACGTTCCGTCTTCCATCTGCACTCCACCGTAGATCGTACGCAGCACCTTCCGTTCAAAGACTCCAAGGGCGCGTTGGTCCTCCACTAGCAATGTCCATGTTTCGTGGCCGTAGAGAACTACCGGTCTAATTAATGTCTTGTAGATGGTCAACTTTGTGGTTCGGCGAACTTTGTTCGATCTTAGCGTCCTTCGGAGTCCAAAGTAGGCACGATTGCCAGCCATAATGCGCCTTTGTATTTCTCTGCTGGTGTCGTTATCGGCGGTCACCAATGAGCCCAGATACACGAATTCGTCTACTACCTCGATTTCATCACCGTCGATCTGAACTTGTGCTAGGAGGCTAACATTTTCTTCTCGTGAGCCTCTTCCCTTCATGTATTTTGTTTTTAACGCATTAATCACAAGCCCAATCCTACCAGCTTCAGCCTTAAGTCTGATGTACGTTTCCGCCATCGTCTCAAAGTTACGTGCTACGATATCAACGTCGTCGGCGAAGCCAAATAGTTGGACAGACTTCCTGAAGATCGTGCCACTCGTGTCTATCCCAGCTCTTCGAATCACACCCTCCAATGCAATGTTAAACAACAAACACGACAATCCATCACCTTGCCGTAACCCTCTCCGAGATTCGAAGGGACTCGAGAGCGTCCCTGATACTCGGACGACACACATCACTCGATCCATCGTTGCTTTGATCAACCGCGTCAGTTTTTCCGGAAATCCATATTCGTGCATGATTTGCCATAGCTGGTCTCGATCGATTGTATCATACGCTGATTTGAAGTCGATGAAAAGATGATGTGTGGGCACGTTGTATTCGCGACATTTCTGCAGTACTTGCCGAATCGCGAAAATCTGGTCCGTAGTAGCGCGGGCACCCATGAATCCCGCTTGGTATTGCCCCACGAACTCCTTTGCAATTGGTGACAGGCGGCGGCATAACATTTGGGAGAGCAACTTGTAGGCGGCGCTCAGTAGCGTGATCGCACGATAATTGCAGCAATCCAGCTTGTCGCCCTTTTTATAGATGGGACACACTATTCCTTCCATCCAATCCTCCGGTAAACATTCCTCCTCCCAAATCTTGGTAATTACCCAGTGCAGCGCTCTGGCCAGTGCTTCACCACCGTATTTTAATAGCTCGCTTGGGAGTTGGTCAACACCAGCGGCTTTGTTGTTTTTCAACAGACCAATTTCCTCCTCAACTTCCTGAAGGGTTGGGGTCGGGGTCCTGTCATCTTCTGTGCGTGTTCCTAGATTTATTACCGTGCCACTTTCGTTCGCTGTAACATTACCGTTCAGGTGCTCGTCGAAGTACTGCTTCCACCTTTCAATCACCTCACACTCTCCTGTGAGAAGGTTGCCATCCAGGTCTCTGCAAATATCAGCTTGTGGTACGTAGCCTTTGCGCGAGCTGTTTAACTTCTCGTAGAATTTGCGTGTGTCGTTAGCACGGTACAGTGCTTCCATTTCTTCGCGGTCTCGATCTTCCCTCTGGCGCTTTTTCCTTCGAAGAATAGAATTTTGTCTGTTCCGTGCCTGTCTATACCGATCCACATTCGCTCTCGTACGGTGTTGCAGCATTCTCGCCCGTGCTGCATTCTTCTCCTCTACTAACTGCTTGCATTCGCCATCAAACCAGTCATTTTTTCGATTCGGTGCAGAAGTACCTAGTGTCACTAATGCAGTGCTACCAATGGCGGTTCGAATATTTCTCCAGCCATCCTCAAGAGTAGCTGCGCCAAGCTGCTCTTCCGTTGGTAGGGCTGCTTCTAGCTGTTGCGCGTATTCCTGGGCAACTTCGGTTTCCCGTAGTAGCTCAATGTTAGGTCGTGGCGTCCGAAATCGACGCGTGTTGTACACCGTCGAGAGTTTTGAGCGCATACATACTGCAACTAGGTAGTGGTCCGAGTCTATATTCGCGCTGCGGTAAGTGCGAACGTGTGATGATATCGGAGAAGAATTTCCCGTCGATTAGAACATGGTCGATTTGATTCTCTGTTCGTTGGTCAGGTGATCTCCAAGTGGCTTTGTGGATGTCTTTACGGGGGAAGAAGGTACTTCGGACTACTAAACCACGGGAGGCCGCAAAGTTCACGCATCGTTGGCCATTATCGTTCGATACGGTATGCAGGCTGTTAGGCCCTATTACCGGTCTGTACATTGCCTCCCGTCCTACCTGAGCGTTCATGTCACCAATGACGACTTTTACGTCCCGCTGCGGGCAGCCATCATACACCTGCTCTAGCTGCGCGTAGAACGCTTCTTTTTCGTCATCGGGTCTCCCGTCGTGTGGACAGTGTACGTTGATGATGCTGTAGTTGAAGAATCGACCCTTGATCCTCAGCTTGCACATTCTAGCGTTGATCGGAAACCATCCAATCACGCGTTGACGCATTTTGCCCAGCACTACAAAGCCGGTGCCCAGCTCGTTTGTGGTACCACAGCTCTGGTAAAAAGTAGCCGCTCGATGCCCGCTTTTCCATACCTTCTGTCCTGTCCAGCAAACCTCCTGCAGTGCTACGACTTCGAAGTTACGTGGTTGAAGTTCGTCGTAGATTATCCTATCGCAGCCAGGGAAGCAGAGCGATTTGCAGTTCCATGTTCCGAGTTTCCAATCGTAGTCCTTAATTCGTCGCCTAGGTCTTTGCCGATTGTTCCGGTCCGTATTAACTTCTGTATTATTTGTAACATTGATTTTTTAAGGGCGGCTTGTTGGGCCTTCCCCAACCCCCTGTCTCGCCGGAGGACCATCGTGCACAGCACTGTTTAGAGTCCCACGCTGGCACGAGGACGATGATCAGCCGCTCCTAACATGGAGAACAGACGCTGTTTTGAGCCGCCCCTAACATGGAGAACAGACGCTCAGATAGACTGCGCCCTTTGAAGAGGGCAGCCCCCCCTTCCCTGTCAGCATATGACCAAGGTCCCACCGGGGTTGGTTACCCGATCTTTCCTATGGTTACTCATACTACAGTCGGCACCATGGGGAGGTAGGGATAGGAGTTACTGGACAAGAGGCTAAGGATCGCAGTAGGATCTATTTTATACCTGCAGGTACGCGAAGTACCAATGGTACGCATTGTCCAGTCATTAAATAATGCTTCGCTGTTGAACGACAGCTATGGCATCACTGTTGGTTGTGGGAAAGCCCGTTTTTTCTTTTTTTTTTTTGATGGTGGATGAGGGGGAGGGGTGGTGTGGGGATGGTGATGGTGTCCTTGTTTTTTTTTTGTTTTTTAACGATGCATCCTGTTTGTCGTCGTTGTCGTTTGGGGTATTTGTCTGGGGGGGTAATTGAAATAAAAAATACAAATTCCAATTTTAAATAACAATGAAAAAGTAAAATTTTGGGGTGTGGTCGGTTCGTTGTGTCGAGAGGAGAATGAGATTGTTAATTTTATTTTTTTTTGTTGGGGGGGGGGGTATTGCAGTATAGTGATTTTGAACCGACTATGATCATGGTCAAAACGACCATTAAAAATAGTTGATCCAACATTTGCCATAATGTCGGAATAGTCCTTGTTACCATGATCATAGTCAAAAATGCCATGAACGTGGTGAATTCGACCATTTTCATGGTTATTGTAACCATTATATGCGAAAGTCATCCTGACCATGATTTAATTGTCGGTATAACGATAGAATTTTTCTCAGAGTAGACGAGTTTATGATCGTAGCAATCGACATGTTTTGGTTGATTGTTTTCGAGAGCGGATGGGTAAAACACAGGAGCGGGTTGAGGAAATTGACATTTGCAGAAAATGCGACGACGCTTTATCCGGCCAAAACACGTAATTTCCATCTGCAAGTTTGGAGAAATTCAATCAATATTTTCCTCAAACGTTGATTTTAGTACACTTCTTGATAATAGCCAAACCACTGGGCTTGAACCATGGTTTGGAAATTCCTCTCTCAGATATGGCAATATAAAGCATCACCTTCTGCTCAAACTCATGCTTAAACTTATATTTCACGTTCGGAGATGCAGTAGAAATGTTATCAGAATAATATCGATCGTTTCCTGGGATGTGGATTTTTGAGAGAGGGAAGTAGCTTCCATTAACTTTCGAAGGATTCTTTAGTACAGATCAAAACACAACAGTGCCGGCTATAGGGTATCCACGATGAAATTGCCATACACAAAATTGATTCGCAAAATTCGAGTTTTCATCCGATTGCCATCAAATTTTCAGGGATTGAGAAATAACTATTAAACTTCATTTTACCATTTTACTCGTATTTTATTTACAGTCCATACGCAAATGCCCGCACCTTGGCCTTAACCCCGGCCATAAGATTCTGCACAACCTGTGAATCAACCGTTTTTTGCATGTAAACCCATACTTTCTTCAGTTCCTCGACTGTCTTCACTACCTTAGGTCGTTTAAGAAGGTGCTGCTTCATAATCGTCCAGTACTTCTCGATGGGGCGGAGCTCCGGAGTGTTGGGAGGGTTGAACATTTTCGGCTCGAAATTGACCTTATTGTCCGCATACCACTTCAGCACGTCCTTGGAGTAGTGGCATGAGGCCAAATCCGGCCAGAAGATTGTTGGGACGTTGTGGGCCTTCAAGAGAGGAAGCAGCCGCTTTTGGAGGCACTCTTTTATGTACACCGTTCATCGTGTCCTGGGTCACGAAAGGTGCACTCCGCTTCCCGCACGTGCAGATGGCTTGCCAAACCAGGAATTTCTTCGCAAATTTGGACATCTTCTGAGTGCGGACATGCTCCGGAACGCTGAACTTATCCTTGGCCGTGAAAAACAGGTTGCCGGGGATCTGTTTGAAGTCGGCCTTCACATATGTTTCGTCGTCCATGATGCAGCATTCAACTTTCGTCAGCATGTTGAGGTACAACTTCCTGGCACGGGTTTTTGGCGGACTTGTTCTGCTTCTCGTCGCGATTAGGGGCCTTTTGTACCTTGAACGTTCGAAGCCCAGCCTTAGTTTTGGCCTTCTGGACAAAACTTCGGCTTAGGTGCAGCTTCTTAGCCACATCCCGAACGGAGGCGTTCGGATTTCGGTTGAAGGCCCCAACTACGCGGTTGTGATTTTTGGTGTTGTACGGAATACTTTTTCCTTCACTTCTGGGCTTCCGATCGGTGGTCAACCGTTCCTCGAACCGCTTAATCACTCGCGACACCGTGGAATTCGCGATTCCCAACGTTTTAGCGATGGAACGATGCGAGAGATCCTTGTTCTCGTGATAAATGCGCAAGATTTTATCACGCACGAGCTGTTCTTTCGACTCCGTTTCCGCGAGTTTTGATCACAGGACTTTAAAACTTGCAGGATGCACTATGAACTAAATCCACCCAAATTTTCATTAAATTCTACCCAACGGTTAAAAAGTTAAAGCAATTTCATAGTGTGGCAATTCCATCGTGGACACCCTTTAGCATACTTTACAAATAGTCGAATGAAAAACGTAAAGGTGATTGGTTTATGAATGAAAGAGAGCGAGTCCGGATAGAATCTCTCGATTGTAGATTCGCCCTAATGAAAAAAACCCTAGAAGTTTGAACAAAACAAAACATGCGATTGTGTTGGGGAAACCGAGATCATTGATTCACATAATCTCTCTTTTCTCTATGCGCGTTTGTGGTTTGGCATGAGAGCATCGAAATCATTCTCATTTTTTAGTTATCGCCGTTACGGTTTTACTGTAAATACAGACTTTTCGTAATTTCTTAGGTTTGAGCATTGAGTTTGACTACAAAAACGATCTATTTTGCAACGATTTGCCATTTCAATCCAATATTGGCCATCACAGTGACCGACTTAAGCCTCCTTTCGTGTTTTCAAAGGCACAAATCACAATAAATCTTGTTTCTCATCCTCAACAGTTGCCACCATTTTCATTTTCATCGGCTCGGAAAATGCCAGGATCCTGAAAAATTTAGGGATCTTCGGTGTACCTAGCGGCTTCGTAAGAAGATCTACTTGTACTGCTCGTAAAACTCCCTTCAGAAGGCTTCTTTCTTCTCTATTTGCGTAGACCATCGAGTTGTACTGTCAGCTTCATGTACAGCAAAGTGTAAGATGACCGTAAAGGTAGAAGCTGTCTTTATATTGAGATCTCACGGGGTCATGTTCAGCCAAGGTGCCACGGCCAGAAATGTACGAAGCTTTGCCTGTGAATGGAAATGAAAGTCTTCTTAAACAGCCTTCGTGGTGGAACTCAACCTGGTGGTGGTTTTCATCCGCAGCGTAGCCTTCGAAATATGGTTCGTCAACGCTATCTTAACTCAAAGGTTCATACTCGGTTCATAAACTTTTATCCGAATACAAATCTTTCGAATTATCAGGATCATCACTTCAGTTTCTGCTTCTCTGTCGAGATCAGTAGGCGACAAGCACTACCCGGGAACTAATAAGATACTCGCTTTCTTTGCATCCTCGTTGATCGTGACACGATTCGATGCTGTATCTAAAAGGCTTGCCCGCAATGGATATGTTTGCTTTCCTTTAACGTATGTTTGACAGTTCTCGACTCCTATCTCCGGACTCGTTCCAACATGCTGATTCCAAGTCTTGTTGTTTGTTTCTTGATTATCGAGATTTTCAGCCTCGGGCTGATTCATCTCCCGTGGTAGTCACTCAAATACCTCTTTTGGGTATTTTCGTAACTTGTCCGGGGGTGAGATTCGAACTCGTGACTTTGACGTGAGAGGTATGGATGTTAACCACTACGCCGGGGTCGACCCCCTTGATTCCAAGTCTGATGCCGAGTTGTTGCTTAGAACATCATAAACCAGAACGCATTGCCTGTCGCATTATGGAAGACCCTAAGCCACCCGGCCCAGTCGCGCTTGGTGTTTGCTGGAATCGAAATGACGTTGTTTCCTGCCTTCAGAGTCGTTCTAGCTCTGCGGCCGAGATTGGTAGTGGGTTTTCCCAACCTCCACATTCAGGAAAGAATGCTTCTGTTAGTAACAAATCATTGCCTGATAAGCTTCCGTGTCCCAGCGCTGCCTCTGACTGTGTCAAGCTCAGTTTTGACAATGCACTTTTCACGAAATAACGGAAATTCAACGATACGCTGAATGAAGTAAACTCTCACCGATTGTCGCTATCGCAGTGGACCCCTCCCTGCGTTTGAGTTGGAAGACGGGATCTTCCGAACTTCTACTACAGGCAAGTACGCTGTGGTTTCGAACATTTCGTTGCCTGACAATGCGTCAAGTATTGTCAACCAAACCAAAATCTACCTAATGAGGGCTCTAGTTACAATAATCCATAATGAACGAGTTGATCTTTTAGTTTTTGGATTGTTACTATTAATATGAGAGCATAAACAATGTATTTTGAGCATGAGCATGAGCATGATTGACCGCCCACGGATGCAATTCCGTTATTGCCAGATCAGCTGTATTTACACAAAGAACCAACAGATGATGTTTGGGACTAACATACATCTTCAATGTGTAAAAACTGGTGACCCATTATAAAGCAATACCGGCGCCGGCCTTGCCCGAATGCTGGTCAAGTAGGGAATGGGAAGGAACGTGTTGACATGATACTCGCTTTGAAGGAAGCCGAGAAATCGTCTGCACTTCCACTAGAAATCACTGGTATGTTGGATAGTTGGGGAAACGATAACAGCAGGGTTCGTTTTGGTTAACGATACGCTGAAAGTATGTAGCACTATCCGCCAAAAGCAATGGACCGCTCCAATGTGACTGCAAAGACACAAGCATAACGAAAAACAAAACAAAACAAAATAGACAAAATTAAACAGGATATTAGATATTGTTTTCAAAATGTGGTAGAAATAAATTATGTGTTGCTTTGCAAACCAGCTCTCCTCGATGTCCTAGATCTCGGCCAAGTTCTGCTGGACCCGCAGCTGCTGCAGTCGGCACTCGTCCACATCAAGCCGGCCGTCGCCGAAGTGTCGGAAACCTTCCGGTAGTAAGATGATATCTGCGTCTAATACACTCTTCTTGCACCGATTAATTTACAAACTAGGCCTGCACACCTAATCAAAATTCACTCTGGCACGGTTTTGGTAGCAGCAAACAGAATCAATGAGAAAAATAAACTCGCATGTGACCTCTAACTTTTCACCGTTACACCGGTGGAGAGTCACGCCGAAAAACTAACCCCCGGCTCTTCAGTTCAATTAGCTCACTGAAAATGATTCTCAAGTTCTCAAACACAAGCATCCATGAACCACGACCCCATAGCTCCGTCCGACACTGAAGGAAGCTCAAAACGATCCTCTCAGTTCAAATAAAGAGAAAAAATACTACTTAGCAGCGCGTTCCTCGTATCAATTCTTCCGTCTTCTGGATAAGAATTTATTAGTCTTCGACGAAAAGGTTGGCACTAAAACTAACATTTGCTTGCAATTCAGGTTCAACAGCTAATTTAAGCTAGAATAAATATAACTAGCAGAGTAAAATTTGGAAAATATACAGAGCACAAATAAAACGATACGTCAAATTCGAAGCGTAGCCTACTCCTCCTCGAGAGCATAAACAATGTATTTTTAAGATAAAGTTGTAGAAAAAAAAACAAGCACTAAGAGTTTAACATAAGCCATATTCCGCAATTCAGCTTCTCAAATGTGCTACCTACAAATGAGAAAAACTAATACTAAACGATTCATCCCATCCTTGACAGAAATTGAATTTCATATGCATATGCGACAAGAATAAGGAGGCTGCCGCTCCAATGGTAAGCTATTCCGTCCCTTAAGTTCCGGATCGGAATCTCTGTGAGCTTGAACTCTACGATACAATCTCTATACAATTCATTCGCCACAAATACTATAAATGATAAATGCATAAATCTGGAAATTCAGATAATATAATCAGGGCATTCTCTTCTTTCTACTGTAGAGGTAATAACATGCTTCATTACATCACTTCTTCTCTATTACCAAATGACCCATCTACCGATCTTTCGCGTCGTACTCTTCCTGCGACAGCAGCTTCTTTTTTATCGCTTCACATTGTTCCGGTTTGGGCATGACAACTGCCACATATCCATCGCCTTCCTGCTGCAGGAGATCCACATCCTTAATCACTCTCTGATTCACCTCAACCAACTTTCCCTGCACGCACGCACGCACTTTGTATACACTTCCATCCTCACACGTAACCAATGCCAAAGTGGAATCCATCTGCAATATCATCCCCCCACTTTTCTTCTTCCCGCTTACCTGATTCTGGCTGCGATCTATCTTGCCTACCTCGAACGTAATCGCTTTGATTCCTTTTTCAAACGCTACATGTCCCGGCGCTAATCCAATTAGGCAAATTCGGTTCGAATGGAATAGAACCTGGTGCGGTTCGTTTTCTTTACCCGACTGAACGCAGTAGTACCGGGTGAAAAACCGGTCCACTGTCGAAGGATAATCCTCTACGAAATCCTCCTCAATCGAACGAACCCTTTCCCCGCAAATGGTTTGCAGTTCTTCTTCCAGGAAATAATTTTCTAGCGCAGCCATCCTGTGATTTGTTTGCTTACATAGAATGCCGGGCCTTTTCTTCGCTTTCAATCTCCTTCATCCGTTCTTGAACGCGGCGATGTTTTTCAGCCGATTGTGCCCGGTTTTTGCGGCTGTTCTCCTTTCGCTCGTTCCGCAGGCAAACAACCACCTGCTGATCGAAATTGTTGCACACTCCCAGAAACTTTGCGTATTTATTCTATGAAATGTTAGTATTAAATAAGACTGCAAGAAACTTAAAATCATAAATAAAATTTACCTCTTCGTGGCAACTCTTCAGCAGGTTGATCAGACGATTACACTCTGGAGTGTGCAGATGGGGCGATAGATCAGAATGCATCACTTACTGAGGTAACCGCGAACTGAAACTGTTTCTATAAATGAGAGTAAATGACTGTGATTATCGTTGAATTTTTGGACAAAAAGAAAATATATTACACAACAGTTCGGTTTGGTTTACCTGGAAGAAATAATGTGCGATAAATGCGGGTTGGAACGTCAACAGGGAAAACAGACTGGTGTACGTTCATGAAATCTTACATTATTTCACAATCAATGGAATGCACTGTAATAATGAGTTACCCATTTATGGGTACTTCTTTTCGATAGCTCATAAATGACTAAATTTTCACCCATTTTTCAATCTTGTATGGAGCTCTCCTAAAATGGTTGAATAAAAATATCAGAAAATGTGTTATAATTTACAATATCACGGTAATAATGCGTATGTACAGTTATACTGGGGCACGCAATAAACTTTAATTTCGACCAGGGAAAATCTTATTACGAGTACATTTAGTGCGGCTTTAAGTACTATAACCACCGACAAACCGACATGAAACTCATTCTTCACTTTTGATCAAGAATCCATAACGACCGATTCAAATGTGCAGCGATCCCAACTGTCAAAAGATATAGAATCATTTTATCTAGATAAAATTAATTGTCCAAATGCCAGAATGAACCCATCAAGTTCCCAAGCGTGTTCGTGGCTTTAAGTAAACGTTCTCAGCGAACACGAAGATAGATGTCAGTAATATGATCGGAACAGAAATATTAAGACATTTCCTACTGTCATTCATGTCGGTTTGTCGGTGCTATAACTGCACTTTACTTATTTATAAATTACATTGAGTACAGTCAAAAAATTGTAATTAAGTTCATTAAACTTTCTATCCAACGTACCAGTCAAAGGTATTGAGTGTACCTCACAGTAATGTATGCTACAACATGGCGATTGCGTGGTACTCATTTATTATCTTGTCTTTTAAAATGTTTTTTGCTAACAATTAAATGATTGATTTCTTTCGGATACCGAAATATTTAACTAAACTAATGTTATCAAGTAATCATACAATCCAAATTCACAATATGTTACTGCTTATAAATATAAGTTTAAAGTTATTCATGAAAACGCAAAAGTAATTAATTTGATTTTATAAGATTGCCTTATATCTGTGGTGAACTTAAGAATCAAATTGTGCAACTTGTGGAGCAGAAGTATGTGCTTGTGTAAGTTAAAGCATACAAAAAGTTGCAAAGTTTCGGATCGAATTAGCTCTGTGCAGAGTTAAAAAAAGTGTTATAAGCTCGCTCTTTGAAAAAAAAAAAACTGAGGTAATAACTATCCCAGCGGTGGGGGGTTTTATATCTTGGTTGTTCTAATTTATCGATCTTGTTTCAAAGCTTGGATGTAATTCAACAAAATTTCAAGATATATATCAGACATGAAAATATTCAACTATTGAAAACAATGAATTGTACTGTTTTTTTTTTTTTGAAAAATCTGCATGAGGAAAAGTTGTATTTTCAATTGATGTATCCCAACAACCCTCCTATTCTATGGACATTTTTTCATTACCCATTCATTCTATGCTATCAAGCCATAAATGGAACTGTATTTTTGTTTATATAATTTTAATCTTCCTATGATTATCTTATTGTTTTTCTTTAAAGTATCGTTACATTAGGTATTATTATAAGTCTTATGAATTTTTTATTAGGGCAGGACAAGTTGCTGGCCGCAAATTGTAAGTGGCATGTTTTGAAACAACATCCGACCGTCTATGATGAATTTACCGATACTGACAGTGGCTGAATCTGGATCTGAGCCTGCAAGTCGAAAAAACTTCAAAAACTATAAATATTTAAAAATTATAAAAAAAAAAGTTATAACATTATATTCAAATTGAGCATTAAATACATGAAAGATGAGTGCAGTGAAAGAATAACGTCTGTTTGTCTGTGCTGATACTGTTTACTGCGGCTAGAATACTTTTGGGAATATTTCCTGGTACTCAATCAAACGTAATCTGAACACAGTGACCAGTATCTGGATCATCCAAAATTCAATAGCAATGACCACTTTTCATTCCGACAAATTATGGTCCCAAGTCTGCTAGGGTATGTTTATTTATTGTTTTATATTATAAATAACATGTTTAATCACTGAGAGGTCCAAAATTTGCGATAAAAAATTACCTTATCTGAATCCGGATTAACTCTGTGACCAGCGGAGCTTTAGCGTCAAAAATCGACTGAGAAATGAAAAAGTCATGATTTTTATTACTAAGCAAACCGTGAAGCGGAAAACGCTAATAGAATTCAGTTGACTTCTATTCCACTCAACAAGCAAATCCATGAATGCAATCTTGCATTCATATTGATTCGAAATTTTACGGATGATTCTCTGGAAGGCTAATAGATAATTCACATGATTTAAAATGAATGTGGATATTGCGTGGGTCGCTTTGATTGAATCAATCATGCTCTAGCTTGGCTAATTCATGGCTTCATTGGTATAAACAATCAGCAGAGATCATTTGAAATATTTCCATGCGACTGTGATTGATCCTTGCTTATGACAGATATTCAACGCTGACCGTTGCAACGAACTGACAAATACTTTAATCCAGTACCAAAAAACACGTACTAGGCTAAAGGAGTACAAAGCTGAAAATTGTATGTCTGTCCCAGGCATAACTAAATGAATGTGCTATGTGCAACTAAAATAGCAAATGACAACGACCGGTGCGGTTGCTTTTACCGTGTATGCTGGAATAAGTTGAACACACCGAATTTTTATTGCTGGAAAACAGCAAAGTTTTGCTGATCTTTTTGTGCTATAATTTCAGCAATGTATACAGCAAAACCAAGATTACTGATCTACCAGCAAAACTGATATTCAAAAATCTGATCCCGATCTGATGTTTTTGAACGGAACTTTCTGCGAAGACAGAACGTACACTGGCTATTGGAAAAAGGATAAAGTAAAAAGTACCCAAAGGAGAAGTTAAATGTTGGAAGCCAAAATAGGGTATAATCATGTTAACCTACCGTTGGGTACAAAAAACTTATATCTAGGTCAAATTCTACCCAAAAGTAAGTAATTTTTACCCAACGATAGGTAAAAATAACTATACCAACGTTGGCTTCCCACAGTTAACAGATCGGTTGGGTACTTTTTTCTTTCACGGCTCGTTTGCAAAAACCCATTAATGGGTGAAAATACACCCATTTTCGCTAAAAATGCCTCTCCCCATTTAATGGGTAAACTCAATTTACCCAATAGTTAAAAACAGTCTATTTCACAAAATGGGTATTTATTCATCCATTGCAAAGAAGTCAGACTTCATCAAAATGGGTAAAAAATTTCCCATTTTAGGATTTTGATTATATAGATTTTTAGTTGGTGGTATTCATGTTACTTAATCAATAAATGCAAAAAATTAAAAATTAAATACTTTTACTTGCTTTTATTCATGACTTTCCTGGTTAAGTTATGGAAACAATGAATCCATTAATAAATAAATAAACGAAGCCTTAATTTGATGTGTGGTTTCAAATCGCCCAAAGTATTCCCTAATAAATTTCTTATGGTTATTTTGCTTAACGACCTATTCGGGTTAACATCCAAACCATATACGGTGTAGGTCAACCATTCGAGTTATTGTTCGTCTAAAGTAAATTTTTATTAGGATTTTCTTCGATGTACGTGCAGCCTTCAACTCGGCAGAGATAACCATTAGATTACTTATAAATAAATACAATATTTATCTTACTTGCGTTGTTCCAAGAGTGTTCGACATGGAGTTTTCATAAGGGCCAATGTCGAAAACGTAAACAATGGCTTCTTCCGCAAATTTTTTAAAAATTTAAACCCCCCCAAATAAAATACCTTTTTTTTTGTAAAGGGGAACCCCCCCTTCTATAATCATCGTGGTACACTCAGCCAAATAATCTTAAGAATTTCATAAGGTTCAACTTATGAACGATGCTTTTATTTTCATATGGTTGGCTTATGAATGGATTTTGTTTTACACGACGTTGTTGTTGTTCGCCTTTAAGCTTTCCTATTTACAAGTGTTGATATATACTAGTGGTCAAGTCACTCGACCCATTACCTCAACGTTCAAGGTTCGAATCCAGGTTGCTCCATATTTATATGTTTTCAATCATTATATTTCATAAGGCAAATATATTTCATAAGGCAAATTTATGAAATTCATACTGCTTTCTTATAGCAAATAATCGTAATGCAATCTTATGACTTTCGAAAGTTTATTTCGCTGAGTGTAATTCACTATGATTAAGTTAGAGTTCTCGTGAAATTTTCGGAAGAAGCCATTGTCTACGTTTGCGGCATTGGTTGGCCCTTACGAAAACTCCATGTCGTTATAGTTTCAAATATTATTTTACTTTTAGTTTAAATTAATAATCGGCAACAAGCTGCGCTTTTCCACCAACGATGTACCGGATACGCTTAGTTTTTTAATTTTTTTTTTACCTTTTTTGGAGGAAAAATATAACTTTATTTTTATTGTATGTGGTTTCCTATAATGGGTATTTTTCACCCATTGCATGATTGAGAAATTCCTCCATTTTATGACTGATAGGCATGCTATTTGAAAATGGGTGTTTTTACCCATTTATGGGTTTTCGCAAACAACCGTGCTTCAAAATGAGTAAAATCCTTCTATTCCCACCATGCGCTAATTAACCGTGTGAAAGTTTAAACCCGTTCACAGCTTTTATGGGTGGTGGTAGTTTGATGGCATACGCTACACAACGCGAAGGACAAATCAAAACAAAAACAGAGCTTTTTTTTATAATTTTCTGATTGACAGATTTGCCAAACCAACGCGCGTGATTATCTCCTCGCAACACGTTTTTTCTTCAGTTTTTTGTTGATAATAGTCGCGTATTTTGCGATCAAAAGTGCATTAAAAAGCAGAAACAAAATATTGTAGAAAATAGTTCCTATCAGCTCTATCAAGATGACAAGTAAGAAGGTAAAAGTGGAATCGCATGGTGAAGACCAAGCGGAACAGATGGAGGCGAAAAGTGACAGCGGTGATGACTCCAGCGATGACGAGAACCCGGATATCTACAAGGGCGATGAGGTAGAATTTGATTTGAAATTTGAACATGTTTTTAAAATGTTAATGTTTGTTCATTTAGGGAATTACAGTTGATTTTGAGGGTCGCAATCCGATCGATTCTGATATGGACGGCATCAAGCAGATGCTGGGACAGCTTTTTGTCAAGGCACATGTCGATTTGAATGAGCTTTCCGGGATTATCATTGGTAAGGAAGGGGTGCGAACTTTCTCCGGTGAAGGGTGAAAGGGTTTTCATTTCTTTTTTGCATGGGAGCCTAAAATTTGCAGAGCGAATGCAAAATTTAAATGGGGTGACGTATTGTGTACATAAAATTTAGGGGAAGTTTTTATTTTATTTTAGGGCAAAACTACGTGGGAAGTGTTTTGAAACAAGCGTACACCGACGACGACGATGAAGATGAGGATGAAGACATGGAAGATCCGTGTCAAATTGTATTTGGAATTACGACAGCCGTCAATCTCACCAACAAGCAGGATCAGAATTGTGTAAAGCAGCTACAGAAAATGCTGTTTGAAAAGGCGGAAAAGTATGCCACAGATTCGGTGCTGAAGCTATTCCGCGATGCCTTGCAATCTGGTTCGAAAAATACAGCTCTGTTACTAAACGAACGCTTCGTTAACATTCCTGCCGCAGTTTGTGTACCAATGTTTGAGAATTTGATGGTAGAAATGGATCGTGCCAAGGCGAAGGGAATGCCGTATAAGTTCGATTATTACCTGATGTTTGTTAAGTACTACCAGAAGGCTGCCGCTGGATCAAAAGCAGCGGAAGTTCTGTACTCCAATGACGAGGAAGAGTATTTCATCAAGGATTGTCTAGCGAGCTTCGATTACTCGGTACAGAAGGAAACAACGACAGCGTTAGCTGGACATTGGCTGGAGGAAGACGAAGAGCTGCAACCGTTCAGGAAGGTTTTACTCATCGAGGCCGACAAGCTGCCGGATATTGTCGGCTCTATAAAGAGTTTGATTGCTGGTGCGATTAACAATTAAATTTAAATAAACCGAATAAAAATGTGTGAATTTCCTGAGTATGTAGAAGTTATATTTCTTTCTGTGAACGGGTTTGTGTCTCCGCTGTGTTGTTTTTGTTGCTAATGACGGTCAAGTCTTTCGAAAGTGCATTTGCGTCAGTGACTGGCAACACTGTGCATATTTGTGTGTGTGTGTTCGTAGGCTAAGTACGTGTTTACGTTTGCATTTTACTACGAGAAAATATTTTGCTCAGTAGGTCTAGTGGAAACTGCCAAGTCAGCCCGGAACAAAACACCGTGCAGACTGACGGAGGTTTGTTGTGTTGTAACTTTTTTTTTCTGTGACAGGAGAATCCGGCGTTGAACTTGCCAAGCCGCTGCACAGCTCACTGCATAGTGTGTATAATTTTCCTTGGAAGAGTTGCAAACAAAGCCCACTCCGAAAAGTGCTGATACGGACGAAAAATTCGTCGGCAAGGTAAGTTTTGTTTGTTTAAAAACTTTCTGTTTTTAATAGTCAGGTGTCATGGATAGCAATGGGCGGTGTTGATTTAGTGGTCAGGGTTTTGTATGGATTGAAGGAATCGCCATTGTAGTGAAAATATGCAAATTGTGTCATTTTAAGGTGATGAATAATGGCATAACATAACCTCATTCGGAATGGGTTACTGCCTTATCAATCGTGTGTTGGTGTGCGTGCCAGCGGTGGTTGGCTGCGGGCGATGAACTTGGGATGTGTGTTTGGATACGAGAACGCCGGTTTGTTTGGATTGAAGTGATAAGGGAACGAAAATTTTATAGGGTGGTTCGATATTATTTAGGTTTGTACTTGTTTTTAACAACTATCAAATACTATTTTTTTTGTATCTTTATTAAGGAGATTTTCAGCCTCAGGCTGGTTCATCTCCGGAACCCCAGAAGGGTGCCTCCTCTAATCTTTGACAGAGAGTTTCAGAAGGTTTCTCTCCAAGTTACAGAGTTGCGTATTTGCATGGATTCTGTTAGATGTAAGTTTATTCATTTATAGACTGGTATACCCCGATGTTTAGCTACTTTAAATTTTCTTTCGTTACGTTCTGAGAGGTATATGACAGTTGACTTCGATTGCAATCGTTCAAACGTCCGAACCAGTCGAGAGCTGTCACTGTGAACCAGAATCCTAGATTGAATTCAGTAGAGGGAATTTTGTACAATGATGGAATTTGTACAACATTTTCAGGATAGAGCCTTATTAATTTAATGACTTCCGGCAATTAGGCATTACCCCGGTATAGTGGTCCATACTTCTCACACCAAAGTCACGATTCCAAATCTCACCCCTGGACTAGTCACAAAAAACACTCGAAAGGTATTTAATTGGCTATGATGGGAAAATCTCGATGATAATGAAAATACAAAAAAACTACAAGGGAAGTATGATACAAAGTGTTGACGTAGAACAACTAGAAAGCTGTTTTTTCATTATTCTTAATAGTTATCATAACCAGGATTTCTGTAAGAAAGAGCGTAATGGGATTGTTCTAAAATTCATGACTAATCATTCTCCCACTCAAATTTATTAAAATAATAAGTCTTCTGGTGTAATAATGATAGATCTCATGTAGTTATAATTGTTACATTTAAAATTAAATGTAGTTGATGGGTACAAACATTCAAAGACAGAACATAAAATAGTGTTCTTTCCGTTAAAAAAAATCAGTTTCACATTGAAAGTAGTTGGGATCTGGTTGATCCTCCTATTTCAAAGTTCAGCCCAAAACGGATTGTATAGTCTTTCTTAGATGTACTTGCGGAAAATCGCTTGAACTCATCAATTTTCACAATTATAAGAAAAGGACGTCGTTTAGTAAATGTTCAAAAGTTTGTATGAAAATATTAAAAGTTTTGAACAACGCCACAAATTGTTATAAATATTTCCAATCGGTTAAATCAATTTTTTTTTGTAAATTAACGAGAAATGACTGAGTTATTAACCTTCAAAGGCCACTTGTCACGACGCTCTTATTTTTTTGTACCCGTAAAGTGTGCCCCTATATAGAAAACAAAGATGTGGTCTACGTCATAAATCGTAAAGTTTACAAAAATGTGGATTATATGTTTATGTTATGAAAACAACTTCAGCGTTTTCTTCATAAGAGAGTTCAATAACTTGTAAGCAAATCGCACGAGCGGACCCAATTGAAAATTTAAAAGGTGTAGGGTGGGAATTTCCCCGACTTTTTAAGAAGGTCAGGGCCGGGAGGGAAATTTGGCGGTGTGTTTTAATTTTGGTGTGGGGAGAGGGGGGGTGATTTGTCAGTGTTCTGTAGTAAGTCTTATTCCTCACGATAACCGTGGGTTTTTTAAAGGGGGGGGGAGGGGGGGGAAAAAAAAAGAGGGGAAAGAAAAAGGTTAATTTTTGGGGGGGGAGGAAAATTTGAAGAAAAAGGGGGGGGGGGAAATTAATATCTCTTTCCGGTTTTCTTGGGCATCGTGTGCTATGTTCACTCCGGATAAAGTTCTGTCCAGTTAGAATCCGGAATCACTTATGACCGCTGCAAGAACTCTTTTACAGCGGTTTGTTTAACTAGGCGCCCACTTTCTGTGGTATAAATTTCACGGTGTTTCGTGCAGTGAGTCAAGAGTTATTCCAGATGGAAGCCGAAAGGATGTAACGATAAGTTTAGGACCCTATTGTTTGAATCGGTATTTGCAAATTAACATGCGCCTTTCATTAGCCTACAGACAAGTTAAGCTACATTCTGCTTGACCCGTCTTTCTCATCTCCCATACTGCTCGATTCGTTGAATCTATTTTCGAGGGAGATTCGTCATAATTTATTAGCTGTTATGGACCATCTCCATTTTTTGTTGAACTTTACGTCGCAAAAGATTTTCATAGGCCAGTTCAAGGACAACATTTGTTCCACTAATGAAAATTTGGGTTCTTTGTGAACAAAGAACTGACGCTTGTTTCACTTTAAGTGGAATGTTCAGTTTGTTAAGACGCGTTTCGAACAGTTATAAATTCTAAAGAAGTGAGTTCTAGTGGAAATCTTTTTGAAGGTTTTGTGGCAAAAGCAGAATAAAATAAGTAATGGCTATTGAAGTTGTGAACCGATAAAACATTTATAAGTATAAACCTTATTTTATAGATAAGAACTGCTAACGGTTTATTTGAACCGAAGTTATTTAAAACTCGAATTCGTAACTACGCAATAATCAGTAAGACCAATGTAATGTTGTAGTTAAAACTTTAGTAGTGCATTGTTATATTTTGAACCATTTCCAGTACTCTAAAGTTGAATTTGTACATAGCCACGAAATTTTGTAAACCGAACTGTATTGTGTAAAAAGCGCAGGTAAGAAGAAACCTTGTAACTATATGGGTCAGTCAGTTAGATGAAACGAACCTTGTTCACGTTAATAGGAAAACCCATTAACGTGGGTGTCGGTGTCGGTGTCAGAATCGGCGTCTGGTTCAACACCGTGTTACACTGTCGAGCATCGAACACTTTGGTTGAAGTCTCGGATGGTGGTACAACGGGTACGACGTGACATGCATGCATCGGACTGGCGTAAGAAGAATGGTAACGTTACCACACAGGTTAGTGCACCGCTGGTGTTAGGATAAGAATTGTTCACCCAAGAAAATATAACGAGCTCGAAGATAAATAGATCTAACTCCTTTAATTTGAAATTTGCTAGGACTTTATTCTTTATCGGTGGTATTAAAGTATTCCTTAAGTATGAGGTGTTTTCTTTTATTTACAATCTAGGGGTAATGCAAGCTAGTTGATTTAATTTTAGATTTCGTCGTGTTTGACTAGGTCCACGAATTGGATTTGAACTGACCTTCAGACTTCGGTGCGTCGTAAGAATCGTTTTGTAACTACATAAACTCGCCTCGAGATTCAGAGTTTCAGGTCGGGCATCCCTGAACCAAACCATCCGCAAACGACCTCCTATCGGAGTGGCGCTTAGGTCGTTTGTAGGCTTCCGTAGAATAAAGCGATTTGTAACGGCAGGGACTAAGCCAATGTAACGCTCTAGTTGGAGTCCCTGAGTAGAAACTTAGCGTTAAAATGAGAGATAAAAATTTTGCACACCCACGTTGATAATCCAACGTGGTTCGCAATAAAAATCGCAAAAACGTTGAAACCCGCCAAATCAACCGTGTATGATGTGCTCAAACGTTTCAGGGAGCGAATGAGCGTGGATCGGGTGCCTCAAGGTGCGAGCAGGCTATCGATCTTTTCGAGATAGCAAGCAACCAAACAGAACGTTGAAGCAAAGTTTCGTCACCAAAACTCGAGCTCGGAAATTGTACCAGCCGGTTTTGACGAAGTACCAAGGATGCCTGCTCATCGACGATGGATTTCTGACAGCTTCCTGGCCAAAAATTCTACATGGCGACGGCACGAGGAGATGTTCCTGTCCGAAGTTTAAGTTTGTTTTTATGGACAAATTTGCCAAAAAACTGATGATTTGGCAAGGGATATGCAGCTGCAGAGCAAAGACCAAAGTTTTCGTGACGAATAAGACGATAGACTCGAAGCTGTACAAGGAAGAATGCCTCAAAAGCCGCGTTCTGCCTTTCATTAAAGCCCATAAATGTCCCGTGAAGTTTTGGCCAGATTTGGCGAGTTGCCACTACAGCCGGGAAGTGGTACCGCGATAATAACGTAGATTTCATCGATAAAAACATAAATCCACCCAACTGCCCGAAGTTCTAGCCCATCGAGAGATTTTGGGCAATAATAAAGCGGAAGCTTAAAAAAAGTGGACACTCGGGACGCGACTCAGATGGCCAAAATGTGGAACAAATGTGCCAAGGAAGTTGACTCCGGAGGTGTGCAGCGTTTGATGGGAGGAATAAAGAAGAAAGTGCATTAGAAACGAGAAAGCTCATTAGAAACGAAGAGAAATGATTTGTATTGTTATTTTTTTCCTTAAACAACAGTGAATTAACTTTGTTTTGATGTATTAAACTTATTTGTACGTCAACCCGTTACCGAGATACAGATGATTTTATTATTCCGGATTCTAAATGGACATAGCTTTAATGTATCCAACGCATCCTCGTATAGTAGTAATATAGTAGCGTTCGACAATAAAACACATAGATGTACTCAAAAATTTTATCCGATCTGCAATGGTGTGGCTTTCTAGCTCGAAGGTAGAGATTAAATTTTGATTGTGCGCTCTCATTGTAACAGAAGTTCTCAAATAGTCAAAAATAATAAGCAGTGCCAACTTGTCTCTAAACGTATCAGCAAGACGTCCATATATCAGTAAGCGGCTAGAATTTGCGAGAAATCATGCAGACAAACCGATTGCTTTCTGGAAAATGGTTCTTTTATCTGATGAAAGCAAATTTGAGATATTTAGAATCAAGCAGCGGTCGAGAGGATGGATTAAAGCAGGTGATGAACATTCCGAAAACCATTAATCACGAAGGTGGCAATGTTATGGTGTGGGGGTGCTGTTCGTGGTCAGGAGTTGGAGAACTGGTTCAAATGATTAGGATTTGACTGCCGACAACTGGTTCAAAGGATTATGACTGCCGACAAATACATTGACATCCTCGCTGAAAATCTGGAAGCGTCCTTGGTGAAGGTTGGGCTGGAAACGATTTCTAGCTCCAATAAGATAACGAACCGAAGCATATGGCACGTAAAACTCAAACGTTTGTCCGTGGTTCTCGCATCAAACTATTGGGATGGCTTCCAGAGTCCCCGGACTTGAACTCGATTGAAAATGTGTGGTCTATCTTGGATTCAAAAATAGACAAAACCATCGTAATCAACAAGATTCTACTCTTAGAATCTCTTCAAGCTACATGGGTATCAATCGACCAGCGTTACTTGCAAAACCTCATGGAGAGTATGCCACGTCGTCTAGAAGCGGTTATTAGTGCCAAGGGAGGTCATACAAAATACTGAGTGGAAATCAATAATAAGTTACTGATTGGAAATCAGTTGGATTTTATTTTGTGTTGCCAAGCTTAAACAACAAAATAAATAGCTTCACTTTAAAAAAAAAAAATACTTTTTAAAAAACACTCTTGATTACACTATTGATTTTCAACATTAAACTATTGAAAATAACGCAAATATACGGTGATGTCTTACAATTTCCTTTTGCCGAGTAAATTTACTAAATGTCAAGTATTTTCCTATCACAGACTTCAAATGTAAGTAAGGGAGATCTCAGTACACGATGTAAAAGAGGCACACCCTCGCAACATGCTTCATTCGCTCGACAGCCTTGGAGCGGAAGTACCCTGGAGGGTGCTCCGGCGATCAACCATTGGCCAGGTAGCTGATGGCTCTATCGTCTTTGGCTAGGCAACCGTTGCTAGACAGCCATTGGTTATGCAGTCGGTTAACTAAGCCAAGCCAGACAGCAAAATAAGTGTGCTCTAGTTGGCAGCCGTCTTTCGGTAAGGCGGTTGAGTGGTATCAACGGTATAAGCCAGCCACCATCATCATCGTTAATGTGTGTAGAAAATGCATTAACTAGCAACATTACAGCAAGTTACTAGAAGTTGACAGATAATTGATTACGATTATCTGCTAACAACTGTTACAAATATGACGCTAGTATTGCTGGCTAATGCATTCTCGCACAGTATTAGTAAACACGTGAATGAGCCATACGACAGGTTCAAAAACGATCGATCAAACATGAACCCGTCTTTTTTAGGACGATCAGTTTAATTTTCCCAGCTCAAGAATTTGTTTGGATTGGAATATATCTAACATACCGTCCCCAGTAAACCAGTTTAGACGTATATCCCAAAATGCAAGCGCGATATACATGTATATATCCCCTGTTGTTGCAATTGCAACGAAATACAGATACTGATTTCCGATTTCTTAAACGTGTATTTGTATTTGGATCAACGATGACGACGTTAAAAAATCCCTATTGAATAAATAAGCATAATGGGATTTATGTGTTTTGTGTTGTACATAGTTGTTTGTAGCTTTGTGTGATTTTCATATATAATTTTGTTTTTAACTGATAGATAAATTCTTATGTATAATGGCATTTTGAAGACTTACGTTTAGTGTCTCGTTCCTATATGTTCTTCGTTTAGCTCATAGATCGTTGTTGAAGTGGCTGCATTTAATGTTTTATCTTCGTTAAAGTTTGATTTCATCAGTTCTTATTCTGCTTTCGTTTGGGACGGTTGAGAGTTTTGTTTCTTTCGCGCGATAGCCTTCTTCTCTACGGCATTGTAATAAATTTGCATTGTTCTTGTTTCATCAACCCGGTCGCTTTTGTTACAGCAGCAATGTGCGAGTTGAAAAATACTGTGCGATTTACCTTCGGCAATGGAGCGGATAAACCAGTCTTAGGCGAAGTGGCAAATTTCGTCAAAGGCTTGGATGTGGAGCTTGATGAAATTGAAGCTGCATATAAGATTGCTGATGAAAAATCCCTTCTCTTCAAGTTCAAGTCTGAGCGGTCGATGTTGTACGCGTTGACCGCCAACTCGGATGAACTGATGTTCCATTATGGGAATGGAAAAAAGGTTAAAGTGCACATGTCGCATGCCCAGGATCACATCTGCTATGTGCGAATATACGATCTCCAACCGGAGGTTCCTGACCAGGAGATCGTTACGGTGTTATCAAAATATGGACGCGTAAAACGTATCGTGCGGGAGAAGTTTCCGGCGGAGCTGGGCATACCGGCCTACAATGGTGTGCGGGGCGTGTACATGGATGTGAAGCAGGAAATACCGTCATCGCTGCACTTTGCCAGCCGGAAGGGAAACATATACTACCAGGGCAACAAGGACAAATGCTTTATCTGCAAGGAAGAGGGACACCTGATGGCTTCCTGTCCCAAGCGGCAGAGTCGGAGTCAGCCGAAAGTGCAAAGTCAAGAAAAGGAGCAAAGCGGTAAGCTGAAGAAAACGCCCGGATGTGCAGTAACTGAAGGTACAGCCACCGGAGGATCGGAAACTGGAGGTGAGGGAGAATTGGATATGCTAGAGGTGCTGGAAGATAAAACGGAGGAATCTGTCATCATGCCGAAATACGTATTGATGAACCGAAGGAGTTGGATACCCGCGATCGTGCGTTGTTGCAGTTCGCCGCATTCATGTCAACGGGGATCAGTAAACAAAAAGAGTTGGCTAGAGTTGCGAAAGAACAAGAAGAAGCTAACATAAAATCGCCCCCAAGAAAGAAGAAGAATCATAATTTGTTTAAAAAATAGTTTTTTTTGTGTGTGTAACCCACAAACTTTGCCTTTGGCTCCGTAAAGCTAACGCAATTGAGCCTTATAAATAAGTAAACTGGTTGAAAAAAAAAAGTTTGTTTAGCATGGCCAATTTAGTTTCTAAGACAGCAGCTACTGTGATTTTCATAATAATTAACATAGTTAGGTAAGAAGCATGAACTAACCGATGTGTCCGTACTAATTTCAATTGTTTTATCGCCTACTAATCCACTTTTCACTGTGATATATTAATTTACTAACACTACTAACTTTTAGCAACTAGGCTATTTCCAATTAACTAGGTTTAAGTAGCAAATACTAGGTATAATAATCAATTTTAGTGGAATTGTTCGACAACACGTTGCATGTCTTTTGTCTTTCAATGTTTTTTATCTCCTCTTTTCCTTATCATTCCTACCTGTCAGCGGACGGCTGACAGCTGACACAGACACTGACACGCGTAGCAGCGCAGCGGCGCGTCTGCGTAGCGGCACGTCGGCGTAAAACAATAAGAGTTGATGTAAGGTGTGGATAACTACAGGCTCATTTGGAAATGGTAATTGGATTCGTGGTGCAGCGCAACGAATGTTGCGACACCTGTGGTTAAATCGTATATGATGCCATAAAACTCCTTGTACGTGTAAAAGTGAAGGCGATATAACTGCATTGAATGAAATTTAGATATCGACAACGATTTAAAATCTAAATATATACGACTTGATAGACATTCTTACGATCAAATTCGTTACGAGTCCAATGTTTTTAATGTGCAGTGTTACGTAAGGAGTGTATCGGAAATAAGCTATCCACAACACTTTCTTTCAAATTATGTTGAAAACCGATATTGTATTCAGTAATAAAAAATGGATCCTCTTTGTACGAGGTTAAACTTGAACATAATGAAGACCGGATGAAATTTAAGTTATTCCTTCACGAATTTTCGAACTTTGGATCGAATGCTCTTTATCAAGTTCCGGACAAGTGTTGCATCGCATTTTTTGGACGCCTGAGCCCAAATTTTTTTGAACTCCTGCATGTTCCCAGCTGCCTTACCAGTCTTCTTGAAGACCCTCTTCACGATTGCCCAGTAACGTTCAATGGGTCGAAGCTGAGGGCAATTTGGTGGATTGATATGTTTCTCAACGAAATCTATACCCTTTTCCGCAAGCCAATTGAGAGTGGTTTTGGCATAGTGAGCCGACGCTAAATCCGGCCAAAACAGTGTAGGTGTACTATGCTTCTTATATAAAGGCAACAATCTCTTCTGGAGACACTCAGATCGATAGATTTCCGCATTTATAGTTCCGGTAGTGTAAAAAATGGTTGACTTCAAACCACAGGAACATATTGCTTGCCATACCAGTACCTTTCAACCGAATTTCTCCACTTGAACCGACCTGTCCGCATCGCACACATCCTCCCCAACGACGGCAGTAAAGTATTGTGGACCTGGAAGGGTTTTTGAGTCCTCCTTTACATAGGTCTAATCGTCCATCAAAATGCATGCATCCGGACGCTGCAAAAGACGCGAATACAATTTCCGGGCCCTTGTTGTTGCTCGCTTCTTCTGTTCTGCACTTTGTTTCGAGATTTTCTGCTATCTTGTAGGTCTTCAGGTGGTTTCGCCTCTTGATACGCTGGATCATTCCGACACTCGTTCCTGCTTTTTTGGCCAAATCACGTATTGACAGTGATTTGTTCTTCATGATTAGAGATACCACTTTCTGCTCCAGTTTCGGGTTGGAAGAACCGGGTTTTCTGCCTCTTCCCCTTTTGAGCTACCACATCCAAAGAATAGTGTTCCCCAAACTTATTAATGATGGTTTTAACACTCGCATGATGAATTCCAAACCGCTTCGCAAATTTTCGCATAGTAATACCCTTCTCACTTAGCCATGTGTCCAGAACCTTAATTTTCACTTCCTTTTCAATACGCGACATTTTGAAAACGCAGAATTTGAACCGCACAAACAAGTAAACAAAAGAAAGCTGACAGTCAAACGCACAGCAAGCAGTATTCAGAGCATAAAAAACCATCACAAATACATGCGTACAACGCAAATGTATGTGGATAGCTTATATTCGATACACTCCTTATAAAGCAAGCTTATGCCAAGCAGCATGCCCAATAGAAATTTTACTAATGGCGACCGTCACAAAATATTGAAACAAACGATTATAACATTCATTACACATTGCTACGTAGTCCTACGTCACCTTTGCGTACAACCTCATTGGTCTGTCCGTTGTAGTTATTTTTTTATTTCTTTTAAAAGTGACCAAGTGAAGTGTTAATTTAAATCTTCCTAGTTTTCCAAAATAAATGAATTTTGAACATTTCCGAATAAAATATGATTTTCATTATCAAATATTTTTTTCGCTATTTCATTCCTCCAGTGATGTAGCTGTGATAATATTGTGAGCACTGACGAGGAAAACAGAAAAATATGGGTGTGCACTTTATTTTTTCCAGCAGTGTACTTAAGTATTATCATGATGAGTGAAACGCCAATCCTAGAATTTATCGTCGCAAATTCCTTCATTGTTCCCTCTGTTTGGTTCCCCGAATTTGCCAGTTCTGTTCAGCTAAACAACGGAGAAAATCAGAAAATCAGAAAATCAAGTGCCATCAACTTACATACGAAGAAAGAAATCGAATAGAAATTAAATAAAAAGGATTTGCCTTGTATACAGTTACTCAAAGTTACTTACAGAGCCGATTTTTATAAATTTGAGGCCGACAGTGAAACATAGTGGTGGCTATGTTATGGTTGTATGGCTACTTCAGGCACGGGAAACGTTGTTCCTATATTGATATTTTCAAACATGATCCGAGCCAAAGTGCACACAAATAAGAACTCTCATCTGGATATTGTTTCTTGATCCAAAACACACCGCTCATGTTGTTCGGAAATGGTTGTTATATAACGTTCCTAAGCAATTGAAGACGACCACCACAGTCTCCAGATATGAATGCTATCGAAAACCTATGGAATGAAATCAAGCGGCGATTGAAGCATGCCAACACATTAAACAAAAATTAGCTGAAAAGGAACAGAAAGGAAGAGATACATGGGAAAACATCCCAGCATCTTGTAGGGGTACCAGGGGTAATATGCACCAGTTAAGGAAATCGAGTTGATTTATAATGAAAACCATATGAATTTATCCATAACATTAGTGTTTATAGTTCTTTTATGTTCACTTAAAGTAGTAATGTAAGAAATGTTGACACAAAACCTGAAAGTAACGGAAAATTCATATCTTCTTAAAAGTATCTCATCCAGTTGAATACATCTCTTGTCGAGGCAAAATGCACCCCTCAGGGGTAAAATGCACCACAAAAAGGGGCAAGATGCACCACAACAAAGGGGCAAAACGCACCGAAATAAAGAGGCAAAATGCATTAAAACGCAAATTTCTCGGAATCACCTAGGAGCCTCTTATGGGTCGTAGACGTTTTGGCAAGTTAAGCGAGATTTGCTGATCAATTAAAAATTATAAAAACCATCTCATGAATAAGGGCAATCAACGAATTCATTTATTTAACAAATTATTCACATTAAACAATTCGTTGTACAACAACGGTTCAATTCATGGAGCATGATGCCAAAATGTCAATGAATATCAAAAGGTTTCTTGTGCCGTGTCTAGCTCCGCTTATTTGCAGGCATCACATGTCTCCCCACATGTGAAGCAAAGTACGTCGTCAACATCATCCGTAGAGAAGACCTTCGATTTGCGGTTTGCACCCTTACGACCTGTTTTCTTGATATTAGAGATATCCTTGAAAGCAGTTGTTTCAGTCAGCTTCTTGAGAAATGACGATGATGTCAATTCATCTGTTTGTTCCTTCATCCTTCTCCCACCAGCTCTCTTGCGATGGGTAACCACGGGTGTTTCCTGAATTTTAGTCATCGAGCTGGGGGGTAATCGTGAAGTGCTTCGGTTTAGACGTATCATTGTAGTCCCAGCGTCGCTTCCTATCCTGATTAGGGGTGGCATCCGAAGCAGCTTCAATCGACTGATCGGTTATCGTACCTTTGATACGCTTCCTCTTCGTTTCTCGCTTCTTCGTAACCTGATGAGCGGGTAGAAAATTCTCTTGATCCTTATCGAATTCGAGCGATCCGATTTGCAATTGATCTCCATGAAGAACATTGTCATCATTTTGACTAACACTCGATAAGGGATGTTCTTGATCGGTGAAATCTATCGAACCCACATCGAACAATACATTGGAGATATTCGATGGTGCTTGCTCAGTTTGATCCTCGGCAAATGAATATTCGAGATTCAAAATTGGGCCAATAATGACGTCTCCGTTGCTCAAAATCGCATAATACTCATCCTCATCGATATGGTCAATTGCTACTGCGTTCGAGACGGTCTCAGCATCCAACGGGAGGATTTCGTTTGTTACCTGATCGTGCTTGTCGCCGCTTGAAGTGCTCAGTGGTTCTTCAACAAATCGCAACAAATCAGCTGCAGTGAAGTCAGTGTCAGTAAAAACCAATCGATTGAACGGGTGAATTCCAGTGACACGAAATCCATTTTGGGCCACTTGAACACTAGCTGACTTTACAAAAGATTGATTGACCAATGCACTGATGTTGTACGGAGTAATTACCTTTCCTAAAAAAATATTGAATAGTCTATCACAAAATATTTAAATTTTATTTGATCTCTACCTGGATGCTTCTTAAGTAAATTTCCCATAGACGTTCCATCGTGCGCCTTTAATGGACCCATCATCGTGACGTCTAGAGGTTGTACCTTGTGCGACGGATGCGGTGGAATGGAAAGGATGCGTATGAAATTCCGCTTGGCTTTCACGAGCATTGGCAAATTCCGCGTGTGAGTTGAATGTCCATCCAATATCAACAACACCGGTGCATCAACAGTCGGCCGAGTGTACGACAAAAAGTGGTCAAACCATTGCACGCAGGTGGGAATTGTGCTCCAACCACTTGGATTGCACGTAAACACGGATCCTTCTGGAATACCGATTTTCAAAGCATCGTTCATCCGCAGCCTAGCAAAAATTAACATTGGAGGTAAAAACTCTCCGGACGCTGACATGGCCATAACCGCAGTGGTATTTATACCACGCTCACTGAACGAGATGCCTGAAACCTGGTGCTGCCCTTTCTTCGTCACGACTTTTGGTGGCTTCGATTGCACCTACAAGAATCATAATCGGGTTGAGATCTCTGTGTATAATTTGGATTTAATGTACTACTTACCGTAGAAAATCCTGTTTCGTCCATATTCCAGATTCGGTGTGCAGGATATTGATGTCCGAATGTCGTTGAAAAAACCCCTTGAGCCAATCGTAGCCTGCCAGCCTGGTTGATGCTTCGAACGGATGCGGAATTCCATTAATTTCAGCCATTTCGAAAGCCAGGCTTCGGACGTCCCTCGCTGTAAGTCCGTACTAACACTCACTCATATACAAAATGTACTCCATCAATTCACTTTCTTGCTCTTCCGTAAATATCGACGAGAAGCTTCCGAATCGTGAAACGGACGTCGGTTTGCCGTCCATTCAAAGGTACCGGAGGAGTGTTTTTTAGGAACTCCATATTCACGTGAAGCATAGCCTTTTGATGCGCCGTTTCGAACAGCTGATATTGCAGATCGTAATTGTTCCAGCGTCCACAATCGACGATTTATTTTCCGGATGTAGTTGCGAACCCTTTCTTGCGGAAAGGGTAAAAACGAGGTGTTTTTTTTTATTGTGTGTTTTTTTCCCCTCTTTTTTGAGGTCGTGCCCCCCCTCCGTACCCGGGTGGTATATAGGGGAGCGGAAAAAATACTCTCTCACCTCAATTATCACCTTCTCCACTCAAATTAGACTGTAACCATGTTGCCTGCTACTTTAGTTCGTGGAAAACTACTTTTTTTCGCTAAAAAAAAGTTTAGCAGAACCGCCGCGAAAACTACACCTGAAGCGTGCGAATTGGTTTCAATGCTTTTATTTAGTTGAATGTAAATATTGAGCTGTCAAAACCATAGGGTGGCCATAGTTTGAAACGTTTCAATAGGGTGGCTACAAAAATCGTGCTTGTTTACTGATTTTGCGGGAAAACCGAAGGGGGTGCATTTTGCCTCACCAGTGCATATTACCCCAGGTACCCCTACCGATAAACGAATGGACTCAATATCCCGTCGCTTGCAAGCCGTAATCGACGCTAAGGGAGGCCTCACGAAGTACTGAGTTTGCTTGACAATTCCAATCCACATTCACGTGTTGTGCTTGATAACGTTATTAGATTTTTATTACTGAAAATGATAACTGTAAGATCAATTTTGTAAGTTTGAAATGAGAAGTTTATTGTGGGTATCGATGAGCAAATGAGACGAATTTTGATATTTTAATGAAATCTATGCTAATCCGATTCATGAAATACATAACCTTGAAATTACATGTGTTTTGATTTTTTAAATTTACTATTTGAACTGAAAAAGTGAAAATGTGGCTTTTGTTCGTGTGTACGATCGATGTTATGAGCAATTGTATGCCAAAACAATCATATGTAATTTCGAATTATAGTTTGTACGCGATGTTTCTCATTGTTGCATTGAAAAAAAAATGTATAGTACTAGCGTAAACAACCTGTTGTTGTTGCTTTTCGCTCAAAATACGAATACCAAAACCGATACGTGATAACACAATAGGCCGTCAGTTTGAGTCACTGTTTCTTACACCAAATACTCCAATTGCACGTACCTATAAATATGTAGCAAACTATAACGACTGGATGACACACTCGTTATCAATTCGGGTTGTTTATATACCTGCATTTAGTTCACCAGATCCGCACCCGTTGTTCCAATCTGTTTGTCATCGTCAATACAAAGCAAGCAACGGCATTATACCCCCATCGATCATTATTCAATTCGCTCTCAATGGGTCTGGAGTAGCTATTATAGAGCTCCCGAATTGATTGCTATTGCCCTTTTTTTCGTGAGTGTATTTGAACAATTGAAAGCCTTACTCCCTCGGTTTACTATTTAAGCCGACGACTGTGTAATGCCTTGTAGATAAAGAGTTATTTTTCGCTTCTCTGACTGATACCAATTGACTTGTTCTACTTGCAGGCTTGCACGACGACCGCTTAGATACAGTCCAGTGCGCATATTGATAGTGAACAGGATTGTCGAACGTGCCCAGCATTCGTTTTCAATTTACACTGATCATCAGCAACCATGGCGGAAAGGTAAGTAAGATTGAAATTCTTAAATTTCCTTCTGTGTCGATTGATGAGTGTTACAAGAAAAGAAAGAAAATAGCATATTTTATCCTGTTAGCCCGTAACGATACCAAAATGACATATCCGGCTTAATGAGCTTCATAATAACCAACAATTGTAAAAAAAGTTGAGTGGACCCAATCATTTTCTGGTATAACCTTAGGGGAACAAAGCCAGGAAAGGAAATTGCAAAGTACCAGATTAATTAATTCAATCCCAAAACTCTTAAGTATGATCCGTAGGCTCTTTAAACAACGGCACGAGTCTGTGCCGAACCACGCGATATAGAATCCGCTAGTTTCTTCATTCTAAAAAAAAAGTGATTCATCATTTTTCGGCATCGCTGCTGTCGGGGCCGGCTGTCTCGAAAAGCTCTCGCCGGTCAATGCCCCCCATCCGCCATGCAAGGCTTTCTCTGAAGCTATGTGCCCGGAGGCAGCCGCAGGGAGGAGGCAGATTTGCCTATTCTACTTAGTTCACCCGGTCTAGGATAGAACGATGCGGAATTCCCGTTAATTACCGTGGCGTGGTCCAAAGAACATGGCGTATAATAAAAATCTGTGCGAAGATTAGAACATTGCTCAGAGTTAGCTAACCGCAGATTTTGCGTAGAGCCATTTGCCGAGTGGCTGGGCCGTTAATTTTTCGGAGTTCTTTCTCCCTCGCAGTACGCACTTTTGATCAGTGATTCCAGACTACATATTCTCCAAATAGCTGGAACCAGCCATTAGTTCTTAGTGAAGGTGGCAACACTGTCGGCATAGCAACAAGCATTCAAATATATCGCCGACGTCGAAGAGCAAATTTCGCGGAGAAATTCTTCTAATCCAATCTTCCGCGAAAGCCTGCAATAAAGCAAAACGTTGCTCTCTTGATGATGATTACATCAGCTGACGGGGAAAAGAACCGTGCCGCTGGCTCTGATGGAATATCATAGAATTTGCGGGCTGAACGTGTACAACAGAACCCGGCTGCCCGACGGGAATGAGAGAAGGTGGAATTAAAAAGCTAGTCTGTTTGTGGTGGCCGCGAACAAGTTGCCTGAAGAAAGCCACCAAGCCAACGTAAGGGGAAATAATTGGAAGAGAAATGGCCAACTGGTCATAATGGGAATTGTTCTCCACTGGGAAAGGAAACACTTCGCGAAAACGGGACCGGCTTTATCGATAATTTTTGCCTTCTGTTTGGCTTGTCGGATTAAAATGGTACCCACTAGATCCCATGCCATGCCGTACTATAATTCAGAATTATTGGCGGACATTTTCTGATTCTGTTGGCCTGAGAAAGCTCGCGACGGCCAATGAGGAGTACCGTTATAATGGAAATGCGGGAGCACTTTCTTTATGCATGAACCCGGATGTTGGAAGTGAGGACTTGAGGATGATAGGTACCCACACTTTTAACGTGGTGTAAGTGGAGCCCTTAAAAGAGAATAAGGACAGGCGGGCTCAATGGTAGCAAGTTCCTTCATATTCAGCTTTGCATGGGGAAACGAGTTTGAAGTTGGGAGTCGAGCGTACAAAATCGAGAAAGTTTCTCACGCTACTTAATAAATGCAGAACACAGCGAAGAGAAATGGCGATACAATCTGGGAGTCATGACGGGGGAGTTTCAAATTGCACCGAAAATTAGCCGCAAGTCATTGACCAGATGGTGAAGTGTTTTGCGCTGTGGAAACTTGTCAAGTGAGTTAATGCAATGTTGTCAAGCCAATGACGATGTGATTGAATGTGGCTCCCCGTTCGCAACAGCACTCCATGATCTGTTTTTAAATTTTAGTATTAGTGCTCTGATAGGTATTTTTTCTTAGGTAAATATCTGAATCTCAGACAAACAGACAAAGAATATTAAATTCACAGTGTAAAACATCGTGCAAAAAAACTAACAAACATTTAAATTGACTGTTAAATGAGCGATCGATGAATAATTCTTGAGTGACATGTCTGATTGTTTGTGTCTGAATGAAGCATTTTCTGCGGCAGTTCCTTGTCAAGTCAAAGTATAGAGGGTGATTACAGAGACGCGTAACGAAAGTTCCGTTGAATCAGCTGCACGGTTTTTGAGTGATTTTATTGCAATGTAATTGAGGAATCCAAGTAAAGCTTAAGTGAGGTTAAACATCGTAGTTATCTAAAACTGAAATTGATAACTTTCTGGATAGTTTTTAAACTGTACGGAATTGATCAGTATCGTCATTATCGACGATTTTCTGCTCTTTATATCACCAATTAGATAGCTTAGACAGTGCGAAAAACCATTTTTCACGAGCGCCATCTACGACGTTTAACCTCACGTTTGCGTTACCTGGATTCCTACATAGGCAACCAGATTTCTTGAGATGGTTCCAAGTGACTTCGATGCTTATGGAACAGATTTTTTTCTCTACCGAACACGTAGCGAACAGTATTGCTTATTTACGTTGCTCGTTTGGTTCGCTGTTTGATTCTTTTAGCTTCAGTCCCTGCGCTTCTCTGTACATCGTCACTGGATTTCATGATCGTAAAAGCCATGCTGATTTCATATCTTTTCCCGGTATGCCCTAAAGGTTATTTTAAAATAGGAATCAAATAAATTGCATATTAAGACGTTATGGTTAATATGCAACGTTTGGAATAGCTATACTGAAATTAGTAGCCGATCGTTTATGAAGAAGATTTCAGAGATATATGAGCATTGGATTCCAAAAAATGGCACCCAGAGGTCACCTGCCTCAACAAAAAGATATTCCCTTTTAGGGAAACACGCTTCCCGTTTCAGTTTTTTTTAGTTAATTTGACATCCAAAAATTCATCTTTGAAAAACGCGCTGGAACAAAAGTTTGTTCCAAGCAATCTATCAAACAAATCTTTTGTTTAAAATCCATAACTAGCTAATTGTTTTTCTATAGTTAATATTTTCCGTTCTCAACAATTATAAGTTGACAGCTAATGGGTGTTACAATCAAATTTTTTTTAAAAAAAGCGTGTGAATTGATTTTTTTTTAAATTGAAAACATTTTTTTTAAAGTTCAATTAAGTATGAAATTAAAAAAAAAATCGGCTTGACTGAACCCGAACTGCCGGGCCTTCCATTTGACATCAGATTCTGTACAACTGAGGGCCGGTTCATAAACCACGTAGACTTATTTTTGAAAATCTCAGAACCCCCCCCCCCCTCCCCCTCGTAGACTTTTTTCCATACAATTTTTTGAAATTTTGTATGGAGAGTAGACTTTGGTCAACCCCCCCCCCAATAAAGTTTACGTGGTTTATGAATAGCCCCTATCTTGTCCAATATGTTTGCCGCAAAAGCCCAGTTTGCCTTAAACTGCTTCTCGCTTCGAACAGTTTTTTTTCCGGGTCTTCTTCAAGTTCCGCTTGACGATGGCCCAATATTTCTCGGTTGTGATGAGCTCTGATGTGCTGGGAGAGGTTTTATCCTTGGGCACCCTCTGCACGTTGTTGGCGGCATACCCCTCCATGGCTTTTTGTCGTTATTGCTGGATGTCAAAACAGCACGAAATAATCGTGTTGCTTCTGGAAAGATCAGTCATTTTTTCCAGAAACTCGTTCACGCACGTTTCCTGGTTGGCGGTCCCGGTTGGAATGGAAATGTCGCTTTTCAAGTCATAGGTATGGATAATCTGCCAAACCAGATAAGTCTTAGTGAACTTCGGCAGTTTCATGCGCTTGAAAATTTCTGGCATCTTTCCCCTTCCAGCTACCGTACAAAACTCTTTCTCGGGATGCTGTTTTAAGTCTGCTATGGCGTAGGGTTTGTCGTTAGTAATTCCGCAATCGAACTTCGTCAGGATCGACGTGTACAACGACCGGGATCGTGATTTGGCCGTCTTGTTTTGTTTATCGCCGTGATCTGAAGTCACTACCTTCTTATAAGTCGACAATCCGGCTCGTTTATAAGCCCGATGCACGGTGGTTATCGACATCCTAAGGATAAGGTAAGGCTGGTTGCAATATTTCAGACGGAGAGGTTGGGGTTCCGCTGGAAACCGCTAGAAATTCTTTTCGTTGCCGCTGTGGCTTCTGGTTTTCAATCCCCCCCAATACAGGCTTACTTTAGTGACAGTCGATTTCGCCACTTTTAACGATTTCGCTAACCCGGCGTGTGAGATGTTTGGATTTAAGCGATGTCCGAACTAAATTTTGATGGATTGCCCCTCTTGTCTGGACGTCATTTTGACAACTGAAAGGAAAATGTCAACATCAAACTAGAGGCATCATTCAGCGCACCCGCACCTACAAAATGAAGAAGAGTTCCGATTTTTTGAATGCTCGATTAAAAGAAATACGCCATGTTTAAGTCGACGAAATTTTAATCATCACCCCCTACAGTGAATACTTCAAGATGTCAGAAAAAAAATTGACCTTTAAATGATAGAATGACAAACATACTGAAAAGTTGTGAATCGTCTGTGCTAACATAGAAAAGAATGAATAGAGATGCATTATAGTCATCAACTTCATAAACTATTGTGAGGATAGGGTCACCGGTGATTTTAAGGAATTGTTGGCCAAGTTGCTGGTGGAACGTGGAAACGTGGAACGTTGTCTTCCTTGATGATCACGATTGAACCTACTTCAATTGTGACTGGCGGATTGCAACCTTTAGTTGCACGAGATTGCAGCTGTTGTAAGCACACTAGGTACCATCGAGACCAGATTTGCTGCAGATATTTTTGTGTTAAATCCCAATGATTTAAACGGTTATCGGCGGTCTGGAACCGCTTGAATATTGCTACCGACGAGGAAGTGCCCTGGTGTTAAGACGTCTAAATCCGTCGGGTCTTCTGGAATTGGCGTTAGAGGTCGAGAGTTCAGACACATCTCAACTTGTGCTAACAAGGTTAGCAGATCCTCGTAGGCAAGGTTGACGTTACCGATGACCTTTAAGAGATGATTTTTCGTCGATTTGACGGGGGTCTCCCAAAGGCCTCCGAAATGGGGTGCTCGAGGTGGAATGAACTTCCAGGTTATTTCATTCCCAGAACACCAGTTGGAAATTTGCTCTCTATCAGTCGAAACAATCTTCAGCATGCTGTAAACTCTGTTGAGAGCATGTGAGGCCCCTTTGTAGGTGTGGCGTTGTCGGAGAGGAGCTCGACTACTTTTCCTCGTCTGGCGATTAGACGACGGAGTGCAGCTAGAAATGCAGGGGTAGGCAAATCGCTCACTAGCTCGATGTGTACCGCTCTGGTTGCAAAGCAGACGAAGATGGCCACGTAGACTTTGGTACGATCGTAGAACGTATCCACAGTAGTCGACACCGCACACAGAAAACGGACGCGTCGGTAAAGCTAGCGAAACCGGCAGATCCGCTGTGCTCTGCTGAACTAGAGTGGGCTTGGATTGGCAGCAAGTATGGCATTGGTCAAAGACGGACTTTACCAGATTTCTGCCGGCAAGGAGTTGTGGCCCTGCGTGCCGTAGGCTTACGTGGTAACTGATAGCCAGCAGAGCAGACAGCGGATGTTTTGCGAGTAGAACAATTGGGTGCTTGTTAGCGACGGACAATTGCGGTATTGCATAGACGACCACCGACGCGAAGAGTACCGCCTTCATCCATGAAAGGTTTCAGCCACTTTAGTGCTGAGGATTTGGTGACGCGATTCTCATTAGCTAGATGCAATAGTTCCTCAGCGAATGATTGACGCTGTGCTAAGCGACTAGTAGATGATCAGCGTGGTGAGGCTCAGCAGTAGTAAGTGCCGAAGGACGACTGGACGGAGAATTGCGCTGGCTGTTTCTTGAATAGTTGTGGTGCCAGGTGCGCAGCACACAGTTCGAGTCTAGCAATGGTGTGGTGTGTGCAACAAGCGGGGTAACCTTTGACTTCGACGTCAACAGGTGAGATTGTACACTACTGCTGATTCCGTTAGATCAAAGCAGCATGTTCCGTAAGCAGTCGAGGATGCGTCGGCAAAGAAATGGAACTGAATACTGTCGCATGTAGAACGGAGGACTAAAGGAGGAACTCTGACATCAGTGAGCATGTGTAAGGTGGAATGGAACTGCCACTTCCACTCATATTGAAGTTTTTCTGGTAACGGAGAATCCCATTCATAGGAAACACCGTTTTGCTTCAACGCCCACAGACGCTGCATGACTAGCTTGGCCTTGGTAACGACTGCCCATAACAAGCCCAGAGGGTTTAAAATCTGAGCGATGTATGATAGAGCTTTGCGTTTGGTTAAGATGGCAGTCGGAAGAGGTATTTCAACCTTGAACTGGAGATTATCGGCCTTTGGATCCCACAAAAGGCCAACTGTGGAGATCGTCTGCGCATCCTGCAAACCGTTTAGAGGTTGGATGGCCAAGTCTTCTGGCGGAACATCTTGCATCACTTCCTGGGAAAACGCCCACTTTTTCAGCGTTAATGCAGCTGCAACCAGCATACCGGTAACTTGTCGTCGCATATTCCACGTATGAAGCGCCAGACAGTAGATCATCGACTTAGAAATCGTTCCAAACTGGATCAACCGCAGCAGGATACGATGCCGCTTGGTTTTTGGCAATCTGCTGGCCCTTTTTGTTGCTAGATACGGTGCGCTCGCTGTACCGTATGTGACGGTTTGGAGTTCATACGTGGTGATGGCATCGGAAGGGCATCTGCGATGACGAATAAGGATAAATTGCAGGTCATCTGGGTGATGCAACACTTGCCCGTACATTTTCTCGACGTCTGCTACCACAGCAACAAATTGTGTACGGAATCTCTTGTATTGAATAGAGTCTTGTTGGATGACTGGTCCAACAAGGAGCGTATCGTTCAACTAGTAGCCGGACGAAGCCTTGTATGATGCGCCAAAGACTACTCTTACTTCAGTTGTCGTACTGGACTCCTTGAAAACGACATGATGGGGAATTTAACAGTGTGGGATGGATTCATCAACATCTGCTTCATGTGACCAAGTTGTAGATAATCGTCCATAAACCGATTATAGGAGTCCTTCGTTGTAGAATCTTTCGCAAAGCGACGTTCCAGGCTCAAAAAACGTCGATCAGCAATAGACCTAGATTCTCCGAGAACCTTTTCCGAATCATTGGTCTTTGGAAGACGCACCACGTACCGTCCAGTTGAATCACGCGTCGTTTAGTTCGGCAGATCGAATTAAACCCGATGGAATTGTTTCCATGTTCCAGAATTTTTGAAGAGCTGCTTCCAGCCGATCATCGGCGGTAGGGAGATTGCAGATCCGTGGAATGCAAGTAGCTGAGCGAGATGCGGGTCAAGAGACCGACCAACCAAATGAAGTATCGACTACCCACTGAAGACCATCACCCAGAGAAATCTTCCGTCCCGTGTGGAGATCCCAGTATGTTTCACTGCCGAAAGCGAGGTCTATGCTTCCAGGAACGTTGAACTGGGGATCTGCTAGCTTTCATGCCAAAATGTTGATCGGTGTAGTTGGCAATTCTGACGATGGTTGCTTCAGTACCAAAAATTGTAATTTCATCGAGATCTTTCGATCTCCAGACTCGATGGTTGCAGTAATGGTACTACTTATCTTATGCGTAGACGATCCGATGCCGGCGACGGATACGTCAACTGTGGGGCGATGACTGAAGAGAATCTCCGCCAGTGGTTTCGAAATGAAATTCGACATTGATGCCGAATCGAGGAGAGCTCTTGCCTTGTGCGTATTTCCGTAGGCATCCACGATGTTAACAACAACCGTGTCCAGCGGTGTCATGGTATACGCAGTTTGGACTGCCATGCTTTCCTGCCGGGCACCAGAGATATCCACGGTTTGTTACGTGGGTAGAAGGAATTATTAAACTGAAGCTGCTGTTGGAGCAGTAGACTTAGACAACATAGTTGACTCAGCAAAACTGCTTTGGATAGCTGATGTGGATCATACCTTCCAGCTTGGGTTGGATTACGCAGAAGAGAGTGATGTTTCTCGTGACACGTGCGACTGGTGAACTTTGGCCCACAATTTCTTGATTCATGGCCAACGCTGAGACAATTCCAACACAATCGCTTTTGAGATACCAGCTCCCGGCGTTGGTTGACGTTTTTTCCAAGAAACACTGGGTATGTTCGCAGAGAATGGTTGTCCGAACAGAAAAGTGGACAGGAATAATTTGAAGTGGAGGCTGTGGCTGCATTGACTGAGAGCTTCTGCTTGTAGTTTTTCTGTAGAATGCCGGCCAACTTTGACGAACGCCGGTATTGCTTCACAATGGCTCACCAGTTTTAACACATTGAGGATGTATGTTAGTCCCAATCATCTGTTGGTTCTTTGTGTAAATACAGCTGATCTGGCAATAACGGAGTAGCATCCGTGGGCGGTCAAACGTGGTCATAATTTCAATGCCGGCCACCTTCTACGAGGTTGATTGATGATTGTCTTGGCTAACGGAATTGAGAATTCGTACCCGTTGGTAGATAAAGTCGACCAGTTCAATGTACCTCACGTCGTCATGTTGGCTGTTTTTCTCCTCCTATGTGCGAAGTTTTGTTTGATCCAGCTTGTACGTAGGCAGATGGATGAGTGGCTAATCCCAATGCTCCACGGGTTCACCCAACTTGCAGAGGGCACGAACATGGCGTTGAAAATCGTCTACCAAACCGTGGATGTGTGTAGCATACTTCTGCTTGATTGCTGGCAAATGCCTTGAGGAGCTGTTTTTTGAGGAACTTGCGGTTGTCATATCGCTTCAAGAGAGCTTCCCAAGTAGTTGCGTAACTATCATTTTCGGTATCCATCGATTCAAATGGCTTCTTGGCACTACCCTTGAGCGATTGAAGGAAATACTGGAGCTTAGCGACCGTTGGAATATCACAGTTCACGTGTACCATGGACGTAAACGTATCTCGAAACGATATACAACGTGAAAAATCACGATTGAAGTTCGGCAAATTAATTTTTGGTAGACGAAGGTAGAAATGTGGATGATGTTGAGCAGGGATTGATTCATTCAGTAACGATTGGTTGTGATCTTAAGCACGCTTTGACAAAAGAAACCCCTTTGCCTGACAGTACCGTTGCTCTAATTGCACACGTTTTTTACGGAAGGACTTTGCCGATTTCACAATCGAGATTACACTCGCACAAGTTTGGAAATGTAATCTTAAAAATCACTTGTCATCAAATGACAAGAAGTAAGCAAAAAAAAACGGAGTGTGTTGTTAATTCGCTGTGTATTTCGATACTGACCATTTTCAAAAAAAATTATTGTTCTTTATCTGCCTATTCTACACGGCGGGACAATCTGACTCTATTTTGAACTCAATTTTGAACTCGACTTATCTAAAACATCGCTCTGATTTAACTCGGTGTCTTAGATATGTCGACTTGTCAATCCCAGTCACAGTTACTCATATATGAGTGACTCTACTCTTGACGAAAGTGAGTCAAAAACGATTCAAAATTGAGTTAAATTGTCCCGCCGTGTAGAGCAACCATCGGCTCCCATTTAATCGGGATGAAATTCTCTCTCGCTCTCTACTCTCAGACGAAGAAAATTCGTGTCATGTTGAACTGTCAAAGTTAGAATAATTCAATTTTCTTAAACTCAATATGGCGTTCTTCAACAAGAGTGTTTTTATTTTCGTTGTCGCGAGTAAATTGCTAATTACTATTGCCGTTCTACTTGAAGAAGAAACAATTTTAATTTTTGATTAAGAGTCGTTCCATAGCGGGGTATTTTGATTTGTGGCAGAGTGTGGAGGGAAACTATTGTTTTAATATAAAGTAGGCAAGTGCAATGAAGAAAACTACCATTTGCTGGTCAGAAGCCATAAATCAACATCGGAAATTTTTATTTTTAAGACTGAACAAGCTAGTGTTATTTGGGACGCGGCATTCGGTGAGATCCATCAGATTATAAATATATTACAATAAACTATTTTCAATGAATACCAAATACGGGTCTGGTTTGAAAATTTTAAATTACAGTACCCTAATCCAAATGATATCGATAATGTTTACATGTGGGACATATTGTATGTAAAAGTACCCTTGGAATGGGCGTGACTCTCCAGACATTCTGAAATGTGTTCTAGCTCCCCGATTAAAGCTGATTTCAATTGTCGATTAAAGGATTGTTGCAAACAGATTTATAGCCGGCCAGTTGGTGCCAGATTGAACACACACACATGACCTACACACTTAGAAATAATCATTTTTAAGCATTTCATTTTTGACGTGAGCCGAGGAACGTAAACAAAGTTGTCATGTAAAATTATGTCTTCCGGAACCGAAACTTGCGCAAAACTTGGGAATAGTGTGTTCGATTGTATTGATTTTCTCGCTTTTTTTGAACAGCTTTGCATCATAAAGACGCTTGCATGTGTCGGTCTTAGAGCACTTTTTGGTAGTTCTAAGTAATTCACACGGTGCGACAAAGGAACAAAGTAAAACAGATTCATTGACTTGTTTATTTTTCTTCATCAACAGGCTAGGTAAAGCCCCAATGGTGTTATTCGTGTGATCCGGGACTACATTGACCCTGTACAGAGAATTGAACTTATAAAAAGAAGAAGAAATAAAGTAAGAAACATTCCTATCATAAACGGTCCTACGTCAGGTTTACATTTGTACCCTTTATACTCCTGTAGAAAATGTTCTTAAAATAATGTTTAGTAAAGCATATTTCAAGCCAATTGACCTGAAAAATCAGAACAACAAATTCAATTAAAAAGACTCAGTTTACACTAAACGAGAAATGTTCAAATTGCAAATTCTAGGATTCTGCAGATCAGCAAAAACACATCATACTTCGAAATGATCGAGTTCCTTTTTACTTTAAGGAAAACTCACTACTTCCAACGACCTCAAAAAACAATAACTGCTAAGTAATCGTGTCCACCGCGGAAGAAGTTGGTCGGAAATTGGGTTAAACCAATTTAGCACTCACCAGAACCAAATCAATCAGGCCTGATCAGCGATCAGCTTCCACACGGCCCATCGGCAATTTTTCACAAACAAATGACGTAACCGCTTCGAATAATCGTCCGAAAAATCCTAGCAGCTTGCTACCGGCCAGAAAGCCGACCGTAGTGTAGTGTAACCGAACCGCATCTCTACTCTCACCTGTCCGCATCCGTAACGCGAAGAAGCAATTTGATGCTAATTAACCTACATTTCGTGGTTCGTTCTTCCTGAAAGCGAGTGAGTGAGCGCGGTCGCTGCTCTCAACGGACCGAATGGAGAATCAGGGTGTGTGATGCGGAGGAGTCCGCTACAAAACCCGCAAGAGTTTGTTGACTCGCTGAGCGTTTTGCACTGTATACCTATACCTATGTGTGTATATACCTTATTTTTTTTTTTAACGGCGGACCTGGCCGGTGGGAATTCTCTGCCGGTTGTTTAGTGCAACTGCTCTCGACTTCTGGCTGACCATTGCTCTTAACGGGGCATCGTCATCACCGTCGTCTTCGTCGTTCTACTGCTGCCGCCGTGGAAGGATGAACAAAGAGACGCACGCGGTGATTTGCAAGAACCACCGCGAAGGCAGGGGCAGAAGAAAGAAACAGCAACTTCAAGTCCGAAAGTGGGTCAGACGAGCGCGAGAACAGTTATCTTTCGAGCTGTGTGCGGTGGTTTCTTCCTTGGGCCAACGATCTCTCTCGCTGGGCCGTTGCGCTGATGTTGATGCGCACGCTTCCTTGTTGTTATTGTAGTCTGTACTCCACTCCCCGCGCGGTGGCGGTAGGCAAGCAGAACGATAATTGTGTTTTTAGGAAGGTGAAACTGGCTGGAGGTGATTTGAAAGTGGTTTAGTTTCGTTCCTTGGGGATGCTGGCAAGCGATGAAGAAAGTGAAGATATTTACGGTTATTACTCATCTCGGTCAACCGAGGGGGTTGGGGTTGAATTCTTACGAAGAACTTGTTTGTGCGATGACTGGCAGGGGCCGAAAGCTTTGAGTGACTTTGTCACTGGAAAGTTACTTTTAATGTCTTTGTTTATTCGGGGACCGTGTTACCTAGTGGTGCCCATGAAGGTGTCATAGGAGGAATCAAATTGTAGGATTTACTCTTTAACCTCTCTTTAGCTGGCCATCTATACATGTCCGCAAAAAGTAACTCAATAAATGAGTCCCCTTTACTTAGTTTTTGCATGTGTCTTCTGACTTAATCTCATAAAAAGTGGAGTTTTCAGATCCCTAAGTGAGTCCTCATTTTACGAAATTAAGTCTGTCGGACTCACCATCAAGCTGGGTGGCCGCCCAACCGGTAGAGCTGGGATAACTGGGAATTGATTCGAACTTTGGAAAACCGGGAAATAACTACACAGAAAAAAAAAACAATAAATTTTAACAGACGCCTAAAATTTCCACTCGTTTAATTTAAAGTCAAAGCAAGCTTAAACAACGGATGTCAGGTAACAAAGATGTTATATTCTAAAAATAAACCCAAAAGATTGAGATACACTCTTAAAAATATTGAATATTACGAGTGATGTAATCCTTGTTGCACGTAAATGCGTAAAGAGTCAAAGATAAATATAACTCAATTGTATGCGCTATTGGATGTATTGTTAAACTCTTATTTGAAGCCCAAAATAAAAAATACTCTCATACTCAAATACACGTTCCGGATGCTACAACAACTTCTAGAATTTATTTGATAACCTCAAATCTAAATCCGTAGTGCGTTGAAAATTAGCCACAAGACTTAATACTGAGATTTAAAAGCCTGAAGTTTACATGATCGTTGTCTTGGGTTTTAATAACAACATCAGACCTATTTTGAACGCAGTCGGTTTCACGCGTCACGACAAGTACAAGTTGAAATTTGTTCTCCTCGGTGATAGTTTTTAATTTGTGTACTCCATGTTAACTAAAATGTTGAACAAATTTAACTTCATTGCGCATTAATGTAATGACTGCAAATTAAAGTTGCAGACATGTACAGTAAAAATAATGTAACACACAGAGCTTATAATATTTATCAATCTGACCAAAGCGACAACTTCTCGCACCCTAAACATATATCTTGACGATGACCAACGACCGGGTTTTACACTAATTTAATTTAAATGTTCTCAAACATTTGGAGATAAAGGAACATCATTAATACTGCAAGATAAGATTGTTCTTATTTTCACCACTACAATTCCTTTTGTTTTAATAAATTTTATTACCGAATCAGGAATTTTTCTGATGGTAACTAGAACTGTATGTAAGCTATCATTTTGAGTTTTTAAGGTCTTGTAAATTTAAGAACTGGCGCAAATTTCGGTCTAACGGCGCTCCTTTTATGTGCATCCAATAAGATTTAAATTTACCTGATATTTTCTAAGAGTGTAGTTCTCCGCTCTCCCAGGCATTTGGCAGTGTGAACAGATATTCCGTTAGAACCACTGCAAAAAAAAAAGCTACTGGTAGTATTGCTGGTTGCAGTTGTGATTGGACTCTAAAAGTGCTTTTTGCGCATTTTAAAGTGTGATAAAAGTGCACGTTTACGTCAAATCGGTTTGTTGTCTTCGGTGCACTTATCCTTTATGCTGAAAGGTATAAGTTCACTGAAGACAGGAAACGATTTGTCGTAAACGTGCACTTTTATCACACTTTTTCTGTTTTTGTCGGAATCCAATTGCTCAATTCTTGCGATTAACTGTTAATTTTTTGCCGGCTTCTCTTGAAAACAAATTCTTTCAGAAAAGTCGTTACCAAATATTCAGCACTGATCGGGAGCACTGTCACTGTGGACCAGGAGCCAGCACTCAGCTGGCCTCGAAAGCTCTCATTTAATTACTATGGAAGTACATTTAGAACATTACCCAAGTAACAATTTTAGTTTTATTCCAGCCGTATAACACATCTCCCGGCTTTGTTGATAAAACTACAATCAAAACTGTTTACTCTACCAACACCTCCTCTATGCTTCTTTAAAGCCGAAAGACGATTGTGAAAACAAGTTAATAAAACCTTTATAAGAACATAAAGATTATGAAAATGTTCTAGTGAAAGATGTTATGACCACTTGAGAAGCTTCATAAAACCTATTGGCTGCCATGAAAACCAGAATGCGGCCAAATGGCTACAGCTGTCAAACTTCACTGTGAAATCGAGGTTGTATTATGTTGTTCTGATTTGTTCGATTCTCTGCTCTTCTGATTAATTTAGCAGTAAAAAAAGGTCTACTGTTGCGGGAAATTTTGTTTGATAGCAAAATATCCAAAACAAATTGTGTTTTCTAAAAAAAAGAATGCCGAAATAAGTCTCCGATCTACAGTTCATTTGCATACCATTGAAAATTAGATGCATTTATTTTTCCACATTTCAATTGTTTCTTATACTTCAATATGGCGATTGGAAAATAATCACAGTTTTGCCATAAAGCCAATTTTTCTTCGCAATGACTATTATAAAACTATTTGGTCTTGTGGTGACTTCCGTCAATGCCAATTTGCCGTTTAATGCATTTACTGTAGGCAAAATGGTTTTAAAATGCTTTTTCAACTGACCATAATAAGATAATATCAATGAGTCCTAAAACGGCATTTCAATACAGCATTTTACGAGTTCATAAAGTCGAAATAAAACCTTTGATAGGAGTAAAAGGAATTTGAGAAACAAGGTTTTAAGATCGTTGTAAACAAGCTGTGTAGGATCTCATGAACCTGACTAAAATATGAAACCTATTGGCACCTCTTGGTGCCATAATAAAACCAAATTGATTTCAAGTGGCTTTCATAAAACTTAATAAAGCAGGATGGTGTTAGCAATGTTACTTGGGTACCGTCCGGTTTAATCACAATCGCTTATAATTTAAATCAAGTTTACTAATACAATTAAACTAGGTGTGAGGCTTAAGCAGTGGAGAAGAAATCGACCCTTAGTGGAGAGTCATCAATTAGCTAATTGTAGTGAGCAATAAACTTGAACTGCTAAGAAGAAGAGTTAGAAATTTTCTCGATTTCTCTAGGTAAAGACTAAAGTACTGGACAAAATAAAGTACGCACCTGATATAATTAAATTCAAATCGCTACTTACTTTTTCAGCATTAGATATTTCAATACAGTTCATATGGTTAAAATGTAGTATTTTTAATTTATAAAATTTATACCAAATCATTACATCTTTATATTGCATATATTTTTAATAGTTTGATAAAATGCCAGCATGAGTCGCTCTTCAACTGGACAAAATAAAGTACGCACTACTACAACCACAACTGTGCATCTTGGCGCACAGCGTGCAAATGCTTTCCTACTCCTCGAACAGCATAGAAACGTCGAAAAAAAACTTGTTTGTTGTTAATTTATCATATCAAGTGCGTTTCAATCCGATACGATGAAAAAAAAAAAACAAATTTCTCTAGATATCCGCAAACTCATCGTTAAAAACCGTCAAGAGGGCATTTCAAACAGAGAAATCGCTCGGAAATATGAATTAAGTGAGGCAGGAGTGCGAAAAATATGCAAGAAGTACGAGGATCTCGAAAGTGTGACAGACAGAGCAGGTAGAGGAAGGAAACGGACGATAACAAACAATGATGATCGCCGAATTGACCGCGAAGTGACTAAAAACCCGTCGATCACCAGCCGTGTAATCAAGGAAAACGTTAACTTGAACAAATCCGATCGAACTGTGCGCAGAAGACTACACGAAAAAGGTTATAAGAACAGCTTTGCCCAACGCCGACTTTGATTCGCAAAGTTAACAGGTTTGTTTGTCTTTGCTGTCTGCATTTATTTAAGACTAATTATGACTTCTGTAGGATCAAACGTCTCAACTTTGCCCAAAAGTACATCGACAAGCCATTAGACTTCTGGAAACAGGTACTCTGGAGTGATGAGAGCAAGTTCGAGCTCTTTGGTCGTAAACAGAGGGCACGAGTCTGGACAAAACCTGGAGAGAAACTTGCAGATAAAAATGTTCAACAGTGAAGCAGAAAGGTGGCAATATCATGGTGTGAGGGTGATTCGCGTGGTCTGGGGTTGAAAAACTTGTCAAAATAGATGGAATAATGACTGCCGACTCTTACATCAGCATTCTAAAAAGAAATCTGAAGGAGTCGGCACGTAAAGCTGGTTTGCAGAATAAGTTTACTTTTCAACCAAATAACGACCTCAAGCACACCGCCCACAAAACCACTGCCTACTTCCGTGCTTCACGTATCAAACTATTGGAATGGCCACCTCAAAGCCCGGACTTGAATCCTATCGAAAATATGTGGTCTATTCTGGATCAAAACGTTACCAAAGAAGACGTGACAAACTATTCGAAGCTCTGGAGAAAGTCTGGATGAATTTAAACCCTCAACACATCCGAAATCTCGTCGAAAGTATGCCACGACGCCTGCAAGCCTTTATTGAGGCGCGAGGTGGTCATACTAAGTACCGTAGAGCGGGGTGACTTCGATCAACGGGGTGACTTCGACCGCCAAGTCCGATATTTATTCAATTTAAAATTATCCTTCTCCAAGTGCCTGAATTTTTTAAGCTTTGAACCATATATATTCAGCATTTATTAGGGTATATAAATGCAGTTTGTTTTTGGCATTTCTCTATTTCCTTCGCTAAAAAAATTTTTTTTTAAAATAAAATGCTCCTTACGGTACTTTTTACCAAGCCCAACAACAATCATATATTCAAGCAATAAAATGATTTAAAAAAAAAAATCGAAATCGACATTTTCAGATTACTTAAACATTCGTCTCTCTAAGGTAATCGAAAAAATATTTATTTTGTATACATAAACAAATTAATGAACAAAAAAAAATTTTTTTATCGAAAATTAAGAGCAAACGAATAAACGCGGCAACCTTCTCGAAGTGTTGCACTACCTTACAATCTGTCAAAGGGTTTGTTTTGTTTTGTTCTGTGTTGGAGAAAAGGTGTGAAACATTTATTTCGACAATTTAATGGCATTGAGAAGTCCAAAATGCCGAGAAAGTACGTGAAAAAAGTTGGTGGAAGAGCTTATTAACAGTACAGTTCCGATGCTGCTGCGTTGGAGGCAGTACGAAAAAAAAACGATATTCACTGCGTAAAGCTGCTCGGACCTACAGCATTCCTTACAGCACCCTTCATGATACACTCAATGGACGGCACCTGTAGATGGTTGGTGGTCAGCCAATCTTAACCGATGCCCAGGAAGCGGATCTCCGGGAAACTATCAAAATTGTAGGTGAATGGGGATTCCCTTTGACTCCGGCCATGAGTGATGCATTTCTGTTTGTCTAATATTATGGTGAACTACTGAAAAATAGCAATGGATGGGTCGCTCATAAATTATGTCATGCTTTTAATGGAAGGGAGCTTTGGGAATTGTGATAATCTGTACACAAAATTTAAGGTCCATAAAAAAACATGACAAAGGGGGAGGGTTTGAAAAGGTCCTTTTTTGCGTGACATAATTAATGAACGTTCCCTTTGGGGAATGCTCCACCCCTGTGCTATTCGGGAGACATCTGCGTCAAACGGTTTGCATAAAAATTTGGTGTTTTTTTTATTCATTTAAGCACTTCAAATGGATATAATTGATTTTAGACGTGGCTGGGTAGCTCAGTGGTTACCCGTTTTGCTTACTGAGCAGATGGTCGGAGGTTCAATCCCAGGCCCGTCCCCTTTAAACAAAATCATGCTCATGCTCATGCTCATGCATGCTCAAATGGATAAAATTGATTTTGATCGAAGTCACCCCATTATTGAAAATTGGCCGCGGGAATTAAACAAGTATTTTAAAGTTCATTGAATAATAAATTTTTAAAATTTCTGTGTAGTGTTATACTACAGATACCATTTTGGTTTTAAAAATGTAAAACAAAATTTTAAAGATAATTATCATAGAAAATTGCAAGAAATAGTTCAAAAAGTGATCGAAGTCACCCCGTTTACGGTATTGATTTTAGCAATAAGCATTAAAAGTCATGCATTTTCTAAGTGCTTACTTTATTTTGTCCATAAAAAAACCAACTATCACCCAATAAACCTTGTTTTTTTGTTGAAAATATTACCCTCAAAGCTCAAATCAATCTATATTCCGAAACTACATATGTGTTATTTTTCATAGCTGCTGGATAATATGACAAATTTTAGAAATATGGAAGGTGTGAACTTTATTTTGTCCAGTACTGTATCTTTGTTGCTTTCATTGCGTTTGCCAAATAAAATACAATTTGACATTCAAAGCACTCAATAGCTAAGGAAGTAAATCAAGAAACCTAAATTGGAAACCGTTTGAATTTCTCGCTAGAATAACTATAGAAGAAGAAGAAAACGAACAAGAATATGTCATTTTTTTTAATGGCCCTCACCATCCATAGGGTCCCACGGATTACCTTACATCCAATTTTGCTTAATGATTACTTTTTCGAATGCCGCCTAACCACTTTTCCAATTACTTCGCTCCTTATAGCCCTGGATGGCGTTTGGTATGGCATGCGGGTCGGCGTCACCGTCGCCACACAGGTAGAACCACGCACCGCGCTGTGGTGTAACAAGCTACAAAAGCACCCATCAAATGTACCGTTACCTGAAGTATTCCTAACCTATTTTCAACCTAAGCGTGAGCACTCAAAAGTGCACCATTCTCAGCCCCAGTCAAACGGACACGGTACAGAAGTAGGCAGCGGAGTCAGTGTTCAGAAATGAAGTCTTTGGGTCAGGTTTTGGTAGAAGTTTCTCATCTTCCTCCCCAGGTTGACCGCCTATCCTTATTGAGCGAGGGCGCGGGCACTAGCGGGGGCACAACTTATAACATGCCTTTTTGTACAGTAAATCGATAATGTAGGCATGGTAAATGGTTGGGGGATCGAGCGGGGTAGGAGATTTATTTTCCTCTTTCATGGTTTGCTCGTTGGTTGTTGAATTAAATTATCATCACCAACCTGTACAACCGTACACACTAAAGGTAGAAGAATAAGAAAGGAATTTCGATTCGGGGAAGACATGTTGGAGTGATTTTTAATTTCTGTTGTTTTGACCTACTTTCCGCGGCCTGAACCTGTTGGTCGTTATGTGTGCGTGCGTGTTTTTCATCTTTCTTCTTTGCTCTGGTTTATGTCTTTTGCAGGTTCCTGCCGTGTAGGATCCTACAGTCGGTGACGTCACTCGATCGCGACTACCTCAAGGACAACCGGTACGACACAGTTTGTGTGATCGACGGCAGTCAGGTTCCGGCTGTGCTGGAAGCTTGCTTCGCTGCTCACAAGTCAGTGGATGAGGCTTTCGATTGCGAAACGACCTGCTTCAAGTCGGATGCTTTGAACTGTCGCGTGGTCTATGCTCCCGTGGGTAAGTTGACCGATTTTGATGATGTTCGTCGGTTTGGCGAAGCCGCTGGAAATGCAATGGCTCGAGCTATTAAAGCTGGGGCTAAGCAACCGGTGTTTGTTGTTCCGAGCTGCAAGGATTTCGTTGAAGCCGATTTGGTGTCGGTTCTTGGTGCTTTGGCAAAGCTGTATGTGCCACTGCAATTGCGCGAGGATGTTCCAGAGAAAAAACAAAGATTTGAACAGATTGGATTCTTTCACCCCGATCAAGCTAAGTTGGCAAAGATCATGAAGGAAGCAAGAACGTTCGAAGTCGGCCTATTCGTCGCTCGCGATATTGGAGGTGGAGATCCAGAACGAATGGCACCTCCGAGAGTAGAACAATATGTGTCCGATGGGTTGTTTGATAAGAATCTTATTTTCAAATCCGTTATATCCGATCATGCAGTAATGGTGAAAGAGTATCCGCTATTTGCTGCCGTAAATCGAGCGGCAGTTAGTGTTTCGCGTCACCAGGGACGATTGATCTTCCTTGAGTACAAGTCGAACAGTCCTCCGAAGAAGACATTGATCCTGGTCGGTAAGGGCGTTACCTACGATACTGGTGGCGCCGATATCAAAGCTGGAGGTGTGATGGCTGGTATGAGCCGAGATAAATGTGGAGCAGCTGCCGTGGGCGGTTTCATGAAAGTGGTGGAACAGATGCAACCACAGGGAGTGCATGTGATTGGCGTTATGTGTATGGTGCGTAACTCCGTTGGGGAGGAATGCTACGTGTCGGATGAGATGATCACATCGAGAGCCGGAGTTCGGGTGCGCGTTGGCAATACCGACGCAGAGGGGCGTATGGCCATGGCTGACGCTCTCTGCCAGATGAAGGAACGAGTTATCGCGGAGAATATGCCAGATGCTCACCTGTTTACGATTGCTACCCTTACCGGTCATGCGGTACTGGCAGTCGGAAATCACTCGATCGTAATGGACAATGGACCGGCTAGGGCTGCCGGACATGGGCTGCGTTTGCAGGAGGAAGGTGAGAAAATTGGCGACCCGTTCGAGATTTCTATTCTCCGGAAGGAGGACTTTGATATGCACTCGGGCAAGTGCTACGGAGAAGATTGCCTGCAGGCCAATAATCTTCCGTCCAGCAGGACCACCAGAGGTCATCAGGTAATTGGTTGTTCATGTTTGGGATTGACGAGCATGGGTTTTGAGAAGATATGTTTTGTTATAAATGGTTATTTGGTTACACAACATTTTAAGTCTGTAGAGCTACTATTGTCCGAAAATTATTTTTGCTAAACGTGTTTTGTCATTATGCTCTTTATATTTTGTGCGTAGTACGGAAAGACATTTCAAAAAGAAAATATCGAGACACAAGGACATGAAAACGTCGACCTCTACGAAGAATATTGATTGCGCTTTTTACTTTCAGCTTTGTTAGCATGGTTTGAGCGCAGACAGACATTCAATCTCAAACAAAACAATTCAAATTTGTTGTGTAAAATTTAAAATATAATTAAGTTGGAATAACCTTGCACAGTAGCGCCGCCTAGTCAACTTATTGCTACATTACATCTGACAGTTTGACTGGCAACCCATTTTTACCTTACCAATAAAAACAAATTTGTGGCGCCATCTGTCAGGTTATTGCTACTTGATATCTTGAGGGAAGCCATGTTTTTACACAGGTAAATGAGATGATTTCGAACGTTTGTCTGCGGTTTAAGTTTATACAGTGACGGAAAACACAATAAGATCAAAGCCCGATTCTCATACAAAATGGTCATGTTTGGGGGCTTGTCTTTCATTTTCCCGTGTACCAATTGAGCTGAAATTTTGGCTGTAGTCTTGAAGTAACCTGATTTTTTATCTGTATTAAATCCATACTCTCCAATTACCACTTCAAAAGTTACACCGCTTACGACTAAACAATCAGATTAACTTTTGATTTTTATAAATAATGCTCAAATTTGAGGATCTGAATTTTTATTTTTGATGTACGGGTCATTTTAAATGTACGAGTCAATGCATCAACATGGTCTCAACTATGGAAATCAAAATGTGGTCTAATTTTTTTGGCGTAAGCAGTGTCTGTAACTTCTAAAGTGGTGACAGAAAAAATATGAATTTATTACAGATGACAATTCAGGTCATTTCTTGGTGACAGCCAAAATTTCAGTTAAATTGATTTACGGGAAAATGAAAGATAAGTTTCCAAACATGACCATTTTGTATGCAAATCGGACTTTACTCTTATTGTATTGCCCGTCACTGTAAGTGGTTTGTCACTTCGAGAACACTCTTGAGGACTCCAAGTAAAGCTAAAGTGAGCTTAGACACCATTGTTTCAGCTTGGAAGGAATGATGTTTGGGACTGTCTAAGCAAAGTTGTTAATGATAAAAAGGGCAGAAAAACGTAGATAAATGCTTACGGATTGTATATTCTTCTATAGAAGATCAGATTTGAAGACCTTCATTTGAACTTGTCAATTGCCTTATAAACTTCATTTCATCTCGGTTGCATATTAGCTCTACGAATCTGAAGTTTACTGCGAATGAAGCGAAATCATCATTTTTTTACTTGTTTCACACGCTACTTTGGCTGGGAACAGACATGTTTGTTTCAAAAGAAAATATGTGTTTTTCTCTCGGTGGTGGGTTTCCGGGCGGGGCGGTGAAAAAAAAGGGGTTTTTTCCTATTTTATCGAAAAATCGTTTATTTTTTTTTTTGTTGTGGGGGGGTGGGGGGGGGGCCCCTGCGATATAATGCGTAAAGACTGGACTCGGAAAAAATGAGACACACAAAAATGATCACCAAAAATTCATTTTAAATCGGATACTTCTCAAATTTTCAGGGATTAAATAACTATATATTAGCTATGTTTTGGCATAATTTATTTATTGAATTTCCTACCCCAAGCTGAATACTTGTACATTACTCTTAACACTGCTGATGAGATCTTGGGCGAGGCTTTGTCCATCTTCCTTTCACAATTTCTCCCAGTTTTTCTTCAAAGCTTCATCGGTTTTGAATGTTTTTCTGCTTTTCTTCAACTTCTTCTTCATTATCGCCAAAAACTTTTCCATCGGACGAAGTTCTGGTGTATTTGGCGGGGTCGCCCCCTTCGGGACCACATTAACGCCCTTCGCTTCGTACCAATCCATTACAGGCTTGGACCACGGTGAGAGCGGAGGAAGGGCAGCAAGCGCTTCTGCAAGCATTCCTCTCGATAAATCTGCCCGTTTATGGTGCCGGTTGTAACGAACAGCTTGCTGTACCGTCCGCACTCGCAGATCGTCTGCCACAACAGGTACTTCTTCGAGAATTTGTCCATCTTTCTCTTCCGGAACTTTTCCGGAACCTCCATGCGGGACGTACCGACAAAAAACTCGAGGCCGGGGATTTGTTTGGTGTCCGCTTTGATGGCTGTCTCGTCGTCCATGACGAGACTTCCTGGCTTGACCAGCCAAACACGGTACAGCTTCCGCGCACGCAATTTGGCCACCGTGTTTTGCTTGTCAGTCCGGTTTGGCGCCTTCCTGACCTTAAAAACACGTAGCCCAGCCCGCTTCATGGTCTGCTGGACGAACCACTTCGACGAATTGACCTTTTTGGCCACGTCTCGGGTGGAAAGGTTCGGGTTATTCTTAAAGTACTGCCTTATCTTCCGCGCCTTCTCTGGGTATTCCGTTTTCGGTTTTCGGCCGCTTCCAGCGCGCCGCTCGATGGTCTTCGTCTCCTGGAACATCTTCACAACGCGGGACACGGTGGAATGCTGGATTCCAAGCCTTTTTCCGATCCATCTGTGCGACTGACCAGGATTATCGATAACCGCGCCCAAGATTTGCTGGAGTAGCTCTTCTTGTTTCGAATGCATCTTGAAAACTACTTGACAGATCGCAATTATTTTGCACATAAACATAACACTCTAAACTAGTATTACCCAAAATATCATTAATTTTTACCCACGCGATAAAAGTTACTCCCAATACAAAGTGTCGCATTTTTTCCAATCTTTAGCACAGCTGCAAAAACATATCCTAGAATTTTTATTCGGTGAGTTCATTCTTATTTATAATTGTTACTTAATACAGTACCATACCATTCAAACATCAAATTTGAGCCTTCTTCTATCACTTGCTTATGGTTAATCTTTTCCCTACAAGGCAATTCCTTGTCATCTAAGAGGAAGTCGGTGAGTTTCTGGCCTCTCGTCAGGTAAGTGTCATATCATATTTTCTTTCCATTTTCCTCGTAACAGAGGTGATGGGCGAGGTCAGGAATAGAAGTTTTCATGATTATCTACTCTAGCCATAACCGGAGATCACGATTCCGGGATCCCATCACAAAGCTTAGTGTATTAAGAAATGATACACTAAGCTTACACGGGGAATGAAAAAACGCGTAAAAAAAGACAATAGAGTTGATCAATTCACATGCATGAACATATTTAATTGCTTCGATTTTGTTTGCATGTATTACCTTTTCATGCAATGATCAAAATACAGTTTTAAAATTTTGAGTAAGGAGTGTATCGAAAATAAGCTATCCACAAACTTTCTTTCAAATTATGTTGAAAACCGATATTTTATTCATACAAAAAATTGATCCTTTATTGTACGAGGTTAAACTTGAACATAATGAAGACCGGATGAAATTTAAGTTATTCCTTCATGAATTTTCGAACTTTGGATCGAATGCTCTTCATCAAGTTCCGGACAAGTGTTGCATCGCATTTTTTGGACGCTTGAGCCCAAATTTTTTTGATCTCCTGCATGTTCCCAGCTGCCTTACCAGTCTTCTGGAAGACCCTCTTCACGATTGCCCAGTAACGTTCGATGGGTCGAAGCTGAGGGCAATTTGGTGGATTGACATTTTTCTCAACGAAATCTATACCCTTTTCCGCAAGCCAATTGAGAGTGGTTTTGGCATAGTGAGCCGACGCTAAATCCGGCCAAAACAGTGGAGGTGTACTATGCTTCTTATATAAAGGCAACAATATCTTCTGGAGACACTCAGATCGATAGATTTCCGCATTTATAGTTCCGGTAGTGTAAAAAATGGTTGACTTCAAACCACATTGCTTGCTATACCAGTACCTTTCGACCGAATTTCTCCACTTGAATCGACCAGTCCGCATCGCTCACATCCTCCTCAACGACGGCAGTAAAGTATTGTGGACCTGGAAGGGTTTTTGAGTCCTCCTTTACATAGGTCTCATCGTCCATCAAAACGCATGCATCCGGACGCTGCAAAAGACGCGAATACAATTTCCGGGCCCTTGTTGCTGCTCGCTTCTTCTGTTCTGCACTTTGTTTCGAGATTTTCTGCTTCTTGTAGGTCTTCAGGTGGTTTCGCCTCTTGATACGCTGGATCATTCCGACACTCGTTCCTGCTTTTTTGGCCAAATCACGTATTGACATTGATTTGTTCTTCATGATTAGAGATACCACTTTCTGCTCCAGTTTCGGGTTGGAAGAACCGGGTTTTCTGCCTCTTCCTGGTAGCTCATCCAAAGAATAGTGTTCCCCAAACTTATTAATGATGGTTTTAACACTCGCATGATGAATTACAAACCGCTTCGCCAATTTTCGCATAGCAATACCCTTCTCACTTAGCCCACTTAGTCCAGAACCTTAATTTTCACTTCCTTTTCAATACGCGACATTTTGAAAACGCAGAATTTGAACCGCACAAACAAGTAAACAAAAGAAAGCTAACAGTCAAACGCACAGCATGCAGTGTTCAGAGCATAAAAAACGCGTACAACGCAAATGTATGTGGATAGCTTATATTCGATACACTCCTTATTCACACCAAAAATTGTGATTTTTTTGAAAAACTGCCATACACACTTAGAAAATTTTACAGTATGCTGTAATTTTTTACCGAACTTTCAACAGCTGAACGTTCGGTAATCCGATTTAACGTTCAGCTGTTGAATGTTCGGTAAACAATTACCGAATACTGTAAAGTTTTCTAAGTGTGTATGATTACTTTTTGCCCAAAACGAAAAATGTGATTCGAATTAGGTCGATAAGTTGTTCCGTTCTGGAGTTATCGCCGAAAACATACCGCGTGAAAAAAACGGTGTGAAAAAGGCCTTTATACTTAATACCTTATTCTATCTTTGAAAATTTCAAACCCTTATTTTTACAGTGTACATCGATTTATAGTGTTCACACAAATTCGAGGAAATTTTAAATGGTAAAAATTAGGCAAATCCGAAAAAAATAAATAAAAGCCTGCAAAATAATGTCTAAGTACACTTGTAATATAAAAAAAGGTAACAGTGCAAAAAAGCTACAGTGTATCTCTTTGTTCTGCCTGCAAAATGCACATTTTTCGGCTAGGTGTGGATTGCAAAAAGCTCTATTTTTAATTTTGTGAAAGAAAAAAAAAACTTTTTTTTTTGCCTCATGCGGACGATCTTTTGTGCAAGATCATGTAGACGTATCTGGATGTGTCTCCTTCAACACTAGAGATCGGAGCAAAATAGTTGGTTTAAGTCTACCCAGCTTATTTAGGTCTACTGAAACGGCAATGAAACGAGACGACTCGTCGAATCGAATGAGATGAATCTCTCTTTTTTATTTGCAAGGAGAGTCACCTCAGTCGATTCCACAATTGACACCTCGTAAGTCAGAGCCACTTTTTTGAATCCCTTGGCTCGCTGAACAGGCCTGCTTGTTTCAGAGCTAATCAACGAACTCAACGAGCATGTACCTACCATTTGCGATACAAAATCAGGATTTGCATAACCAACCAGCTTTCTTCTTCTTTTACTTAAATTTCGACTTTATCGGGAGTCGAACCCTTGACCTCCGTATTGGAAAACCAACGCGTTTAATGACTACGTATCGAGCCCTCTTGCGATCCATTCGGAAATTGCAGCATAATTGTACCTTATTCAAGAGGAGAGAGGTCGTTTTTGAAAATGAAATAAATAGACTGAGGACATCAATAAAAACAGGCTAGTGAATTTGTCGCTAATAACGCTGTGTTCCAATTCGCGAATTATGTTTTAATTTTCACTTAAACTTGACAGATGGAAAATAATCGATTAAGTCGAGCTGACTTATTTCTGACAGACGGCACCTCAATTTTGACAGACACCTTGTCGAAAGTTTGTTGACCAATGACAAAGGGATTTTGATCGAATAATCGATTATTTTCTATCTGTCAAGTTTAAGTAAAGTTTAAATTAATTCTCGAATCGAAACACAGCCTAAGTATTGAAGATGAGATTTTGAAAGAAGTTAATGTTGATCACATCTATCTATCCATATAAAAATGAATTTCTGTGTGTGTCTGTCTGTCTGAACCTTACAGACTCGAAAACTACCGAACCGATCGGCGTGAAATTTTGTATGGAGAGGTTTTCGGGGCCGGGAAAAGGTTCTTATGATAGTTAGAGACCCCTCCCTTCTCGGGAAGGGGGTGCTCCCATAAAAATGAAACACAAGTTTCTGCTTAACTCGAGAACTAATCAAGCAAATTTGGCATGTGGAGGTTTTCAAAGACAAGAAATGTTCAATGGTAGTTTGAGACCCCTCCCTATTTTGAAAATGGGGGCTTCCAAACAAATGAAACACAAATTTCTGCACAACTCGAATATTAATCAAGTAAAAGGAACCAAATTTGGCATGTGGAGGATTTTGAAAGCAATAAATGTTTTTAAGCTGACTCGGGACCCCTCCCGTTTCTGAAAGGGGGGGCTCCCATACAAATGAAACACAAATTTCTGCATAACTCGAGAATTAATCAAGCAAACGGAATCAAATATGGCATGTGCAGGCTTATGAAGGCACCAAATGTTTCCATGGTGGTTTGAGACTCCTTCTCCCTCTGAAGGGGAGGGGGGGGGGGGCTCCCATACAAATGAAACACAAATTTCTGCATAACTCCAAAATTAATCAAGCAAATGGAACCAAATTTGGCATGTGGAGGTTTTTGAAAGCAATAAATGTTTTTAAGGTGACTCGGGACCCCTCCCCTTTATGATAGGTGGGGCTCCCATACAAATGAAACTCACATTTCTGCATAATTCAAGAACTAATCAAGCAAAAGGAATCAAATTTGGCATGTAGAGTTTTTTGAAGGAGAGAAATATGTCTATGGTAGTTTAAGACCCCTCCCCCTTTGAAAAAAGGGAAGGCTCCTTTTTGAATGAAACACAAATTTTCGGTATAACTCGAAAACTGATCAAGCAAATGGAACCAAATTTGGCAGGTGGAGGTTTTTGAAGGCAAGAAATGTTTCTTTGTTGGACTGAGACGCCGCCGCCCTCTGGAAGGGGGGCTCCCAAACAAATGAATCATAATTTTTTGCATAACTCAAGAACAAATCAAGCAAATTGACCCAAATTTGGCATGTGTACTATTCCAGCAAATCAAACCACATTTGGCATGTGGGGGTTTTACGAGGCAGGATTTCTATGTATATAAAAATGAATTTCTGTCTGTCTGTCTGTCTGTTTGTATGACCCTTATAGACTTGGTAGCTACAGAACCGATCGGCGTGAAAATTTGTATGCAGGGGTTTTTTAGGCTGAGGAAGGTTCTTATGATTGGTTGAGTCCTCTCCCTTCTCTGAAAGGGGGGCTCTCATACAAATGAAATACAAATTTTTCCATAACTCGAGAACTAATCAAGCAAATGGAACCAAATTTGGCATTTGGAGGGTTTGAAAGTAATGATTTTATGGTGATTTGAGACCCCTGCCCCCTCTGGAAGGGGGGGGGGGGGCTATCATATAAATAAAACACAAATTTCAAAAAATCTCAAAAATGAGAATTATCTAGGTAGCTAAAACACAAAATGTGTATTTCTCGGGTAAGAAGCATGTTCTGATAGAAGTTTGAACCCCTTCTTAGTCTATAAAAATAAACTCATTCCGAAAACTAACCATAAAAATGCCAGTTCTATGAAATTTTCATTCATTGAATACAGGTTTGTTCTTCGCTTTAAAAAACACAGAATATACACCTTATGTATAAATTTAATAATGAAAAAAAAAATAAAAAAAAATTTAAAATACAAAAATAAAAAAAAAATAGAATACAAAAATAAAAAAAAATTAAAATACAAAAAAAAATGAAAATAAAAAAAATGAAAATAAAAAAAATGAAAATAAAAAAAATGAAAATAAAAAAAATATTAAAGTAAAAAAAAATAAAAAAATAATTTTTTTTTAAAATGACATGTTATAAGATTATCAATAACAAGGCAAAATCGACCTTTTGGTTGTGTTGTGTCCATTTTGTCCAAGTTAAGTTTTTTAGTCCTTTTTGTTTCACGGTGACATGTTTAAACATGTACAGTTTTCTAACAATCTGAGGATAAAACAAATATTTTTGAGATTTTTTATATATTGCTTGAATGTTTAAACAAAAAATGTGCCTGAAATTATGAATGCTTTCCATTAAAACCTTTTTTGATAATAGTTTTGCTTGACTCTTAAAACTGATATGCATTTTATCAGGTTCTGTTTGATAATTATTGCTGCTTTAACCATAAAATTACAAATTCAGTCACATTTTATACATTTGAAGCTAATGTGAGGTTGTGGCCAACTTTTTTTTCTTAGCTAAATCGCTGTGCCCTGGTCTATGAACGTAAAAATATTGTTGCGCTCTATATAACAGCTTATCTCTTGGAAATACACGAAAGCACACATAAACGTTCAGAAAAGAGGACTTCGTAAAACAAAAATCTGAATGCCAATATGCCAAATGATTATCCGATTTTTTTTTTATCAAAACCCATTGCTCGTTATTCGCACATTTCCATACATCAATCCTAACATATCTTTCTCTTGCATTTCACAGAGTCCAGCTGCATTCATGATGCTTTCCACCGGTCTGGACAAGCATGGGCTCAAATCGAACCGTCCGATCAAGTACTCCCATCTCGATATCGCTGGCAGTGCCGGTGACATTCCGGACCCACCGACCGGGGCACCAATCTTGGCTCTGGCCCGAGCTCACTTGCATTGAGCAACATATCCACATAGATTCATCACGTAAGTAGCGGACCACACCGGCCCACACGATGTGCGTGTCACTTTTTCTTCAATTTTGTCGCTAACCATGCGACGCAGAAATCCAGTTATCTTGTACTTATTGAGCAAAGCGAAGCAAATGTAAAGCCAAAAAAAATAATCATCACAGTTAAATGAAATAAAAGAGAGCATTTTTGTTTACCTAAGCCGAACGAACCAGGAACTTACCTTCGCAATCCGAACTGTCCGTCCGATGTGCGCAGATCGTGCGAGGGTTGAACGAACTCTCGGGGCGGAACTCCCCGCCACTATGGCTGACGAAACAGTAGCGGGTTACAACTACCTACGTTATACCTAGGTTCAGGGAAAAAGTGCATTGAACTTCAAACGTTCACCGCTGTTGCTGCTGTTGGCTCTTGTGGCTTTGACTGGCAGAGCAGAGTGCCGTTCAGTGTATACTAATGCAAAGAGAAAGAGCCACTTTCACCAGCATCAATCTGCTTTATTTCCGCTACACACAATCTTTTATTTTGCCCGCTTTTTCGAGCAGTTATAGTCTGCACGAACGGGCTATCTACCTACCTAAGCTCTACAGACTGAACTCGTATGCTCCGGTGTATTGGAGGCTCTTCCCGGCATCGTGCGATTTCGATTTCGTGGATAACACTCCCCCCAATATACCCCCACGACTTGTGGGACAATTCCGGGGTGGCGGAGGAAATCAAAAGTTGTTTTCGTGCGCTAACGGAACTGTTGTTCGTTTTTAAATGTTTTCCGTCTTCCTTCTTTGATGCACTTTTCGACGAGTAAGAACCGAAGGGAAAAAATTGACCCTTCAATTACTACCGGGACCGTACAGTATGCGCTCGGATGGCATGAGAACGGAGAACCGCGAATGGGAAAAACTAGAAAGATCACGCTCTTCTAGCTTCTCATCTCCGTTAGTTCTTAGATTCGAGGTACCTTTCGCTAGGTCCAGGGTCTGCCAGGCGAGCGAGGCGGCAGCAGCGGTTCTTTGTGTGATTGCTCCGGGAACCGTTAGTGTGCGATTTGCGATTAATCTCTAGCCATCAGCTGGCTGCCTTATTCTGCGTTCTGGTGGGTCATGGCTATGAAAGGGTGGTGGTGGAAGGAACTGGTACAATCGGTGAGAACTAATCAATAATTTTAAAAAATCGTTTTAAAAAAGGTCGACATGAAATCTGGGTAATAATTACTACTGATGCCGTCTTTTTGAGGTGGGTTAATTTAAGAGTGGGTTAATTTTTTAGGCATTATTGGTTAGTTTACACCGGACGTGTGCATCCAATGCGGAAGTGTTCTGCCTGCTGTCTGGTTCTTTGACTAGATTAAACTGCAACTGCAAACACGAAATAAGCGAGAGCAAAGTTCTCAGGCGGGAAACGGAACGGAGAAGGGATGTAACAACCACCCGATTAATGCAATTATTGTCCGTAATGATGGAGCGGGAAGCATAATGGAGGAAATTTGCATTCAGAACGTTGAACTCGAAAGTTTTCCCTCTGGTTGGCAAAGTGGACAGTCACGTGGGAACTTTTGTTTTGTTTTGTAATAAATGGTCAAACGGCGGTTAGCGGCGGCGACGGCATGTTCCCGTTTTCAAAGGTGGAACGAGGATTAGTATGAAAATGATAGTTGCACATAGTTCCAATTTTGACATTGTAATTGTCCTTGTACTTATGTCATTAGGGGTGCTCCTGGATGAGAGTACTGTTCCGCTAGGCTTTTGCAAACTTCAATATAATTTCAGATAGTTCTTTAAATTTCTTCTTCATTTGAGTTCGTGCGCTATTGGGTATTCATATGAGAATCATACTAGAGCAGGCAGTTAAGCGTTATACTTCCGATACTATATCCAACGCATGTAACCAAAGTGAAATAGATAGAAGCTTGCGCCCTTTTTTTTTTCATTTCTTCTGTATCGAAAGTGCTTTTATGGCTCTTTGAATTCTGTACCTGGTTTCTGAAACTATTCGAAGTACTAGAGATTTACAAATTTACAAAGATCATAAAAATGGCTTTCGCAACATTTCCTGGACACTTAAGAACAATACTTAAAGAACTAACAATCTAACTAAGCTTCGGAAAAATATTCTAAAGAGCCTCATTCAAGAGGTACACAGTTTGAAAGAGTAAATCTGCGTTACCTAATGCACATCTATGGCATGCTAGGTTTGCTATAAATTCATGAAAAATATTTCATGTAAACTTAAGTCAGATATCGTTTAAATCAGGTCTATTATTTAGAAGATTGCAAACAACTTCGCTGTTTACGCTTGCTTTGGTTTACAATTGAACGAAGTCTGTTAAAGTTCATTATTTTTATCTGTGTAGTGAAGTAACTATACTCAAAACATACAACATGGTGAGAGCGTAAAAAATATGAAAACAATGAACATTTATCTTGAATTCTTGAAAATTTAAGGAAACATTTTGGAATAAAATATTTGAGTTAGTTCCTACACATACCTTACAATTCTTGAAAAATGATAACTCAATTCAAATTTAAAAACAAATCCACTCTTTAACGTAGTTCCACAAGCTTAAATTTTTTTGACTTAAGCAAAAGCGTCGCATAATGGCTGCAACTGAAAATTATTAAAAATAATGATTCAATATGAAGTGTAGTATTCGAAATACGTTTTTCGCATCTCGATAAGTGGGTTTTGGAAGTCAACCAAACCGGTCTCGTTTTCTGATCGGTGAAAAAATAGTCGCGATCGTTGAATTTTGTGATTTGAATTGTACGAATAATGTTCTTGAATGGTGAAAAATGTAGTAGTGCTTGCGTTGATTGAATGGTCAAAGAAAAATATTAATAAAAAATACGCAGAAAACAAAAAGTTGTCGCAGCTGCCGGGCGACATGGTGAGCGTGTTCCATCAGTGAAAGCTAATGAACCGCTTTCAGCTGAGCCTGTTCGAGCTGATCGGACTGACGGCCAAGATATTCCCGGAATACGTGAGCGATACGCACCACCGTCGGGTTCTGGACACCATGATGACTGTTGCCGAGGATCAACTGCTAGAGGAGAGGTACCCTTCCTTGATCTCGCTGGTGGTCAACTTGACTCAGTGTATGTATATATGCACGTGTGCATGTTTGTATATATGTAAGTATTTATGAATGAATGTGAGAATGAGCGTGATTTTTCAATTCCGGCCCGATATTGGTAAGTAATACTCCCAGTAATTCAATTTTAATCAATTTTAATATAACATGAACTACATTGAAGATATATAACCACTCCACAAATGAAATATTGAAACTCGCCACATTTTTATCTCTTGAACGTCTATGAAGGTTGTCTATGAAACGGAAACAAAGGAGTGTATTAACTTTCTTAGCATCGTCACTCCCAACGACCCATTTACGTATAAATATACATATGCTTTCTCGACAAGGAAAGCCTCCCGCACAATCCCATCCAACATCCAACTCCAGATGTCTATGAAGGTAGCATGAGTTCTCAGCATCTTCATAGGTAGACATCTAATCAGCACTTTCCTCCCATCCTTTTCTGATCATAAGGACCTGGCCAGGTGTTGTGCAAGGAAATCGATGGATGAAGAGCCTTTCACATCCAAGACAGCTGTTCTGGCGCTTCCATCGTCTCTACAAAAGCCAGTCGAGGAGATTGTTTGATTCTGCTATGAAGCAGAAGCGTCTCTTTTAACATATTAACGACTGTTCCAGAAAGTATAAGCACACCTTATTTTAACGGTCACTTTGAATATAATGAAACATTTCAACATGTTTCGGCTGCGTCCTTTTGTTTACACATTTCTGAATGACATAGGATCAGAAAAGTGCTCAGTTTTGTTGTCCCTATCAAAATGCGCGGTCTTACTCCGGAACAACGAAAAAGTATCGTGCACAAATGGTGCACTGTGAGCGGACTCTCCTTGAGAAAATTGGCCAAGGAAGAGGGTGTAAGCGTCGGAGCGGTACGATCTGCGATTCGAAAATATAGAGAACAGTGTACGTCTGAAGATGCGCCGAAGAGTGGTTGGAAATCCGGTCCTGTTAGTCCGGATATCGATAAAAAAATCAGTGATGATAGACGGCATATAAAATGTTGACTAAATGATGCATGATGATATTTTTAATCACTAGATTCACCTATGGAGAGCTTTAAATAAAAATGATGTAAAATCGTGTTTTTTCAAGTTCATCAGTTTTTCCACTGAAATTCAATAACAGCTGAAATGAACAAGTGGCTAGAAGAGCGCTACAAATGTTGCCCCATTTGAGAAGATTTGTGGACGAATCAGGAAGCAGAAAGCTGAAGGAAAGTCATCCGAAATTCAAACGGAGCTTTTTGTTGGTATTCCGATCAAAATTGTTCGCTTTTGTGGTTGATGCGGTAGACGATAAGATGCTGGGACCAAAGGTGAATTTTGTCATCACGTCTGCAGCAATGGTGGAGTTGTGTCCCAGACCGAATCTCCTATGGCTTCGTTTCTTTTTGACGATTTGGTGGGACTAGTTAGGGCCGCTATGTAGAAAATGGTTAAGCCCGAGCGTCTGACAGTCAAAGTAAAATCGTTATTTGAAATAGAATTGACGAAGAGCAATCTTCTACCATCCCTTAATATGGAAATCGGTTTTGCCTCTAAATCGACAATCAAGAAATCTAGAGAATTTACAAAAATGTCCGACAAAGACGTGTTGACATTCCGCAACGACAGTCGATCTTTTTTTGAATAAGCTACTCAACAAATCTCCATTAACATACCTTTTAACGCGTTACGTCATCTGCATTAACCCTGATGTTATAATTCATTTCACGGACAAAGCTAAAAAGGGTCTGGAGCTGTGTCTGGAAACGTTTCCAGATAAAGATTATCTGTGCACTGCAGTTGCTCACAAAGTGATAGAAGAATTTGGACAGCTGTGCTCAATGCTGTCTTCAAAGACGTTGCTTGCCGGATTCCAGAGAAAAGAACAGCGTTTGGACAAATTCCAAGAGGGAGCTGCCAAATTTGACAACATTTGGTAAAAAGGTGCTCATCCTGTCGCACGAAAATGCAACGAGCGAGGATTTTCAATAAATGAAAAGTGTCTGGTGGAGAACTAAACTGAAAAGTTTGGTAGCTCAGAGAATTGTCTACGAACTATCAACGACGTTGATGTTTTTCAGAAAAAAACCTTTGAATATAAATATTAGAGACAAAAACTGTTCTTAGCATACCAGAAACATCTTCTTTGATAAAAACATAAGAAGTTTGCTGTAAAAAAGTCGTGAGGATGAAATACCAAACATGTCTGGTCTTGAAAAAGTTTTGAGGATGTTTTTCCACACGTATTCGGTTCAAACGTGGTACCAGAACAGCGAACACATTTTTGATCTATTTTTGTTCGATCAACCTAAATTTTACTTCTTGAAAACATCAGTGACTGTTTGTCATCTTACCACTACGAACTATCTTTACTCACTTTTGAGTATCCATACTTTTGACTGATTTGAGTCAAACGTACTTCATTTCGGATTGTTTGGAAATAGCGTGTATGCTAGATGTTTTTAAATTTGTTGATAGGTTGCATTCAAGATGAATTTTAAACATGTTTTAACATACTCATGCAATAGTGAAATTATTCAGAATAGAATGTGAATCCAATACAGTGACGGCTGAAAATATGTTTATTTGAAATACTGGAGTAAAAAAAACACAACCTAAATGTAAGATTGTGATGCCACTCACTGATTCAAATAGAAGCTAAATTGGGCATAGGGGTTTATTCAAATGTAGCATAAAGCAACAGTTTGGGAGATTGTTAAGTATTTTTTATAAATTGTTACGCTTAATTTGTGGGGGAGTCTTTTGAGATGTAGCAAAGCACAACATTATAGAAAATTGTATTTGTATTTTCATTCATACTGACATTACTCGGTTCAATTTCACAACAAAAAACGCAGAAAACGAAGACTTGAAAATCAAATGTGTTACTAATGTTTTTACCCGTACTGTAGACTTGTACTGTAGGACTGTAGACTTGGAAAATCGCAATGTTGGTTTTTGTGAATTCCATAAAGAAATCTCACTAAAATTCAATAATTTATTCGGGTACCTTCTACGTTTTTTAATCCAATCGATGGCGCATGAAATTAGGGAAGGTTATACAACTTCCATGCGTAAAAGCACTTTTAATTTCCTATTTGAAAAAGTAATAAACAATCATCTTTAACGCGTAAAATACCATTAGCTACGATATCGTTTCGCCATTAAAAAATCTTGTTTATAGATTATTTTTTTTACTTTGTTCATACCGTGCTTGCTTTGACAAAACATATCATTATGTTATAAGCATGCTTTTGGAAGCATCCATAGAACATAATATTTGTCTTATGGATGTTCTACAAAACATCTGGTATGACCTAAAAAATGTTCAAAAATGCCACATTTATTGCGCTTTTTCGGTTATATGCGTGTATGAAATTAAGTTATTGACGCTAGAAAAAAAACATGAACTTGGTCTAAAACGTGTATTATTAACATGAATATGACAGGTGGTGTTACTTGGGCCACTCCAGCTTAATTTAGAAAAATCATCATAGAACGAATCCACCTAGAGATATTTTTTTGTTTCTTCAGCAAATTTGAAGCATGTGTTTCTTCTTTTTTGTCATTATTAGCGTGACTTTCAGCATCCTGGGACTATTTCGTCACTTAACATATGTTCCGCTATCTGATGAGAATGGGAAGCATTTTTTTATATCTTTGAAAATGGACCAGCCACTTAGGATTTAGGTTGCCCCTTAACCTTAACCATCATCATAATAGTCACTATCATCAAGCAGTTTTTTCGTTCAAAATCGAAGCAATAATCATGAAAATGTATCGTTGCATTCTACTCGCCAACGGCAATACAGTGATAAATTTTGATTACCAGAACCTCAATATTGAACGAAAAAACTGGTTTTGAAATTTTGAAAAATGATGATGGTAACTTGCCTCTTATACATAATACGATGTAGTTTATGATTATATAAGATTTTCAATTAAACATGTACGATACTGTATGACTGGGCGTCACCCTTAGTTTGAAAGTTGGACAACTTGAAGTTTTCCCTATCATTTGCGATTCAAAAATGGTATAACGATATGCATTGCACCAGAAACCAGGCCAAGTGAACTCAACTGGACTGCAAGCGACGAACCCCATGATAAACTTCGCGCCAGATCGTACTACTTTGGTATGGAGTTGTCAAAATCTGAGTAGATCTAATTTATTTGACTGAGTCACAATGTTCAAAAGGGCGCATTGTTGAAGCAAACAACGGCAGAAGATGCACTTTTTACATTAATTGTTCAATTGGCCAAAAACACCTATCAAACTAATCCATATATTGACAGTAATTGGATTTTCTATGTTATTTTCATTGTCATCATTGTATGAAGCTTGAAACTGTGCATTATAACATAACCTTACATAAGTCTTCAATTCATTAGCATTATTTCCTCTCTTTTAAGTCAATAAAGAGTGTATCGAAAAGTAGTTTGCAACATTCAAACAGTAATTACTATAAAATGGCTTAAAGTTTTTTAGTGTGTTTTTCGGTGAAATGTTTGTTTACATGTCAATAACAGTTGTACAATCGATTGGTTCCAATACAGTGGATCATTTCAAAGATAAGTCGAATTCATTTGGACACGCGAAAGATAATTCTGCACATTTGGTGCTCGGAAAAGGGTGTGACGTACAACCAAATTGCAAAACGGGTGAAAGTGAACCACACCAGTGTCAAAAATGTAATCGAATAGTTCGGTGAGATCCTTTTCGTGAAAGATTTGCCGCGATCCGGCAGGAAACCGGATCCTTGCCAGACCGGCCAACCGGGTCCTTTGCCAAGCAATTCAACATCAGCATCGGGATGATTCAGTGGATCAAAGCTCGGAACTCTCTGAAAACGTACAAGAAACAGAAAGTCCCTGGAGCAGCAAGCACGGGTCAAAACAAGAGCGCGAAAACGGTATAACCGGATTCTGGAGAACAAAGATGGATGCATCCTGATCGACGACGAAACCTACGTCAAGGAAGATTCGCGAGCACTGCCCGGAACGCAGTATTATACTGGACAGCAGCCACCAGGAAAGTCACAAAAGCAACTGTGCAGAATTTAATGAAGAATGTCAAGTCCAAAGTGCGAGCGTTTTACAGAAACTAAGACTTTTATTAATATAAACAGTGAAACAGAAGGTAATTTTTCTCCAATAAATCGAAAACTGAAGTCAAAATATTTTTTTTTTCACTCTTTTATTCGAAAATCAATGTTGCTAACTCCTTTTCGATACACTCTTTATATTGGAAACTATAGACTTCTGGGCTCAATGTTTCATTTCTGAAAATTGCTGATAGTGTAAAGCGAGATAAGGCAACTCCATCATGCAACTCATTCCAGGACGCCACAAAACATCTGTCAGGTCTTTTCCGGTCTTTATCTAACTCCAACATATTTTTACATATAAAAACTAATAAATGATCCATAAAAAAATAATATCGTTCAAAAAAAAGGTTTTTGGGCCAAAGGGGGGGAAAAAAAAAAGGAAAACCCATAATTATTTTGTGGTCTTTGTATTTATTTGGGAAAAAAAAAAAAAAAAAATCTCACCCCCACACAAAAAAGAAAGGGAGAAAAAAATACCCAAAAATTGCTATTTTTGTAATCATATGTTGAGATAACCGCATGATACGTTAAAAACAGTTTTTTTTTATGTTGATCTACAAGGCATGTTACGAAATAAACGAAGCCATGCTATTGTGTGTGATTGACGAGTTGCACTCAGGTTGATAGAAAACACATTCATGATAAATGCACTCACCACCTAACGCACACATAGAATTTTTCGAAGCAAATTTATGTGCTACTTTTTTGCCCACAGCCAAAGTTGCATTTTGCCGCCAAGTAAAGGTTTATAGCGAAAAATGAAACAAAATCATGCGAAATCGCATTACAATCTTGCTATTTTATTTTGGGTGTATGGAATGATCGATAAAATTGTACGAATTACCCCTAAGCATATTGCAAATTATCCACAAAAGGTTAAATATCATTCCTAAAACTTGCAGATTTGATCCTTTTTTGCAATAAAACATATGATCCATAAATTATTGAAAATGTTCCATACATAAATTATCAATGATCCATAAAATGATGAATAATAAACTACTTAAAAAAATACCCATATCAAATCAACTTTCGGCACTAAAACATATAGGTGTGATGCTTAAATTAAACCTGCTTTTTTTCCGGCTTTGGGTAATATTTTATTAAATTTTGTTCCATGAAGATGGGGAAATTGATGTCTAATTACGTTTCTACAAAAATACTAAGATTCTGAGGAGTCGTATTGAGGGTTTAAGAACTAAGGAGGTAGAAAGCGGTCGATTAAATATCCGAAGCTTTCGCATAGCGTCGATTCTTTTCCAAGCAAACGACTGATTCAAGCGCTTGCCTCGTACAATGCAAATGGAGGGTGGTTCTGTAGTTAGGTCTAATAAGTGATAGCGAGTTGGACGGCAAGCATCTGCCCGGCATATTTTAAATTAAAATTAAATATCTGTAAAGGGTGTCCCACATCAAATTGCATCACGGAAAAAACGCTGTAGAAAATTACTCATTGGGTTTAGAGTGTTTTTTTTTGTTGTATTTTTATCGCTGTCAGTTTTTCGAAAATTGGAAAAAATGGCGTCACCCGAAAAGCAACGTCACGAATTGATTTTGCGCAAGCACCTGGAAAATCCTCGAAACTCTCTCATCGGGACATCAGAAAACAACTCGGAATCGTGCAGTCAACGGCGAGTCGTGTGATTAAACGTTACTACGAAACTCTGAGCATCGAACGGAAGGAGAAATGCGGTCAGAATGGATGTTCTATTAATGATCAGGATCACAAGCGTGTCGTGAAAGCGCTTAAGCGGAATCCCAATGCTTCGGTCAGGGATGTGGCCAAAAAGTTGAATCTGTCCAAGTCTTTCGTTCAGAGAGCCAAGGACCAAGAGGGACTGCATACGTACAAAGTGCAAAAGGCTCCAAATCGTGACGAACGGCAAAATACGGTAGGAATGTCACGGGCCCGGAAACTGTACACCCAGATGCTGACGAAACATCATTGTCTCATCATGGATGTAGTTACGTCAAGACGGACTTCCGGCAGCTTCCGGGGCTACTATTCTTCACCGCCCAGCACAAGTTTGATGTTCCGGAGGAAGTTAGGAAGTAGAAACTTTCAAAGTTTGCCAAGAAATACTTGATTTGGCAAGCGATCTGCTCATGTGGAAAACATCTGCTCATGTGGCAAACAGAGTGCGCCATTCGTGACTACCGGGACTGTAAACGGGGAGATCTACCTCAAGGAGTGTCTACAAAAGCGTCTGCATCCTCTGTTGAAGCAACACGAGGGCCCTACAATCTTCTGGCTTTGGGCCACTATTCAAATGTTGTCCTGGAGTGGTACGAATCCAAAGGGGTCATTTTCGTACCCAAGGACACGAACCCCCCAAACGCACCGGAACTAAGGCCCATACTGGGCTATTATGAAGCAGGCACTACGGAAGCATCCCAAGGAGGTCAAATCTGAAGAGGACTTGAAGAAAAAGTAGGTTTCCGTACAGAAGAAGCTACAGCCAGATGTTGTACAGAACCTAATGAGTGGAGTTAAGCGTAAGGTGCGAGCGTACGGTTATGGTATTGAGATTGAATGAATTGAATTAATATGCCAAAAGTCTACTAATAGGTTATATCTTAGGTCTGAAAGTTTGAAATAGGTAATTTTCTACAGCGTTTTTCCGTGATGCAGTTTGATGTGGAACACCCTTTATGATCAACTCTTAAATTTGCCCTGTAGTTCATTACGTGCACGACAGCTTTTTACCAAATTTCATGGCAAGCTTGTGTCTCAGTTGGCGTCCTATGGGACCGTGGGATCAGCAAAAAGAAGTAAGTAAGTTTTCTGAAAAAGTCGCGATTTTTGTTTTACAGCAATATTTTAAACGCATAGCTAAAGGAACAGGCATGTCACAAACGGCGCCAGTGGTTTAGTTGTAAGCGTGATTGCTTTTCACCCCATTGCACTATGGTACGAATGGCCAAATTTCGCGACAAAAATCGATAACTCGAAAACCATTAACTTTAGGCATAAGATGTCTTCGAAAGATTTAAACTAAAACAAAATTTAGCTTTTGATTTGGGTGGTAACTAGGGTGGTCCTTCTATGGTCGTAACAAACATTCTAACTTTTTATTCCTATGATTTAGAGAAACTTTTGTTCCCACAGATAATTTAATTTAATGAAACTTTGCTGTAGAAAGTTTACTTCTAAATCATCTACGTACCATTTTATAACAGTTTTTCTAACATTTCTTAGGGTAGGACTTAAAAAACAATGTTTTTGCTCAATTTTTTTTTTCTACAATTTATTTTTGAAAACTTTGTTAGGATGACTTTTAGGGCATAAAATGACGAACATTCTGAAGATGCAAAATAGTTATTGTATAAAAAAAATTGTAGGGGTTGAAATGTAAAAAATACGTTTTTTTCAAGATATATTACTCTCTTAATTGCAAATATTTGCAACCACGGAATACGTGAACTTCCATCTACAAGATCTATGTCAAATCGTTTGTCCCCTTTTGTCCCCTTCTAGAGAAAAACTCATTTAAAAATTGGTAGTTTTGCATTTTTTCTGCATAACCTTTGATCAGCAGCATCAACAGTTATCATCAAAGAGCTAACAACGTGAGTTTTCCATGACAATATTTATATTTGTATATTAACTTATCTCCATTTTTTTACTAACATACATATCACAGACAAACAGATATAACACATTGATCATAGTATCCATTTCAGCCGACGCCGTTAGCATTTTCCGAGCTGGTCCCGGCTCATGTATTGATGGGTTCTATATGTAGGGTCCAGGTTGTCTCCCTGGCGTGACGAACCAGCCCAAGAGCCTGAAAGTCACGTTCATACAGCATAAAAATAAATGCATGTCACTTAATTTGAGTACTTGTGCAGTTAAAGATCGTTTTAAAAAATCTGTATGGTCAAAATTTAAAAAATATTGCATAAAATTTGAAAAATAAAAATTTATGGATCATACCTATGGTCTTAAGCACACAAAGTTGGTTTGCCATGGATAGTTATTAGATATTTATGGCTCAATATTCATCCTATTATGGGTCATTGGCAATTTAGTTATGGAACTTTTTCAATAATATATACACATATATTTTAGTGCATAACGGTTACATTTTGTTGATCAATTTTGCAAGTTTAAGGAAAGTTATTGAACCTGTTATGGATCATTTGCAATATGTTTATGGGTAATCCGTACAATTTTATCGATCATTCCAGAGATATGTAACGGTTCATTTCTGACATTTTGTCGAGTAATTTAATCTAAACTAAGGATCACATTGATGAATTTCATGGATCATTTCCCCTTGTTTAACGATTTTCCTCATAGTCTTATGTGTCATGAATGCGTTATTTATGGAACGGTTATCAATTTTTGATGGCTGATACGTACATTGACTGAGTGTTTTCGAAATGTGGGCTAGAGGACAGGTTCATATTCAAACAGGATAATGACCCGAAGCACAAGGCTCGAGAAACCATGACGCTTTTTTTGTGGATGTCGCATAAAATTGCATGATTGGCCTACGCAATCACCAGATTTTGACAAAGTCGAGGTAATCAACAAAAACAAGCTCTTTGAACCCCTTGAACGTGCCTGGCAAAATATATTTGAAAACCATCTTAAACATCTGGTTGAAAACATGCCTCGACGCTTACAAGCAGTCATCAAAGCTAAAGGAGGACGTACTAAGCATTGGATTAAGCGTACTCAGTTTTGAAGAAGAAAAATATCTCACGAGCATTTTATTTTTGCCACACAATAATAAAGAGTAAATTCTACTTTTCCTGTAATATAATTTTGTTGTTTTCACCTTGGAAGGAGGTTATTTTTTACCAAAATACAGGTTGTATGGACTCGAGGAAACAAATTAAAATTTTAGATTGATTCACCCAAAGCGGCGGTTAAATCAACCAGATATTTTGTTTGGAGATAAAATACCTAAGAATTTAGTTTGAAACAAACTATTTTTTGGTTTATTTCATTTTCCGACATCTGGTCCCGCCACATGCTTTGACGCTGTCACTCAACAATACTCAATTGAATATTTTCGCGGAACTTTTCATTGCAGGTGAAAATTGAATATTTTACTCTAAAAAAAACCCGAAAATAGTATAAAGGCTCGCATTAACATTTGTAGATTTCTTTTAGACGGAGAAAAGTTATAATAATCATATTTAGTGGCATTTTATTCAACAAATTTCTTTAATTCTGTAAGTATTATAAATAAATCTTCTAGTTTTACACAAACCATACGCATCAACCAACATATATGTATGTTTTCGTAGCTGTCATTATGGAACTACCAACATAATAGTAAATTCAAACAGATGTCAGTTGAACTTAACTGCCAACTCCGAAACAATTACTCTTTTTAGTTTGTTTTAACCACCGTAAGTAGTCAAATCAAATAGATATGATGTTTGTGCCCAATTCAACGTGAAATTCCGGTTGAATGAAACTAGAATTTGTTTGCGTTTACCAATCTTTTTTCTCAGTGTTCTGAGCCGGTTTTAACCTCCAAAAGTGCTATTTGTCATTATAGGTATGTCAAGTAGTTTTTGCGTTCGAAATCAACATACTATTCATGAAAATGAGTTCACTGGTTCCTACTCATCAACAAGGCTGGAATTTTGTATCATTGAGGTAAAAGTTTGCGGACGAACCCATTTGGCTTTTGTAAACATAAAAAAAAACAGTTTTTAAAATAGTATATCAAAAATCACGAAAGTCGTTCATCCAGTTTTTGGTGAATGGCTGGCAGAAAATTATTGGTGAATGGCTGGCAGAAAATCACGGAGGTGCATCAGCAGAGATGGAAAATAACGTTACTTTTTCGTTCTTTCCCGCTTGTACCATCCAACTGGTTCTGGATTGGCCAAATCAACCGCACAGAGCGCAGAAGTAGGCCAACGTCATCGTCGTCGTATTAATACTCATGTAGGTAAGATGTTATATAGGAAGTTGCGAACCCTATGTACATATTTGCTGTAAAGCAGCTAGTCCAGAACGAGAACGGGTGAATATGCACATGGTAGGAGGGGGCATGGCAGGAGGGCGGAGACGCAATCACGATCTTCAGCCGGTTAGGGATTGGCTGGGAGTTGTCTCAATGGGAAAATTTCGCCAGCGCACGCCTGGAAGGGGAGATGGAAGGCAGATAGGGTAACCCATAGGGCAACATTTTATTGTTGGTCTTAATTCTTTTATGACCCTTAGCGTGTATCGTTGCTGGCGTCTTCGCTATGGTCGTCATAATCGTACTGTTGCGGTTTGGCTGTTTGTCTTGGATCCTGTTGGTTGTGAGGAGAAAGCATTTTATAACGTTCGACGTTTCGTGTATGGGCTGAATGCGAAATGAAACTGACTGGAAGAAGCGGAGAAAGTACCGTTAGGAGTAGTTCAATAGCAAATAGATAGGATTTCATGTGTTTGGGGCTTAGGTTTGGGGAGAGTGGGTGACTAAGTGGTATATGTAACTTTGGATCGACCAAATAGGAAATAATGTGTTCAAATATTCATAGTTCGTTGTTTTTCGTAACATATAATATTGTGTTCCTGAATAGATTAATTAAATATATATTCACTTAATTTTTTTTTGAATTAATCTAGGATGGTTTTATTGCAATGAAATATCTTAATACAATTTTATAAAAATAAAGCAAACAATTTCAATCAGTTTAACAATTAGCTTCTATCGAATATTGAGAATTTTATGGGAAAACTAACGAAAATAATAAACAAATGCAAAGCATAAGGCCATGGATTATTTGGAAATGTTAATGTTAAGGGTGTGTTAAGAAAATAGTAAGGTCACAGGAGAAATTCAAATAAGGTGTGGCCCATTTAGTATTGGAATAAACATTTTTGATTCGTACAGCGACCCTAGTGGTCGGATTTGTAAACTATGACATCTTATGTGTTCCCTATAACAATAACAACATCAAAAGTTTTGTTTTCGCGGTGCAGTTTGAACGTGTTTCAGAGAAATACAAAAAGGAAGAAGAAAGAAGAAAAATAATTGTGCGCAATCATTTGGACCCTTCGTGGTCTGGGCCAAAAGTTGCTAAAGTGTTGGGTTTTCCCCGAAATACCGTGTGGCGTGTTTTGAAAAAGTACAGAGAAACTTTGCCGACGGATCGCAAGCCTCAAAACAAGCGTCCGGCGCGTACTATCAACCGTCAACGGCGGAAAAAAGTCATCAAGAACATTAAGGCAAATCCCGACTTCTCAGACCGCGACTTGGCCAAAAAGTTTCGCGCCGCATGCAGTACCGCGCAACGGATTCATCTCCGGGAAGGCTTCAAGTCATACCGTGCCTGTAGACAACCAACTAGGGACCAAAGGAGAGCAATGGGGCCAGAATCCGTGCCAGAAAACTATATGATCAGGTGTCATATCAGGGTTTGACATTTCTGATAATTCTCAGATACTGTTCATCTAACTTGGTTTTGTACGCCCTACGGGGCTTTGTCTGTCACTTAAATTATTGTTCTCGAAGGATTTCCTTTGTCATTCCAACGCATCCAATCGTATAATGTGTGGTGATAACCCTAGTAACACGCTTGTCGTTAATGGGTTGAAATAACTGCTATGCAACTAAATTCAGTCATAAACAGGTTGTTGCGATTGACTATGATAAAAGTAACGCTAATGATCCATGGCAATCGAATGAATTTTACACCAGAAAAGACATTCGACTGTTTCGCGAATCGTTCATTTGACCTCCGGCTTCGAATGCATCACTGTTTCTTCCAGATGACGTTTAAAGAGCTGATCATTACTGTGTATCATTGTTTACATTTCAATCTATAGCTCTGTGAGTCTCAAGTTCCGGTTCTTTTACTTTTCATGAAAATGCGAAGCATTTCTCCGGATAAGCGCAAACGGATTGTGCACAGATAGTGCACTTTTCCCAACGTTTCGCTGAGTTTGCTGGCGAAAATGGAAGATGTGAGCATCAGAGCAGTTCGTAACGCGATTCAGAAGTATCGTGAGGAGTCTTCCTTTCAGGACAAGACAAAATCTGAACGTAAACCGGTCCCTGTGGACCAAAACCTGGACCGAAAAATCACCCAAGCTTTGGCCCGTAAAAAGGGTACTTCAGTTCGGGATGTAGCCAAAAAGCGGGGAACTTCCAAGAGTAACGTTGACCGATCAAAGACACGGAATGGACTAAGGACTTTCAAGACGCAGAAGAAGCCAAAACGAAGTGAAAAACAAGCAGCATCTGTCAAACCAAGGGCCCTTAAATTATACGATAAACTGCTGTGTGGAAAATCGGCATGCTTCATTATGGATAACTGGTACTATAGCTACAATTGGTACATCTACCCTAGTAGTATTTGACAGAGGCTCAAAAGCGCCATTACCACTGGCCAAAGCGCGGAGAATTATAGTAAACCGACCCTTAGTGAAAGTTTTAGTATCACTCTATATTAAATAAATAAAATAAAATAGATAATATCTTCTAATATGTGCATTCAATAGATTCACTTGATAGATCGAAATCTAAATTTTTGAATAAAATTAGGAAGTTCACTCTTGGAACAGTTTTACTATCAAACATTCTTCGTTCCAATAATGGGGACACATTTCTTACAGTGAAGGTAAAATTTAAGCTCCTGTTGTAATTGTTGTTAATTTCGTATGGGATCAGAACCACTAAAAGGCGCAAAGGAGGAAATTTGTTAAGAAAGTTAATTGTTTTATATGATTTTTTGAGCAATTCTCGAAATTGAAACTTGTTCTAGCACGAATCGGAAATACCGCTTAGTGCATCTGCCATATCGATGATGAAATCGTATGAAAAACCCATATCTCCACTAAGAGTGCGTTCACCCTAGTTTACCCTATTATCACCGTTGTTATCGAATTCAACTGTCATCTCGTGATCTGCAGACAAGTCACTGATATATTTTATGTAACTACCTAGCTGATTTTCTTCCTCACAACCGTGACAAATCGACAATTTCAAAATTGAAAATAGATCGAAGTAGGTCTCGTTGCTTGTAATCAGAATTATTGACAGCTTGCGGAGTCGGATTTTTGAGTTTTCTTTAGTAAAAATACATTTTGTTTGTTCATCGTGAAGTGTTAACATCAATTGGATATCCATAATTGTCCATCACTCACATCAGGAAAGTTCTTAGTGCGTTTTGTAGACCGCAAATGAAGTTTCAATTTATGATGATGGACGACTACCGACACACCGCCTCGAACAGGCTTTATAACTCTTGGATGTGATTTCAAACTGCTTTTAGTGAGCCGTTCAATACGATAAGCCACGGAACATTACTTTTCCAGCAACGCATTCCGGATATCACGAAACATTTTTAGACTTTGAATGAGATATTCTTTTGTAGAACTTTTATTTATTTTCGTCTTATTGTAGGCATCCATTCGGAAAGAACTTTTTAAGCCTGGTCTTTCGCTAACGACATCAAGAATGGAGATTTTCGAAGCTGAAACTGCTCGAACTCAAGTTTGCAAAATAATGCTGATCCATCAGGCAACATCTCGAAAAACTAAGGTACGACTTTTATTACTCATATTTATATTATAGAGCAACTCGATGATTCAATTATTTGTATAAGATGCAATCTCAGGCTTTTATCAATTATTTTCTTCTCGAGGGAACTTTCTATTCAATTGCAAAATTATTGCATAGCACGGGATTCAGTTTTAGTTTCAAATGTTGTCATGAAAAATTGATAATCACTTTACACTAAACAATCACAATACACATAAACATAATATGTTTTTCCTTGTTTCAACGATTCTCCTCTGCTTGAAGGAAATTCCAAATTTGTTCTAAGCAGTTTGGCAAATGGTTTTGTATTTGGATTGAGCTTCCTAGTGGTCCAACGAATATCATCGAAATCTTTTAGCTTCTCCGGGAAATTCTGAAGAGCGAATATTTCGTGCTACCATCCATTTCTATTAAGATTTCTCGGAACCCATTAGGGCCCGATTCTGGAAAAAAATTGTTTAGAGACTGTGCTTGGATGGTGTATACCAATTTTGCGATATTGGGGCTCTTCCAAGCAAACCAATCGATGTACACACATATAAATTATGAATTTTACACGAGACGTAATTCATGTTTGTAAAAAGTCGGGGTACGTAAAAATAGAATTCGTGTAAAATTATATCTTCTGAAACTGACAAATACGCAATTCGACAAAAGATGTGTTTGATTGAATTTATTTTCTTATCTCTTTCAACTCATTCTTATGTGCTAAAGGACGCTTGAATGTGTCGGTCTCAGGGGACAAAAATTTACATGACATTTTGCTAGTGTGTAGCTGAATGCTTTCATTGAAGGTCTTGTTTGTGAAATTAGAAGGATCACTGATGTATGCTTGATCTTAGTGATTTGAATAAGATTTTAAGGCTTCAGATTTAGATTGTTACTGGATAAAATCGAAAGATAGGTTATAAATAGCTTTTGATAGTTAACTTTAATTAGATAGACAGGGAACTAGAACAGGAGCACATGTGTGATTGGCAGGGAATGAGGTGCGATTTTAAACGTACTTAAAAGGCACCTTATTGATTATTTAGATCGAAAAGGATTGAAAATCTGTTTTGATTGAAACAAATAATAGAGGTGTTTTTTCAGTTCATTTAACGGGGTCTCACACATATGTGCTTCTTTTGATTTGTTGTAAATTTAGCTTTGAATGAAACAATCAGATAATTTGAAAAGTTAATGTAGAATGTTGTATCACAGTTCTCGGGTTTCATTTGCTGTGTTGGCCGTGCATCAGGATGCAAGCGTTTCGTTCAAATCTGTCATGGAAATGTGATCCATCTTTTCTAGTCATCAACTGGAATACAGTGAACATATTTTCTATAATGTCCTTCCTTCGAAAATTAGTTACCCCTGTTTACACCTTTTTAATCATAAGAGAACACATTGGCACTGCTAGAATTATTGGCTCTGCTGTATCAAGTAGTAATGTTTGAAATCAAGGCGGTATTTCCTTTTTTTCTGTGGTTGCAATGCTAATAACTCGAGCCTGATATCATGATTGCTACGACTATCAGTGTCGGAAGTTAACATCAGATATGCAGAGCCGTATAGGCTCAGGTTATTTAAAATTTGGCTCCTCTCCGACCTAATAATTTGAATGCAAATCAGCTCCTAACTCTTCTTTCAAAATTCGAGCTCAATTGGTTGCGAGGTGTTATGAAACGTGCGGACTTTAACATGCGGGGTACGATTTTCAATAAATCCAGCCAGATCACCTGCATCGATGACGACGTAGACATTGTCAGCGGAGCGTTCCAGGTGGTAGCTGATCAGTACACCAAGCTAAAGCGTTAAGCGGAAAAGGTTGAATTGAAGGTGAATGCGTCGAAGACTAAGTGACTGTTGGCTGGAGGAACCGAGCGTGATAGAGCTCGGATCATATATTTTGGGCAGAATTAATTCTCTTTTTTTTTATCTTCCATCACATGGCAATATAAGTAAACACCAACTATGTTTTCCTCATTTTTGCGAATGAGTTCAAGAGAAAGAGTGTGAAATAATTGTTGCCAAAGGATTCCAAAAGCGATTCGATTTTAAATTGGTAGAGCTCTAGGGTTGAAATTAATATGGAAGGGCATTTTCTAAAACAAAATATTCAATATTTAGTCAGAATTATATACCTCCCTCTCGCGGGTCAAATTTGTCACCTTGTCGATGGTGAGAGGGCTTATCTCATGCTATAAACATGCATGTGAGACCAAGAATTTGACCAGTAGTGAAAGTATCACATATTCTGCACATTTATTTCACTGCCACGTCGTAGAACGTTTATATAAAGGCACTAACATCAGGTGTGATACTGGCCGCAATTCACTCTTAGACTTTTTACTTTCAATCAAAGGGAAACGACTAAAAGTACACTTTTCATTTTCGTGGCAACTTATGTTGTTGTTTATCCATTTGTTTCATGGAATGAATAACCAAAATACCTGGTTTACCCATGGTGTAATAAGTGAAAGTAATTGCAAAATTTTCGAAAAGGGTGAATGTTTTGATCATGGTAAATATCTGACTGTTCGAAATGAAGCACAAAGCCACAGAAAAGTGTTACTTTATACTGACGATGACAAGCATGTTTATTAGAGATAGGACGCGGAGGGCCCGCTTAGGAAACACGAGTAGTAGATTTAACCTTTCCAAGTAGTTTATTTTAGCAACAGTGCGGAGGGTCCGCTCAGTGAGGGTCTAGTGTTTGACTTACTATAGAAGAGGGGTGTTAATCACAGTAGTTCCATTTCACTTCTGGTTCAGCTCCATATCGGTTTCGTTTCGATTCCGTTTCGTCTCCATTTCGGTTCTATTTCGGGTCCGCTTTGGTTTCGTTTCGATTCCATTTCAAGTCCATTACAATTCCATTTCGGTTCTATTCCGGTTCCGTTTCGAATCCGTTTTGCATCCATTTCAATTTAATTTCGATTCCGTTTCGGTTCCATTTCACTGTAATTTCGATTCCATTTCAATTTCAACATTTATTTCACTGCCACGTCGTAGAACGTTTATATAAAGGCACTAACATCAGGTGTGATACTAGCGAGCTAAGCCGCAATTCACTCTTAGACTTCTTACTATCAATCTAAGGGAAACGACTAAAAGTACACTTTTCATTTTATTGACAAGTTATGTTGTTACTCATCCATTTTTTTTATGGAATGAATAACCGAAATACCTGTTTGCTCATGGTATAATAACTAAATGTAATTGCAACATTTTCGATAGGGGTGAATGTTTTGATCAGGGTAATTATCTGACTGTTCGAAATGAAGCACATAGTCATAGAAAAGTGTTACTTGAGACTGACGACGACAAGCATGTATATTAGAGATAGGACGCGGAGGGCCCGCTTAGGGAACAGCATTGGAACAATAGAATGAACCTTTCCATGTATGAATCCTGGAAAGTGTGAGCTTTTAAGTGGAATACCTGTAACTGGAAAATTAGAGGAGGAATTGGTAGTTTCCGTTTGATCTCAGCTACATTTGTTGCTTGTCTTGACGGATACGCGTGTTTCGTCTACGGTGTGCGGACTTCTTCAGTCTCGTGTACTAATATCGACTCTCGAGTGTTAGTGCATGGCACTGGGGGGGTCTGCGCATTGTGGACGGGATGCGCGTGTCTGTCGGGACGGGCGATGGAGGTGGTTGGGGTTGGATGGGGGTTGCTAGTCTTTCTTCTTATTTTATCGTTACCTTTCCATGCAGTTTATAGCATGTGTCCTCCATACCAGATAATAAATAAATAGAGAAAAAGAAACTAGATAGGAAATAGAACTGTTCTTTTCCAAGTGTCAGATTAGTTAGTCAGTGATTTGAAATATTGTTAAGTTTGGGATGGGGATGGTTACTAGATCCAAAGCTAGGCTAGAATTTAAAATGTTGTTGTCTAAATTTAATCCAGTATTTTTTTTAAAATCCTTTTTGATTCAAACATTATTACTTCTGGTTCATGCTGTTCAAATTTTGTTAGGTTAGGAATTCGGAATTCTTAGTCAGAGAAACGAAAATATCGTCGTGAAAATATCACCAATAATCTCTCACCTACGCCCTGCATACTATGAACCACTAACACCCTCTTCGCTCTTATTTTCTTATTGATTTCATGATCGAGAACGGCTGTGAAATGGATCGATTGAAGTGCGAAGGACCTACTCAGCGCTAGGCTACATGCGGTTTTGACAAGGAAGTGATCATATCTATTTCAAGAAAAAGTACATGTGAAGCATCCTCGAAAAAATCAAAGACAGCACACAAAGATAAATATATGCGAAATCAAAACTGTCAAACTATCAAAAACATTCATCTTATTTAAGAAGAAAAATTTATAACACACTCTATTTTGTCTCAAAACAAAAATAAAAAATATATATGATATTTTGTGGGCCCGCAATCAAAACAAAAAAAAACCAAACCACCCTACTCTTATCTCGCTGGCGGGTGGGGGGGACAGTTGCCCCCTCTCCCCTCCTTGTGGTCGGTTTGGGTGGTTCGGGCGGGGCATGAAAATGGAAAATAAAAATTAAATGATAATATTGTCAGTTATTTAATTTTAGGGTTGTTTTTGTGGTTTTGCTTTTTTTCCCTTTGGGATTTCAATCATATTATCATTTTTACCCTTCTTACACCAAAAGAAGGGTATTAAGATCGCTTGAAAATTCGACTTTTTATCCGAGGCCCAGAGGGCCGAGTGTCATATACCATTCGACTCAGCTCGACGAACTGAGCACATGTCTGTGTGTGTGTGTGTGTGTGTGTGTGTGTGTGTGTGTGTGTGTGTGTGTGTGTGTATGTGTGTGTGTGCGTTACAAATAATGTCACATCGGTTTCTCAGCCATTTGTGAACCGATTTCAGTTCTGTTGACGGCAGATGAAAGTTACAACATTCCCATAGAACGCTATTGATTTTTTTTTATTCGGACATTTCGTTACGAAGATATCAACGAAACAGTACTTGACGGCCTATTATAATAGTAATCAAACAGTGGTAGTCTCCGATTACATACTGAGCTATTTGTGTACCGATTTTAGTTTTGTTAGCGCCAAATTAAACTTATAAAATTTTTAAATAGTTGATCAAAATTTCATTAGGATTGGATAATCCTTCATGGAGATATGACCAAAACAATACCTGAGAGCATATAATTGCACATAATTCGTTGCAGTTCAAAACCGGAAAACACAATTCGCACTAATCGATCCTGTTTGCATTCTATAGTGTCGCATCTGTTACGTTTTATGACGCATGAGATAGTCAGAACTGACGGTTAAAAATTGTCTAATACTTCATTTTATATATTGAATATTTGAAACATAGTATATTTCTACAACTTCTCTTTTTACCCTTCTTACACCAAAAGAAGGGTATTAAGATCGCTTGAAAATTCGACTTTTTATCCGAGGCCCAGAGGGCCGAGTGTCATATACCATTCGACTCAGCTCGACGAACTGAGCACATGTCTGTGTGTATGTATGTGTGTGTGTGTGTGTGTGTGTGTGTGTGTGTGTGTGTGTGTGTGTGTGTGTGTGTGTGTATGTGTGTGTGTGCGTTACAAATAATGTCACATCGGTTTCTCAGCCATTTGTGAACCGATTTCAGTTCTGTTGACGGCAGATGAAAGTTACAACATTCCCATAGAACGCTATTGATTTTTTTTTTATTCGGACATTTCGTTACGAAGATATCAACGAAACAGTACTTGACGGCCTATTATAATAGTAATCAAACAGTTTAGTCTCCGATTACATACTGAGCTATTTGTGTACCGATTTTAGTTTTGTTAGCGCCAAATTAAACTTATAAAATCTTCGAATAACTGGTCAAAATTTCATTATGATTGGATAATCCTTGATGGAGATATGACCAAAACAATACCTGAGAGCACATAATTGCGAGATGAAAATATACTCGTTGCAGTTCAAAACCGAACAAGACCACTCACCCCAATCGATGCCGCTTGCATTCTATTGTTCCGCATCTGGTGCGTTGTATAGCACATACAGCGCACTAGTCACACTATGCGACTCTAAAGAATTAGAGCAGGATCGATTGGCTCGAGTGGGCCGGTTTTGAACAGCAACGAGTATATTCGAAAATTACACAAAGTCTCAATTTACTATAACTACACAATTTTCAACGAACATGTACTTATTGAGCATCTTGAATCCATATCGCTAATCAAAATTGACGCTTAGGATTGTCTAATAATTCATTCTATGGACTGAATGTATGAAATTTCTTATGTAATTTATTTAATTTCCGCTTTAATATAACTAACATAAACAGCTTGTTAAATACTTCTAATGGCAATATTTTAACCATATTGATAAACAATACGGTCAGGATTGACAAATAGTTCATTTTATAAACTCAATGTATGACATATCGAATATTCCTGAATCTTTATGGAATTTCTGATGATAATATGTATCTAGAACCATATTGGCCACATTTGAGTTCGTAATTATGGTTAAGTGTAAGAAGGGTTCAGTCTCACCATCGGTGGATTAATTCAGGTTTTTTTTGCTTCTGCTTCTTCCTTGCTGATGCTTTGTGTATGCTATTACATAATTCTAATAGTCAAGCCTCTCCGTCATGAGCCCCAATAAGGCAATCCGCCACACGTGATAGATATATGTAGCTAGTATAATACAGGCAGCGGCTGCGGAGTTGCTCCCCGGGTTCTTTGTTCATTCGAGCTGGAGTTCCTTGCTCCCTGGGGAACATTGTGTGTCTCGTTTAGGGTTCAATACATCAGCTCCGCAAAAGAAAGTTCTGTGAATATGATTTTGACATATGTTCCGAACGTCCACCAGCAGTTGTGATCGCAACGGATTATATGTTCAGATCATCTGACAGGCATAATGAAAGCGTCACCTCGGTTAGGGGAAAGAGCATCCACTGTTCAATTGAGTGTGGACAAAAAAGGTAAGCGGTAGGTACAGGTATACCTCGATTATACGTGAAACTAGGGTCTTCCAATGCCGATTTATCATAAATGACAAATCAATTCCTCAACCACATATTATAAAATTGTAGGGCAATGAATCTTTTGGCTAGTCGTTTGCTGCGATTGAATTACCATTTCTGAGAAATTGGCATTGGAAGAGCTTGGAGTCGTGTACATATTATTGAGGTATGCCTTTTAATCACTAACCATTGCATGGAATGCGGTACTGCTGTGTAATAGGAGAGAGAAAATTTCCTGCAATCTTGTCTGCAAATGGCGCTGAATCGGTCGTGTTTATTGCGGGGGAAAAAAGGATGATCATTTTAATTAATCTACCGTCGGGGTTATGTCAGGGTTCCAGAAGATGGGGGTAAATTCCTAAAATCATGGTTATTATATTTCAAGTCGTAAAAATGTTTATGTCAATGAGAGAATTGAAGGGAAATGTTTTGATTGTTGTATGCGGAAGATGATGCGATTTGATCATTTGTTATCAATTCATTTTCTGTTGAATTATGGTCACAAAATAATAAAAAAGGATGGTGTGGCTTAAATATTAATAAATTCATTAGGCTTAATTTTAACTACTCTTCATTCAAATAATACTATCCAAGTAAAACCGATGAAAACAAAAATTAGAGATTCTGCGAACAATTAGAGAATCTATGAGATCTATGACGTGGAAGATTAAATATCGTCTTTCTTGAGGTTATCAAAATATAAGAGTTTTTTGCACTGATTTATTAAAAAAAAATGTTGCCAATTGTTTTATAACATTGCTACGACAAATTTAAACATCAACAAAGCCGGACATTTCGGTACAAACATTTAAGAACAGTTTCGAACGAGAGTGAAAGGCGTTATCTCTGCTATTGTTGAGTATTTATCTGTACACAACACAATGTATTTATGGAATAAGGAGTGTATCGAATATAAGCTATCCACATACATTTGCGTTGTACGCATGTATTTGTGATGGTTGTTTATGCTCTGAACACTGCATGCTGTGCGTTTGACTGTCAGCTTTCTTTTGTTTACTTGTTTGTGCGGTTCAAATTCTGCGTTTTCAAAATGTCGCGTATTGAAAAGGAAGTGAAAATTAAGGTTCTGGACACATGGCTAAGTGAGAAGGGTATTACTATGCGAAAATTGGCGAAGCGGTTTGGAATTCATCATGCGAGTGTTAAAACCATCATTAATAAGTTTGGGGAACACTATTCTTTGGATGAGCTACCAGAAAGAGGCAGAAAACCCGGTTCTTCCAACCCGAAACTGGAGCAGAAAGTGGTATCTCTAATCATGAAGAACAAATCAATGTCAATACGTGATTTGACAAAAAAAGCAGGAACGAGTGTCGGAATGATCCAGCGTATCAAGAGGCGAAACCACCTGAAGACCTACAAGAAGCAGAAAATCTCGAAACAAAGTGCAGAACAGAAGAAGCGAGCAGCAACAAGGGCCCGGAAATTGTATTTTTCGTCTTTTGCAGCGTCCGGATACATGCGTTTTGATGGACGATGAGACCTATGTAAAGGAGGACTCAAAAACCATTCCAGGTCCACAATACTTTACTGCCGTCTTTGGGGAGGATGTGAGCGATGCGGACAGGTCGATTCAAGTGGAGAAATTCGGTCGAAAGGTACTGGTATGGCAAGCAATATGTTCCTGTGGTTTGAAGTCAACCATTTTTTACACTACCGGAACTATAAATGCGGAAATCTATCGATCTGAGTGTCTCCAGAAGAGATTGTTGCCTTTATATAAGAAACATAGTACACCTCCACTGTTTTGGCCGGATTTAGCGTCGGCTCACTACGCCAAAACCACTCTCAATTGGCTTGCGGAAAAGGGTATAGATTTCGTTGAGAAAAATATCAATCCACCAAATTGCCCTCAGCTTCGACCCATCGAACGTTACTGGGCAATCGTGAAGAGGGTCTTCAAGAAGACTGGTAAGGCAGCTGGAAACATGCAGGAGTTCAAAAAAATTTGGGCTCAAGCGTCCAAAAAATGCGATGCAACACTTGTCCGGAACTTGATGAAGAGCATTCGATCCAAAGTTCGAAAATTCGTGAAGGAATAACTTAAATTTCATCCGGTCTTCATTATGTTCAAGTTTAACCTCGTACAATAAAGGATCAATTTTTTGTATGAATAAAATATCGGTTTTCAAATTGGTGGGTGTTGGCCAAATTTGGATTTTTCAGATATAATCCTAAATAGGCTATAGAGTATGTTTCATACATCTAGTATCCTAACGTCCGTGCTCCATCACAATATTTTCTATTGTGATGTGTCCAACTCAATGGGTAAATTGAACTGAAGGTGAGTTTGAAAGAAGGGGAACTTGGAGTAGAGCACACGTACCCACTGGTTGACACTAAATATTGGCCAACGTGCTTTTGCACATTTGTTTGAGAATTTGTTAAGCGACACAAATTTCCAAATCCTAAGTTTTTGCAAAGTCCTAGCATGCAGTTATGAGCTTCTAAATTTATCACAATAGCATATTAGCGTTAAACCTGAGAGGGTTTATTCATCGATTTCTGTTACAATTCCAAGTTGTAACATTCCGCCCATTTGCATGTTAGGCGGTAGGAATTCCTCTCGTACTTTGGAATCGGTGGATTGTGAGTTAGGTTATTACAGGATGCGGAGGGACTGATTAGGGAAATATACATTGAGAGTAGCCGAGTGGAAGAGATAAATAGAAATGAGTTTTCAGATGATTTGTTTATAGATCAAACCAATAATTAATCTTCAAACATTATATGTACTCACTAACAATAAAGGGTGACAGTAACAGTATAGACCAGTAACATTACAAGATTAAGGGGCTATTTAGTAGAACAGCCGACTGAGGTCATCAGATATAGCTTTTCATTAAAAAGGTTTGGGTTTGGATGGTTAAGGGGAGTGCTTGAAGGAGAATTTATTGTTGGCCAATGCGGGGCGCCTTCTACGTTTTCGTTTTGTTGTTGGAATAAATGTTTAGTAATATGGGTTTATGGAATGCTACTAAATGTTACCGTTTTACACACGGGTTTCCTCGGAACTTTTAAGTAATAATAATTCAGTTAGGCATAAAGATTACTATCACAGAGCAATACAGACTTAACTTGTAGGTCAATAGGTCAATAAAACTCATAACGTTAATATTTTTGACTCTGAGAACAATTTAGATCAATCAGAGTATTTGGAATACAATTTAATAGGATCCCAGGGGTCGATAATAATCACACATCTCAACTCATTAATATAAGCATGAAATACCTTTTTATCATAAAGGGTCTGTTTAGTAATATTTAGTTATATCAGGTATTAATGATAAGACGGGAAATCGAGGAGTAGTCCGGTTTATTTAGTCTCTATTTGCAGGATCACCACTTGTAAAGGAGCATGCCGTCGCTCAGTAAAATATGCACTGGAAAAAATATCAGCTGTGCAGCCGAGGAAACCAGGAAGGGAATCGCCAGCCAACGAGACATGAAAGCATCCGATACCGACCTTTTGAAAGCATTTGGATGTGATGAAGTGTTGGGTTTGGATGTATAAGGGAAGGGTTGTACAGAGAATTTGTTGGCCAATACAGGGCACCTTCCACGCTGCCATCTGGTTGTTAAGAGAGACAATTAATGAGCAAAGTTCATGTTATGTTACTAATAATCCAAAATCTAAAAGGTACAAATATGGACATTAGTCCACTCTCAAAAGTTTGAAATATTTTCAAGAGGTCGGAATAAAATCTTCATTATAATGGCCAATTGAGCGCAATACAAATTACTACTAGTTAGTTGTTACGCGGGTTTTCTTATAACTTTTTAAGCATTAGTACTTCATTCAGGCATAAAAAATAGATAATTAATGTACCAGAAACTGGACGGACACTTGTGCCTACCCAGTGGAGGACCCGGATACGACCACCCATGTGAGTCTAGAGTATCGCACGAGCTGACGAGTGCAACGGGAAGGACTGTAGGTGTATAGACCTGGGGGTAAGTCCCCGGATACGCAATCTTAGCAGGAAAGCACGGACTATACACTGAACAATTACAATTACAATTACAATAAAATATCGGTTTTCAACATAATTTGAAAGAAAGTTTGTGGATAGCTTATTTTCTATACACTCCTTATGTAGATTCACTTAAAAGGATAGTAATATTTACATCAATGTCTCAAAATGTCCTTCTCTGGCTACTACACACGCCTTCAATCGCTTAGGAAAATCATCGACAATGTACGTTAGTTCCTTCATAGATATATGTTATTAGCATATCATACTTTGGTTAGACTGGCTTTTAAATGATTCAACGATGTGTGTAGCTCAGTACATGCTCTGGACTCAAGAATGGACCAGATAAAGTAATCCATTGGATTCAGGTCAGGAGAGTTGGAAGACCTTTCATCTCTGGTCAAATATCTCGGCAAAAGCCTGTTACAGTCCTTTTTGCCCCAAGTAATGGTAATCTTGTTGAAACGTCCATTGTTCTTACCAAAATATGTACGTGCCCATGGTGCTACAGTGTCCATTAGAAGCTTCTGGTATACGATTGGTTGCAAACAGATGAATCTTATGCGTTTTTGAAAGCAAATTTCAACAACCTTCGGACTCAAATGTGAGGAAAGATTGTCTCCGATAAGCACAATTGGTCCTTTCGTCCTCGTTGCTGTCAGGAAAAGCGTTATGAATCAATCTTAAAAAACTCCTCGTCGATTCAGCGGATTGGTTCTGCTCTGCCTTAAACACAGCGTGCCAACGCAACAGCTCTCCGTTCGCATTGCCGCAAAACATCACGGATATGGCCGACTTACTGTAGTTCCTCACGTTTTCAAAGTATTTCAAACCACGCTTACATAAGGCCTGTACTCGAAAAAAGTGCATCAGACAAAAGTGTTCGCGAAAAATTTATTTTAAGTCGGATTTTCTTGAAACTTTCAGGGAATGAACATAATTACTTTATTCAATTACTTTTCCATCGCTGAAACCCCGCACATTTCCCTTAAGACCCCTCGTTAAATTTTGTGCAATTGTGGAGCCGACCTTTTTGGTCACTTTCATCCATTCTTTCTTCAACTCCAGCTCGTTCTTAAACACCTTGGACGATTTTCGAACTTTGGCCTTCATTATGGCCCAAAATCTTTCCACCGGACGAATCTCTGGTGAATTTGGGGGATTGTCTCTGCACCAATCCAACGTCGATTGCGCGTAATGGCATGATGCCAGGTCCGGTCAAAATAATGGCTCGCCTCCGTGGGACCGCAGGAAGGGCAACAGATGCTTCTGGAGGCACTCGGTGCGGTAAATTTCGCTGTTGATGGTACCGTGATTTGGCAACGTAAAGACTGGACTCGGAAAAAATGAGACACACAAAAATGATCACCAAAAATTCATTTTAAATCGGATACTTCTCAAGTTTTCAGGGATTAAATAACTATATATTAGCTATGTTTTGGCATGATTTATTTATTGAATTTCCTTCCCCAAGCTGAATGCTCGTACATTTCTCTTAACACTGCTCATGAGATCTTGGGCGAGGCTTTGTCCATCTTCCTTACACAATTTCTCCCAGTTTTTCTTGAAAGCTTCATCGGTTTTGAATGTTTTTCCGCTTTTCTTCAACCTCTTCTTCATTATCGCCCAAAACTTTTCGATCGGACGAAGTTCTGGTGTATTTGGCGGGACCACATTAACGCCCTTCGCTTCGTACCAATCCATTACAGGCTTAGCGTAATGGCACGAAGCGAGATCCGGCCAGAACAGCGTGGACCACGGTGAGAGCGTAGGAAGGGCAGCAAGCGCTTCTGCAAGCATTCCACTCGATATATCTGCCCGTTTATGGAGCCGGTTGTAACGAACGGCTTGCTGTACCGTCCGCGCTCGCAGATCGCTTACCACAACAGGTACTTCTTCGCGAATTTGTCCATCTTCCTCTTCTGGAACTTTTCCGGAACCTCCATGCGGGACGTTCCGACAAAAAACTCGAGGCCGGGGATTTGTTTGGTGTCCGCCTTGATATATGTCTCGTCGTCCATGACGAGACAGCCTGGCTTGACCAACCACTCACGGTACAGCTTCCGCGCACGCAATTTGGCCACCGTGTTTTGCTTGTCAGTCCGGTTTGGCGCCTTCCTGACCTTAAATTCACGTAGCCCAGCCCGCTTCATGATCTGCTGGACGAACCACTTCTACGAATTGACCTTTTTGGCCACGTCTCGGGTGGAAAGGTTCGGGTTATTCTTAAAGTACTGCCTTATCTTCCGCGCCTTCTCTGGGTATTCCGTTTTCGGTTTTCGGCCGCTTCCAGCGCGCAGCTCGATGGTCTTCGTCTCCTGGAACATCTTCACAACGCGGGACACGGTGAAATGGTGGATTCCAAGCCTTTTGCCGATCCATCTGTGTGACTGACCAGGGTTATCGATCACCGCGCCCAAGAGTTGCTGGCGTAGCTCTTCTTGTTTCGAATGCATCTTGAAAACTACTTCCCAAATCGCAATAAAATTTTGCACACATAAACATGACACTTTAAACAAGTATTACCCAAAAATTTTCATCAATTTTTACCCACGCGATAAAAAGTTACACCCAAAACAAAGTGTTGCATTTTTTCCGAGTCCAATCTTTATGCGCTGGGTGAACTTATATAACATTAAAAGACTAGGAGTTGTTTTCAAACATATATAACAGACACAATGAAAGGATAGCAAAAACAAAATTGAATAATGTCGAACACTTGAAAATAATAAGGCAAACGAAAATAAATGAACCAGAAGAGAGGTAAGACGAAATGACACCATACAAAACAGTGGACATGAACATAATGAAGAGAAAGGATTAGCAAACTTGAGAAATGCAGCACCCTTGGAGGCAGTGTCAACAGCGTCTCTATGGACGACATGATCCTTGCACGGCTGGTGAAATGCTTCAAATAGGAGTTAAGTTATATCATTCTAACGCACAAGTAACAATACAATAACTTTTTAATTTTAGTTCGAGAAAACTGCTTCGGATGACTCTCATAGAACATAAATGACACACTTCACGGACTGGACTACAAAACACTGAAGAAATTACGAAACGCTGTATTAAACTTGCAAACGTAACACTGACTAACAAAATAATAAAAAGACAATTGAAAAAATTAACATAAACAGACTAAAGGATTCAAAAATCTCAAACGTGGCTCCTTCTGAGTCGTTTGCAACAGCGTCTTCTTGGACGACATGTTCCGTGTACGGCTGGCAAAATGATTTGAAAGGATTTACGCAACAATAGTCGTGCCAGTAAACTTCCATAAAAAAAAAAATGAAAGCAGAACATAATCATCTATTGATTGAAATTGTCGGACCCTAACCTCACATTTGATTGCCAATAGAGGATCAAAACAGGTTACTTTCTTACACTCGCATTGCCTACGGAACATACACGGCCACAAATTTAACTCAGAGAGTCCACTTTACCCAGTTGCATGAGAACTACTCAGCTTTGTAAAAAATGAAAATCCATAGGAAAAGTTAGAAAATCTGTAATATAAACATTCCACTCAAATAGAAAACAAGGCTAGAGATATCTTATCTCCGAATCCTGTTTGCTAGAATGAAAATTGGCTCCAAAACCTCATGATATTGGGCATATTTCTTCTTTAAGGTGAACATCGCTAGAATCCAAAAAATGGTCGCCGTCATGGCCAATTCGCATCGCCGTTTCGAATTTCTATACACAGCGTACAATTGATTAAAGCTTGGTAGGTGATTTTTTTTAAGTACTGAGATTTATGCCCTCAAAGGTGTTAAGCGATGTTCTAGTGAACTTCACCCTTAAGATCTTGAGTCGATATATAGTAATAAAGGGTATTTTTCTTAAGCCCCAAATTTTGGCTGTACACTTATCACAGCTTTCAAGTTCACGGCTTACAATAACATTGTATTGAAACGTAACAGTATACAACCGATAGATGTCATAATGGTTGACGTGTGTACCGCACGCGTACATTTTTTTTACCACCACTATGTATACATTACTACCAGGAAGCGAGAAATATACTACCACCGCATGTTTACCAGTGAATTGTATAGTCAACTTTGGTATATTTTGATACGTTGGATACTTTGATACAGGCGGCTTCGTCAGGTTGAATAGAGGAAGACAAATGTTGCGATATGTCAGCAAAAATTCAAATTTCACCACGTGAAGGCAGGAAGAAATACGAGTATGCTGCAACACTGGCAAGCAAGAATGACAACAAAACACAACGCTGCGACTGAGGCTTCAAAAAAAAAAAAAAAAACAGTGAAATTTGTTTATAAGAAAGCGTGCCTTAATGTTTGAATTAACGTTTGTTTTTATACTAGTACCATATACATCTGTAGTCAATTGAAATTGCTTGATGTAGTTTTTGTCAGGTTCAAAATAAATGGAATGTAGTAAAAAATAATCCACAACACCGCCGTGAAATTTCCTCAGCAGAAAGATAAATTAACAATTTTTATGTTATATAATCGGAACACACATGCCGCTTCACAAAATGCGCCATGCACATCCTCAATGATTGAGAGCCTCACCAGCCAAACGAGAAATCCGAAAGACAACGCCGCAAGAAGAGCAAGAGAGGGCGAGAGCCTGAAAAAGTTTGCACGAAGAAAATACCAAAACGGAATGAGGAAAAACATGGAGAGAGCAGCAGGCCTGCGACTCGCGAGCGTATGACTACGTGACGTAACAGAGCCAATGTGCGCGTGATCGCAGTTCAGCGATGCCGATCGCAGATGAGTGGAGGTGAATGAGAGAACGACCGATCGAACAGGAAAGAGCGGGAATGAACGACGCGAGAGAGTGAGGTTAATGCACTGCGCCCATGTTAGTAGGTCACTGCTGGTACCGGTCATCCACCTTTTGGCCTCCACACACCACACATTCGCGAGTATATTTTATCTGGATTTCTGTTTTCCGTTCTATCTTTCGCGTATTCTGGTGTGCTTGGCCTTCTCCGGTTTTTTTTGCACGGTTTTTGTGATCGCACTGCGATTCATTCTTGGCTATGATCTGGGTTCTGGTCGAAAGACTGGCCTATCTACTTTCTTGGACATCGCTCTTTAAAGTGAAGGAAAGGATGCTGGTGGTTGTCGTTTTAATTGCGGCGGAAGGAGCGGGCCGGTTCGGAGTCAAGCGTGGCAACGATTTTCTGATTACTTCCCCTAGGTGGCTAGCTTCGATTGGTTTATGACTCTAGATTGGCTGCTACCGAGAATCTGAATCGTGGTTTTTATTGTGTTTTATTTGGGAATTTGGGTTGAGAAGGAAGTCACAAGCAAAGCCTGTAACGAAACGGATCAGGGAGTTTGATGAACTGGGTGGTCACATTTTTATGCTTTTCTGAAATTTTGAACTGTTGGCTTTAAACTACGGTAAAAGATTTTGGTTGCGACTATCTGTATGGAAGAATTGATGCAGTGATGGCTAAACACACTTTTTAAAATAATGTCGTATTACAGAGATTTGTTTGGGAGCTTTCCTTTGTGAGTTTCTACGGTGGTATTACATTTTCTGGAAATTCATTTTTCTGAATGCCTCTTTCCGGAATGGTCATTTCCGGCAACGACGTTTCCCGGTATGAAATGTTCTTTAACGATATTTTCCGGAATGGAACATTTCCCGGATTTACATTTTCCGAAAAGCATACAAATGTTAACATGTTGTTGTATTACTTTCTGGTAAGATTTTTTTTACTAGATGCTTTTTGGGTCAACGGACTGCGAGATGTGGATGATTGGATTGAATTTATCGTACGTATAGAGGGTCCATCTGTAAGGAAATATTTTTTTGAAGTATTTTCATCAACAACAAGTGCAGGAGAAATATGTTCCTTCGGCGTTGTATATTTAGAATACGAATATTTGAATAAACGTGGACCATCTAACCAGACAGCAAATTCTTAATTTGTTTAATATGTGAGTATTTATGGAACAAAAGAAACTATTCATTGTTCAAGTATTTTTTCCATTGGGAAAGTTTTCAAAAAGGGAAATATTTCCTTCTTTATCAATGTATTCAAAACATGAAATATTATGCCCATTATTGCAGAAGAAAATATTTAGTAAATAACAAATCTGCGGAGAAATATTTCGAACAATGATTTATTCCATGGTTTTCCAGAAAATTCCATTCCTAGAAATGTTTTTTTTTTTCGAAAAAAGGGAAAAACTTCATGTCGGGAAATTGACCATTCCGGAAAATTTTCTGTTCCTTCCTACTGTTCCCATTCCGAGAAATTTCATCACGGGAAGTAGCATTTCAGAAAATGGATTTCCGGGAAATCTTATACCTACTACTCTACTCTTGAATCTTTATTCAACTTTATAAAATGAATTCTTTTTTTTTTTCACTAGTTCAGTTATTTGTGAGGCTCAATTCATTGTTTTTTATATAATGTAATGACTTAATACTACCATTTACCGTTTACTCGCAGGTTTGAATGGGTGACATTTTTTTTGGGATGGATTGAACAGAGGAATTTGGAAATGGGATTCTGTAGTCTCATCAGATAGTTGTCGTCAGCACCAGCAGTTTTTGTAATATGTGTCAGGGTCCCTTTTTGTATTCGGCCGGTTGTGGTTACCATTGTGTGACGATTAGGCTCCCCAAAATGAAGAGAAAAACAAACAAACACAAACTAATAAATAAAAATAAAAATGCACCCTTGTAACGAAGAAGATTTATTTTTAAGACTTGAGAACTAAAGTTATCAATTCAAACTTGCTTAAATTTGCCAGCTAACGCAGGTTCAAGTGTCAAGATCACGAGTATCACCTTTTGGAAAATTAGTGGCTTCAAAACAATAAAAGTTAAAGATCTGAGCTCGGCTGTCTAAAATCTTGCGTGAGATTTACTCAAAATTATAAGGAAATTTCGATGAAAATGCAGAACATGGCCTTCGCCTAACACGAACAAGATATTATTATAATCTTCAGCTATGAGGAATGCTAGACAGGTTAAGATATTGATCCTAATCCGAATCATCTGTTTAGAATGTTGAGCTAGGTTCTCAGCAGAATCCTGCAAATATTCTGACCTTGGTTTAAACGATTCCTAGAATTCCGAGGGAAGCTCGCTCCTAACCCTAAGGTCAGTTTTTTCATCATCTGTGTCAAGGCATTGCTTTAGACCTACTCTAAGTCTAGAAAGTATTCGAGGTTAATTCTTAGCTTTACGTGGCTCTGACCATTCACTTATTCATTTCATTCGATCATTTGATAAAAATACGGAGAAAAAAAATGCAATTTTTTTTTGAAATGAAGATCAAGAAACACTGAGCATTCTGATCAGAATAAGCTCTGTATCGATGGATTTGCTCAGAATGCTAGGCATAAAGATTGTACTCGAAAAAAATGGAACAGACAAAAAAGATCACCAAAAAAATAATTTTAAGTCGGATATTTTTTTAACTCTCAGGGAATGAATAAACACATATTATCAACCTCCGCTCCTAGACTAAATGCCCAAACCTTGGACTTAACGCTACCCATCAAACTCTGTGCAACACTTGCGCCATCTTTCTTACACACTTTCATCCATTCTTTCTTCAACTCCTTATCGTTTTTGTAGACATTCCTTGTTTTCCGGAGCTTGCCCTTCATAATCGCCCAAAATGAATCGCGTATTGGCACGATGTCTGATCCTGCCAAAACAGAGTGTCACCTTTGTGGGACCGAAGGAAGGGCAGCATGCGCATCTGGCGGCATTCTTCTTTATAAATTTGGAGTTGTTGAAAATCAATCATTGCATGGCCCTCATTGCAGTCGGAACATTTGTAAAATTGAATGATTTATAAATCTTGTCCAAAAGCATCATGATTTAACATAACAATATGTATTCGTATTGTTAGAAGATAGTTTACATGTTGACCTCTTATGATTTTGTGAGGCCATGAGGCTCTCTTCCGGATGATCTGGAATATCCGTAGAACTGCTGAATTTATAAATCTCGTTCTAAAGTTTTGTGACTTAAATTTAAAAATGGAATTATATTGTCACGAGTTTATAACCTTGAGTGGCCACTAGACGGTCCTCCGTTTGAAATGGCAGCCCTAAGTTTGCACCTTTAAACTGCAGATATGATCCATGAAAAATTGAAATTTGTTCCATAAAAAACGTATTTATGAGGCTCTGATAAAAATCTATAAACAAATGAAAATGATCTATAAAATACAGCAATGTGATCCATACTTTATATAAATTTTAGCAATAAAATGTCAAAAATGTACAGTTATATATCTAGGGTATGATCAATAAAATTGTACGGATTACCCATAAAAATATTGCAAATGTTCCATAAAAGTTTCAGTATCATTCCTTAAACTTATAACATTGATCCTAAGAATGTAACGTTTGTGAACTAAAATATATGCACATGGTCAGTAAATTATTGAAAATATTCCATAAATATATCGCCAATGATCCATAATAGGTTTGAAAAATGAACCACAAACTTCTTAATATGGTTCTTGGCCACTCAACTTTGTGCATTTAAAATAATATGTATGATTCATTAATTATGCCGGAATTATTCCAATTTTGGGTTTATTTTTTTTTTAATTTTGGCTACGGGAAAATCGATCCTTCACTGCTACTACTCAGATTCATTAACATGTCCATTCCTTTAGCTATGCGGCTTAAACATTGCTGTAAAAGAAGGATCGCTTTGGAGAAGATTTTCAATTTTTCAGAAAACTGACTTACTTTAAAGATCTTACGTTCTTTTTCGACCACAGCTGCGGCACATGTTTCCCAATAAATTTGGTAAAGAGCATTCGTGCATGTAAAGAACTACAGGTCAAATTTAAGACTTGATTAAACTGTAGGCCGGTCCAAATTGGCTCTTATGCGCTAATAAAGTACCTTGTCTTCCCATCACTTTTGGTAGGAGACCTCAGTAGCATCCTTAATGTGGATATAAATCGGTTCAAATCAACTCTCAAGCAAAATTAATAATTACCTTGACTTTTCATAGAAAAATCACCAACACACTTTGTGAGTGGCTCATCCTTACTGTTGGTTTATAACGGTACCAAATAGTCCCTCAGTCGTTATTTAATAACCTTGACTATCGAATCAAACACCACTATAATACTTTGTGAGTGGCACTAACAGCATCCTTAGAGTTGATTTAAACTCGTAAATTCGTTCAAATAAGCGGTATTAAGAATACCTTGTCTTTCCAATAGCAAACCATCGTCACATTTTGTAAGCGGCCCCAAAAGCATTCTGATTATTGGTATGAATTGGTCCAAATGGGCTCTTTTGCGCTGCTTAAGTTCTTGTCTTCCCAATGAATATCCTCCATCACACTTACTGTTGATATAAATCCAACAGCATCCTTACTGTTGATATAAATCGGTCCAAATCGACTCTCAAGCGAAACTAAAAAATTCCTTGTCTTCCCAATGACAAATCAACAACGCATTTTGTGTGTGGCCCCAACAGCATTCTATCTGTTGGTATAAATCAGTCGAAGTTGGCTTTTAAGTATTGTTAAATAACCTTGTTTTCCTAATGAACATCCATCATCACACTTTGTGCGTGGTCCGAACAGCATCTTTATTGTTGGTTTAAATCTGTTAAAATCAAACGTTTTAAATAACCTTGACGTTCCAATCAAAAAACTCCACCATACTTTGCGAGTGACCTCAATGGCATCCTTATCTTTGGTTTAAATTGGTTCAATGCGACTATTAAGCGTATTGTATTGCTTATGAAGTAAACCATCGTCTAAATTTTAGAAAGGCATCAATGGCATCCTTATCATTGGTTCAAATCGGCATTAATATTTAAATATATATATTTGTGTATTTATTTAAAACTAACCAAACGGAGAATAATCTTAAAACAAAGATAAACAAGAATTCAGCGTTTCGTTTACAAAAACCTGTTACCAACCAAAAACTTGTATCCAACATCCCAGTGATTGGTCGTGGAAGGGGGAGGGAACATATCAAATCTTCCGGTCCGCCACTTATCATCTTGGCTATCCAGGTGGCTATGAGGTATCAGGAAAGTTGAACATGTTCAACTTTTGGCAAGCCAGTTGAATCTTTTGGCAACTTTTGGCAAGCTAGTTGAATCTTCTTACTTGCTTCCACTCAGTTGCCCGATTTAAACGCCGCATTACAGTTAAGTCTGGTTAACGTGTTTGAAGACTGACATATAATGGTAATCAATATTAACCCTATAGAACCGTAGTTTTAGAATGCCTATCTCAGTGAAAAATGAAGGAAACGGTAAATTTCAAATCGCAATCACAGCGACAACTGAATTAGTTCTGCCAAAGTAAATCAAAAACATCATCTTGTCTGAGCTGCTTAGCAATGGAAGTGACCAACACCAGACAAGTATGATTTAAATTCAGTTCCGTTTCCGATGTCGTTGTGTTAGGGTCAAGGAATGAGTTTTTTTTTTTCAAAAACCGTGAAAAACTAGAAACAAAAGAGCAGGTTGATATGTGTTTGTCCCAACCATTTGCCAACCATATGCGAATGTATTTGTTGGCAACTAGGATCAAGAAAATATTGTGTATTACGTGTATTGAGTATCATTTTCAGGCCAAAATTTTATCTGATTGGATCAAAGTATCTTTACTTCGTAGTATTTGAAAATCATTCTATGGTAATTAAAAATAACAATTGCAAGCCGTAAATCTCGCTTTCCTTCCAACAGACGATCTTTTTCCTATCCTGTTCAAGTTGCAGCAAATCATACACGCAAAGAAATCACTCTGCTTTGATTCAACAAAATATTTTGTTGGTATTCAAAACAAGGTTTTTATTTGTTGCAATTCATAGAAAAGATCCAAATCAATTCAAAATTTCATTCAAATGAAACCAATAAAGTTATTTAAAGTAATCACCGCTGTGTGATATTAATTTAAATAATATTTGATGTGATTGTAACATTCATTTAAACTCAAGTGGTTAATTTATTGTTTTAACCAAATATTTTTATGAGCGCACATTTCATACTGTCAGCCTGCCGATTGTTATTGTTGTTGTTCAAAAGTGTCTAAGTACTGACGATATGGCAATTTGCTGTCTCCACCTCGGTTCTCCTAATGTAAGTTTAAACAATTATTATTATTTTCAAAAAAGATTATTAACGAGTTTCTTTTTGCAGATATCTGACAAACCAGTTAACTGGTATCAATATCTGGTATCAGTTCACGCAAAGTGGCATCGAGTTGACATGGGCTACATCTTAGTCTTAAGAAAATATGTTTTGAATAATAAAACACGACATTCAGTTCTATAAAGCATGTAGTTTTATATCAATTGAATAGTTTTCTTGAATTACTTCATCATTGTTTATTATTTTAAATGCGTTTAGTTGGTTTAAGAAAACATTTCGTTTTGGGCAATAGAACACGATGTTCAATTCTATAAAGCATGAAGCTTTATTTACACGTAAAGGTTTTGTTGAATTAGTTCATCCAATAACCATTCATTGGACCAATAACCATATTCAAACCAAAATTTTAGTTGAATTGATTCCTATTTTGTTTAGGTATAATTACGTATTTTTTGACGTAGGACTACGTCTGTGTTTTCAATACTGGGGTATACGTTCGAGTTGCGAAAATTTAGAGCGTCACGAAAAATATATAGGTTTTGAATGTTAATAACTAAGTCATTCCACGATTGATTTCCAAAATGTTTGCACCACTCGATCGGGACATTTTCCATGCTTCGATTTCAATATTTAAAACTATTGATTTTTAACATTCAACTATTGAAATTTTCGTAAATATAAGGTGATGTCTTATAATGCAGTACTTTCCTATCACAGACTTCAAATTTAAGTAAGGAACGTCTCACATGCTGCAGTGCACGATATAAAAGAGGGACACCTTCAAAATTTCTTCATTCGGTCGGCAGTCATGCAGCTGTGCAGAGCGGCAATGGGCCATTACTGCTCTGTCAGCTAGCGGTTGCAAGTACCCTGAAGAAGGATATGCGGGCGAGCAACCAGCCAGAATTAAGGCTCAGCGGCTGTCGCTACCCTAGCAAAGTAAAATAACAAACTGATATCAATTTTTTTTTTCTTTATTAAAGAGACTTTTAGCCTCCTGGGATAGTTCGTCTCTAACTGATATCAAATAAGTAACAAGTTTTGTTATCTCATTTTTGAACTCACCTGTTGTCGCATAACAAATTTAGTTATCAACATTGACTGATTTTGTTATCGTCTGTTATCAATTTTTAAAGACGATCTTTGACAAACGTTACTGAGTACTACCAGCATGCTGATGAATGCTGAATATTACCACCATGTCATTAATATAAAATTGAGCTATTCAGCAGAAGCACTACTTCAATTATTAGTGTATGAGTTTGATATCATGTTGATAACCTAATTTGATATTATCTGAAGTCATTTGTTCACATCACAAAATTTGTTATCAAAATGAACTCAATGATAACAAAACAAGTTAATGTTGTGTTATCCAACGAATATTAATTTGTTATCTTTTTTGTTATTTTGGCTGTTTATTCAACCTGAATGATACCATATTTAGTGATCAAATAGTGATAATCAGATATTAGAACTTGTTATCACTTTGGTATAAACCTTTGCTCGGATAGCGAGTGACTGGCTGGACAGCCATTTTTAATGCAGTCGTGTGCTATGCCAAGCTTGTGGCAAATTTATTAAATTTGGAGGGAAACAAGTATGATCCAGTTGGTAGTCATATCACGATATGATGTACATGTAGTTGTATAGATATATATGTAGATAATTTCGAAATATATGTAGATGATATAGATAAATATATAGATGTATATGGTCATGATATTGATATATTTGTAAATTATATCGATATATATGAAGATGTAATTGATGATGATATTGATATGTTTGAAGATGATATCGATATATATGTAGATGATGTAGATAAGACGCAACGTTGAGTGATAAAAATCCGCAATCACACTGGCAGAACGGCATTTTTCGGGGTAGAACCATTTGTGTTTAGCGCCCTGGTTCCCAAATTTTGACAGAATGTCAATAACTATTATATTATGTATTTCACACAAAGAGATCGCTTCAGGGCTAATATTCTGATTTTGAAAGAGTGTTATGCTGAATTATTATAAGAGTTTGCTCATCGTATCCACATGACACCTACCTAATTCGTAAATCCTGGCCGATCTTGAATTTCGCACAATTTCTGTTCGATAAATACCAAATATTTCTTGAAATCATGTTCCGGCATATAAAATAACTCAGAGTCGTTTAAAGTTTATCTGCCTTTTACAATCGCAGCCCGCTGGTTGCTGGCATGTTATGATTTGTTACAGATATAATTTTATTATAATAAGTTGTTCAATGTTAGTAATGTTCTCTTCAAAATCCAATCAGTGCTTGAAAGTGTTTCTGTTCGTTTTAGTGCGTTGGATAGAGTCCCTACCTTGCAATAGGAATCACATATTTTCGAGCAAGTGTTTGGAAGAGAAAGTGAAATGTCGCAGAATATGGCTGCAAAGTATCAGAGCAGCAATCGAAGCGAATAAATCTTTAAGCTACTTTAAATAAAAGCATGAGTTTAAAATCGACTTTCAAACATTTGGAGAAGTTATTGAGGGTTTATTGAATTCGTGCAAAAAAAAAAAATATCGTTTAAATTGATGGCCAATTAACATAATGATTTTTATACAGTTAGATATTCTTTTAAAAAAAACCTTGTATGTACTTGTTTATAAAATTCATATTTCGAACAAGTCCTCAACTATCTTTCATGCCATAAATATTAAGACACTCTCAACCATCGTAGCAAATACAACCGTGTCCGTATCATCATTCAAACCACACGGCCCTTTTCAGAGCCAGCAAATGCTTTCTAAAGAGTGTACAATAGAATTTTCTCACATGCTTACTTTCTAATGCTGGTCTACGAACACCCACGCTATTTTGACCTAGACTACGTCCATCGGCTCGGGTAGAGGTCAAATGAAAATTTGAAAAATAGCGACCATCACGAATATTTGAAACATTTTGAACGCTTTATCATATCTCGAGAGATTTTTGAGATTTGACAGACTTTCAACAATCTATAATGCGATAAGGATAATGGTCTCCAGCTAGTCGATCATATCAACACAAGCACCACTGCCAGCACAGCCGTTGCCCTTTCGTCATACCCACATTTAAATGCAGTCTCGCACCGCCAAAAGATTTGTAAAGAGCAAATCATAGAATTGTAAAGAGAAAATCATAGAATTTTCTAACATACTTACTTATCTATGCCGATCCAACGTCCCATTAGAACAGCACCTACGTTTCAATGTTGCTCTACGAAACGAACGAAACTAATCTACCATGTTGAATCAGACAATGCATCCAACGATTTAACTTTGTTTACATAAACCGGTCGTGTGTTATACACTGATTTTCGGCAAAGCTTCTTGATCCAATCGATCAATGCAGCTCCTATTCTAATACAGAGAATTACAAATAATAATAATAAAATTCATAACACATTTCTACGTAGTCCTACGTCAACTTGGCGTACAACCCCATTGGGCTGCCCCTTATAGTTTTTGCGTGTTGTTTTTGTCATAAAATTCGCAGCTTGCAATAAGCTGGAGTTGCGGCGAGTTGTTCGGAAATCGTTTCCTTAGTTAGGGCCTTAGTTTAAAAATGTGTGATTCGTTTCAATTTGTCTGTTGAGTACTTTTGGAAAATTACGGTGGGTATAGCAAAAGCTAGATAGCTTAGATTGAGCGTGTGCATTTAGTAAAGCCCGATTCAAAGTAAATTTGGACGCATTCAAATGATCATAACTCAAGAATTAAACAACCTTAACGGTTGATCAAACCGTCAAACAAAAGGGTATTTATTCAGCTTTCAAACGATTTATAACAAGTTATTACATTTCACCGTTTCGAACGAACTGTCGCACTTTACTTGTGATCGATGCCATCATGATCTGCACAGTCGCTGGTGACACTGTACCGGCGAACTTATTCCACTTTAAACGCATTTGTTGTGCATTTGTCACTTCTTTACCGCATCCTCGAGGTTTTCGCTTGACAATTGCCCAATATTTTTCGATCGGTCTGAACTCAGGACAATTCGGAGGATTAATCTCTTTGGTGACGAAATTAACTTTGCTTGCAGCATACCATTCTAGTACCTCCTTAGAGTAGTGGCAGCTGGCTAGATGCGTCCAAAACATAACGTTGGTCTTGTGTTGCCGAATGATCCGCTTTTTCAGACACTCTTTAATGTAAACCTTCGACGTCATTGTGTGAGATGTGATGAAAACCTTGGTTTTAAGGCCACAACTGCAGATTCCTTGCCGTATCATTAGTTTCCGAGAAAACTTATCAGCAAAAACAAATTTATACCTGGAAGAGACATCCCCACGACCAGTTGCCAGGTAAAATTTTCGTCCGGGGATTTGTTTTTAATTCTTTTTGAAATATGTTTCGTCATCCATTAAAATACAGCCATCACAATTCGTCAAAACTCGTTCGTATAGTAATCGTGCTCGCTTTTTGGCCACTATATTTTGTTTCAGTGAGTGATTCGGCTGTTTACTGTCTCAAAAATACTTATATCCTTCTCTTGAAAAGATGTTACGCACGGTGGAAAAGTTGGAATCGTATTTCTTTGCCAAATCAGGTACACCTGGGGGGACACCTGGGTTGCCTTTCACGTACCTCATCACCTTTCTCCTCAGCTCTTTGTCCCTAGTGCCACTTTTATGATAGATGCGCTGTGCTTTATCCACACCCAGAGTATCCTAGAGTAACGTTTGATTACAAGACACACCGTTGACTTTGGTAATTTTAACACTTTTGCTATTTTTGAGGCAGATCACGAAGGATTTTCTAGATGTTTGTGCACAATTAATTTTCTTTTCTCAAGTTCCATGATCCGTAATTTCGAGATGCGTCGATCAATCGAGAAAATTCTCAGCAATTTCTTCGTCAATGAAACATCAACAAATGCCTGTCAAACGTTTTTTGTTCCAACCACCAGCGATGCGGTTGTGTATTTAACCGTGCGTCCAGATTTACGAAATGCATCTTATTTTTTAGCAAATCACTCAATCGTAATTTTAAATGGATAAGCATAGATTGTTCTTAAGACACTTCAACTTGATTGATGCAGATATTACTTACAGTAGTAAAATAGTTTGTAGGATACAGTCTTAAAAATTTAAAGTTTACGAAATTGAGTTTGCTTCGAGTATCGGCTGTGAACGGTTGTGTCGACGCTTTATTGCGCACTATTTTGCTATCGGGCATGGCGCGTTTCTTAGTATTTCGGTTAGGGGAGGATGGTACAAAACGCACCGTTTAAGCAACATCGTGAATTACTAGTGAATGGAAGCTGAAATTTAGGAACACGTTATTGGGTATGGCGCATTACTATGTTTTCGTTGTAGATCAAATGTAATTTAAATTCAAAACGATGATTTTTCGTGATTTTTTAAACCTTTTCCAATTTGATACCAAGACAACACCGGGGTAAAACGCCTGTTTCATTGCTCAATATGCACCCCAAAATTGGGGTAAGACGCACCACAGCACTGGTATATGATGCACCACAATATTAGGATAGCATGCACCGCTTGTAAAAGGTAAACACACGGCTATAATAAGTTACTCAGAGTTGTAATGTGAGGAGTTTGCAACATCTCGCCACATCTTTTTAGCTCGAGCAACCAATGGGTATGGAATAAAGATAGCAAAACGTTGCGATATGTTGCCAACTCCTCACTATATACACGCTTAAAAAAAGTACCCAATAGAGCATTTAAGTGTGGGAACCCAACTTTGGGTATAATTATGTTTACCTACCATTGGGTTCAAATTACATACGTTTGGGTAGAATTTTACCATAAGTAAATTATTTATACTCAGCGGTAGATTAACATGATTATAACCAAAGTTGGTTTCCTACACTCAACTGCTCCACTGGGTACTTTTTTCTAAGCGTGTAGACGTATATAACGCCACGGTGCGTTCTGCCCCAGATTTAGTCTTGCATTGTTTTGTATAAATATTCTGAAAATATGTAGAATTATAGTGAAGTTTTGATACTATCTTGAAGTTTTTATTTTCAGCGATACATGTGAAGTGAATTTATTACTAACCATGGATGTTAACGCATGGTAAAAGCTTATTTTAAGAACACTATTATTTACATGTGAAGTACAGTCATTAAGATTTATTCAATTTTGATCATGTGTTGGTGTATTTAGAGCCTTATTGTACTACAAAATTATGAGTTATGCTGTTTTATGTATACATTGATAAAGTATCATTCCATTAAAACTATAGTTTTGAAGAATTGAGCACATTTATTGAGTGGGTCGTTCTACCTCACCAGTGCATTTTGTACTGTTCTCCCCTATCTATTGTTCGGCGGCGCGAGTGATACTGAAAAAAAAAAAAAAAAAGTTTTTTTTGTGTGGGGGGGGGTTTCGGGGGGGTGGGGGGGGGGGGGGGGGGGAAAAAATATATATTGTGTATTATATTTTTGGGGTCCTCTCCCCGCGGCGTCTTTTCTGGGGGGAAAAAAACCACCTCCCCGGGGGTGTGTATACAAAACTTTTTTTGTGTGTGTAAAAAGGGGGGAAAAAAAAAAATGTATTATTTTTTTTATATTTTTATAAACGGCGGGGGGTATTTTATTTTTTCAAAAAAAACCCCCCCCCCCCCACCTTTATCCAACATCCCAGTAATTTCTCGTGGAAGTGCAGAGGTGTTCTCGGCTTCCAACAAAGCGAGTATCCCGTCATTTGACATGCATTCGGGCTGCTGAGTGCCGGTTTAAAACATTGAACATGTATGTTAGTCCCAAGCATTATCTATTGGTTCTCTCAGTAATTACAGATGTTCTGGTAATAACGGAGTAGCAAGCTCAGGCGGTCAATCATGCTCATGCTCGTGATATTTTCTGAGACGTTGTTTCCGGTGCATGTGTTGATGTGTTCGACGTGCGAAAAGGGTCTAGATCGTCTCCCTGGCATGACGAACCACAAGCATGAAAATAACTTTAATACTGCATAAAAAAGGAAGAATTTTTTAAGCATTTCCTCAGCGGCTCATAATTTTGAAAGTTTTGACAAATTATCCCAGGTGGCTGATTTTGTCTGGTTCATAAAAGCCTTTAATATAATTCCGAGTAAGTTTTGGAATATTTTTGAACTACTGTAAAAGTTCTCATTCAATTTGTTGTACGTCCATGTAAAAAGTATGAACCAATTAGTGACCATAACTATTTCGAATTTCTCTTTGCACATACAGTTTCAAATTTTACGCATACGCCAAAACTTCATACCAACCAAACCTCCAATCTTTTTTTAAATAGAATATGTACTGGATTCATCACAAGACGTCTTGGTCCACTCCATGATTATACATCATTCGACAACGCGATGATTCGCAAAAATGAATTTATCAGCCGAACTCTCCCGCAGTGTGCTCCTGTACTTGAACCATCTATAGCACACATCACGCGTCGCGAATAGAACAGAAGACATTTATAAAAGAAGAGAGGATACTTCTTTCGTTTTATTTGGCAATAGATTAAAAACGTAGCACAGGTTTTTCGATTCGTTTCGTTCCAATGTCCTCCTCTCAGGTTGAACTTTTTCGCTATTTACTTCATCATTTTGTTTTTGCAGCTTCTGGCTCGTTGAAAACGGATGGACGGCTGGCCGTTTTGTTGGGTGGTGGGTGCCGATCGACCAAATCTAAACGTAGTCAGTGAGTGTGTCTGGGTGTCTGGTTTTCGGCAGACGTTCATTGACTTCTGTGGATTTTATTTCGTAATACAAGTTCACTTCAATTGAACGTGAAATCCAACGTAAATGCATCAGTTTCTGAAGTGGGTTTGGCGTGAAAGTGTACTCCTACGCCGGTACAAGCAACAATCTTTAGTTCAAGTACCTTCCCACCAGTTAAAAGAGTGCACCTTACTTATGCTGTCGCATTTCACTTGACATTTTATTGGGCGGTGGTGATGAATGGCGAGGTGAAAGCTGAAACTTCCACTTGGGAGCTTGCTACATTTACCTTCCGATATCTTGTGCTGCCAACAACCAACAAACTTTCATCGAAGGTAGCAACTGCGCACCGGTCCCTACACTGATGGTCCGAAAAAACTGCAGTAAAGGACGAAGTTCAAAAACGCAGTAATTTTCATAATTGTGGGAAACGAATCAACTTGACTCTCATTTTCGGGGACACGGTTGTTATAAATCAACTGCTTCTTAAAATTTACGATCCTCGAGCGCTCTTCCCCGGACTGATCTCCACCTTGAAGTACACTGCTTGCTGCAATCATGACAATGTCATTTTCAGCGCAGCACCCAAATCACACGGTTTGGTTTTTATTCCCTTGTCATTGTCAATCGGAGCGCAGCATTGCCCCCCGAGGGATCTTCCTTCTGTTTGCCATTTCCTTCACCTTGACAGAGAAATCTCTGAGGTCGCCATGCGTAGCAACAGGTAGAAGATTGGTCAATCAAAAGTTCTCAGAATCATTCTCCTTCCCAGTCCCCGGAGATGTACTTAGGCCGCATGACACCTCTGAGATGAATAATTTGAACCCCTAGCTACAGCACTGCATCTTCCTTCGACGCAGCATGGTTGTCTTCTCGGCTAAAATTTATCCCTCTGTTTTTCCACTTTCCCCAAGTTACCGAGAGGTCGACGTAGTGCCGATGATCTTGTCAACTCAACACCTGAACCCTTTCAGGTCTCCCATCAACTTTCGCCATCAGCATCACATTGCATCGGTTGGTGGAAGATCCTGCTCCACCCATCCGTGTCCGCCCTACTGTTGTCGTTGATATTGTTTTTGTTGGTGGGCGACGGGTGACGGGACGGGTCATTCCGGCCATCATACACAGCGCGACGCAGTATAAGAGGAGGACTCGTGTGTGAGAAAGTGCGCACTCTCAGTGACGGAGAAATAACGATTCGCGGTCGTGGTCGTAATAAAAATAAGATAAAGTGCGTGTTCGTGAACTTTTTATTAATATCAGTTTACGCTCTTCTTCCTTGTTCGGAGCCAATGCATTGCCGCTCAGCGAGGGCCAAAGGGGACCGTAAATAAATTGATATTAATAAACGAACCGAGGGGACCGGCAGGCGGAGTCGCACGGCGGAACCATGACATCGCCCAAGGGTCCCAGGAAAGTTGTCCCCACACACGAAAGGTGGAGAGAAAGGTTGGCATTTTTTTTTGCTTGAATATTGATGGTTATGATGGTGGTCCTCGGGGGGGATATTGTGGTGGTGGTGGTGATTATATTGGCGTTTTTTGTCGGGGTGGTTGTTTTTACAAAAAAGGGGAAAAAGGGGGGGGGTTTTTTTATTTGGTGTGGTGTTTTAAATTTTTTTTTTTTTTTTTTTTTTTTTTTTTTTTTTTTTTTTTTTTTTTAAAATATATTTTTTTGTTTTTTTTGGTTTTTTTTATGTGTTTTTTGGGTAAGGGTGGTGGTTTTTGTGTTTGGGGTAGAGGGGGGATTTTTGGTATATTGAATGGTATTATTATTTTTTTTTTTTTTTTTATTTTTTTTTTTTTTTTTTTTTTTTTTATTTTTTTTATTTTTTTTTTTGGGTGGGTAACCACGGAGGGGAGTCTGGTAGTATAGTTTGTTGTTGTTTATTTTATTTTGATAATATTTATTTTTTTTTTTTTTTTATTTTTATTTCGTGGCATAACGTCACAATACTATAACATAGCCACTATAACATACACAATATCCCTCCATAATGCCCGATTTGTGGCTGCTCCTCTCCAATCCCTTGGGCACCTTGTACCCCCTAGGTCTTGCTCCACCTGGTCTGACCATCTTGCTCGTTGCGCCCCACGTCGTCTTGTACCAACCGGATTCCCGTCGAACACCATTTTTGCAGGATAATGGCCCGGCGTTCTCGCAACATGTCCTGCAAGGCGCATCCTTCCAGCTTTTGCCACCTTATGAATACTGGGATCGCCGGCGAGTTGTGCGATCTCATGGTTCATCCTTCGCCTCCATAGTCTGTCCTCCTGTACTCCACCAACGATGGTTCTTAACACCCGTCGCTCAAAAAATCCTCAAAAGTGCTCGCAGGTCCTCTTCAAGCATTGTCCACGTCTCATGCCCGTAGAGAACAACTGGTCTTATTAGCGTTTTGTGCAGGATGCACTTCGTACGGGAGCTAAGTCTGTTTGACCGTAGTTGCTTGTGGAGCCCATAGTAGGCACGACTTCCACTGATAATCCGCCTCCGGATCTCACGGTTGTTATCGTTGTCCGCAGTAACCAGTGAGCCGAGATAGACAAATTCATCGACTACCTCGAACTCATCGCCGTCGATCGTTACACTGCTGCCCAGTCAGGTCCTGTCGTGCTCGGTTCCGCCTGCCAGCATGTACTTCGTTTTGGATGTATTTATCTTCAACCCAATCTTCTCTGCTTCGCGCTTTAGTCTGGTGTACTGCTCTGCCACCGCCTCAAATGTTCTGCCGACAATACCCACGTCATCGGCAGAGCAGATAAATTGACCGGATCTTTCGAAAATCGTGCCTCGCATGTTAAACTCCGCTCGTCGCATAACACCTTCAAGGGCAACGTTGAACAGGAGGCAAGAGAGACCATCACCTTGACGAAGCCCCCTGCGGGATTCGAATGAACCCGATAATCCACCCGATATCCTCACACAGCACTGGGTTCCATCCATCGTAGCCTTGATAAGTCGGGTCAGCTTCCCCGGAAAGCTGTTCTCGTCCATGATCTTCCATAGCTCATATCGGTTAATTGTATCATATGCGGCTTTGAAGTCGATGAATAGATGATGCGTTGGGACTCTATATTCACGGCACTTTTGGAGGATCTGCCGCAAAGTGAAGATTTGGTCCGTTGTAGACCGTCCTTCGATGAAGCCGGCCTGATAACTTCCCACAAATCTATTTGCTAGTGGCGACAGTCGCTGGAAGATGATTTGGGATAATACTTAATAGGCGGCATTAAGGACAGTGATCGCACGATAGTTTTCACAGTCCAGCTTGTCGCCTTTCTTATAGATTGGGCAGAAAACCCCATCCTTCCACTCCTCCGGTAGCTGTCCGGTATCCCAAATCCTGACTATCAGTCGATGCAGGCAATTTGCCAACTTGTCCGGGCCCATCTTGATAAGTTCTGCTCTGATTCCATCCCTTCCAACCGATTTGTTGTTCTTCAGCTGCTTGATGGCATCCTTAACATCACCTATCGTCGGTGGTGGCACATCTCCGTCACTTACTGCATCGACTACGTCTCTTCCATTGCTGCCTTGGACCTCCTCCTGTACTCCATTCAGATGTTCATCAAAGTGCTGCTTCCACTTTTCGGTCACCTCACGATCGTCCGTCAGGATTCTCCCATCCTTATCCCGAAACATTTCGGCTCGCGGCACGAAGCCTCTGTGGGATGCGTTAAGTTTCTGGTATAACTTTTGCGTTTCATGTGAGCGGTGCAGCTGTTCTAGTTCCTCACACTCCTCCTCCTCCTGGCGGCGCTTTTTCTCCCGGAAGAGTTGGGTCTGCTGTCGCCGCTTCTGTCTGTATCGTTCCACACTATGACGGGTAGCTTGACGCAGCATAAGTGCCCGCGCTGCGTTCTTCTCATTCAACACCTGCTGACAATCCTCGTCGAACCACTCGTTCTGTCGGCTTCGTTCCACATAACCTAAGACGTTCTCCGCCGCGCTGCTAATAGCTGTTTTCACGGTGTTCCAACAGTCCTCGAGAGGGGTTTCGTCGAGCTGGCCCTCTTCCGGCAGCGCAGTTTCGAGCGATTGCGCGTAGCTTGCGGCGACGTCAGGTTGCTTCAGTCGCGCGAGATTGTACTGTGGCGGGCGCCGGTACCGAAAGTTGTTCACTACGGAGAGTTTTGGGCGCATCTTAACCATCACTAGGTAGTGGTCCGAGTCGATGTTAGCGCCTCGGTAGGTTCTGACGTCGGTGATGTCTGAGAAGTGCCGGCCATCTATCAAAACGTGGTCGATTTGTGATTCCGTTTGATTCGGTGACCTCCAGGTGTACCGATGTGGGAGGCTGTGCTGGAAGAAGGTACTACGTACGGCCATGTTTTTGGAGGCGGCAAAGTCGATAAGTCGAAGGCCGTTTTCGTTGGTCAGCTGGTGTGCGCTGAACTTTCCAATCACCGGTTTAAACTCCTCCTCCTGGCCAACCTGAGCGTTGAAATCCCCGATGATGATTTTGATATCATGGTTTGGGCAGCGGTCGTATTCACGCTCCAGCTGCGCGTAGAATTCATCTTTGTCGTCATTGGTACTTCCGAGGTGAGGGCTATGCACATTAGGGATGTATAAAAGTAGATTTTGGGGGGGGGAAAAAGTGAGGGGGGGGTTAATGATGCTGATGTTGAAGAACCGGCCCTTGATCCTCAACCTGCACATTCGGGGGTTGATCGGCTACCATCCGATCACCCGCTTCTGCATCTCACCCATCACGATGAAAGCTGTTCCCAGCTCGTGTGTATTGCCGCAGCTCTGGTAGATGGTATGACCATCCCGAAACGTACGCACCGTGGATCCTTTCCAGCACACCTCTTGCAGCGCTACGATGTCGAACTTGCGGTTCTTCAATTCGTCGGAAAGCACGCGAGTACTTCCAAGGAAATTGAGAGATCGGCAGTTCCACGTCCCGAGTTTCCAATCGTTAGTCCGTTTTCGTAGCCTAGGTCCATGCCGATTGTTCCGGTTCGAATTTCTTCCTTGTGTATTATTCGTTGCAATTCCTTTTTAATGGTGTCGGCTCGCAAGGCCCACAACCAACCCCACTATCTCGCAGGAGGACCATCGTGATGCTGCTGTTTAACAGTCCCAAGCACCACCAGGACTTTCGGCTTTTGTATTTAGAGTCCTGGGCGCACTAACAAGACGGTGACTCAGCCGCTCCTAACATGGAGAACAGACGCTGTTTTGAGCCGCCCCTAACATGGAGAACAGACGCTCAAATGGGTGAAGGCTTGGACTTTTACCCTTATTTTTAAAAAGCGGGGTGGCTCGCTTTTGTCAGGGCTGCTTTCGGATATTTGTGGGTTTTTGGAAGAAACTCAACAGAGTCCAACAACTGCTCAGTCCCCCCACATCCTAAACAGTCCCCGCCGCTCGTCCGGGGCTACTTATTCGTGTATTCAGTAGCTGTCCATCATATCTGATGGAACCCCACCATCCGCGACCCGTCGACCCGCCGGGTTGCTTACTGCTCAACCCCGTAGAGTCTTCACCTACTCTACGGTCTTCCGTTTAAGATATGTAAGCAAAAAAATTTTTTTTTTTTTTTATTTTTTTTTTTTTTTTTTTTGGGTTTTTTTTTTTTTTTTTGTTTTTTTGTTTTTTTTTTTTTTTTGTTTTTTTTTTTTTTTTTTTTTTAGGGTTATTATTAGAAGTTACCGCAGTGCTGTAAATAGCCAACATAGGCTCACCATTGAAATTGAGGGTTGCCTAGAAATATCATTCGCTGTATGAATAATAAATATTATGCATACTCTTGGTGCAATTCTTCTTGGGGTTGACTTCAGTACTACTAGTTGTCAACATAGACTACATCAAAGGCCTGAATCTCGTCCCTCAGAATTATTGTTTGGAAATTGACATGTCTTTTTGAAATTTAGTTACTACTGCATACTGATGACTTCAGGACTAGGGGCTATTACCTTAGACGGCACTTTACCCCAGGTTATTATCTATAGGAAACATTAGAAATCATCAAACAAAGCTCGTGACATCTAGGATAGGGTATCAATTTGAGCTTCCATTTTATGACTGCATAACAAAACATCATCGTGGGAAAATTGAAACTGAAATTTAGAAAAGTACTAATGTCCAATACTAATTACTTCAACTAGTGTTCAAGCGGCCAACATAGGCTATTGCTTCTAAGGTATTGGTCGTAGTAGAGGTGACGTTGGGAAAGGGTCTAGTCTTGACAACCAAGCTAGATACCCTCAAAAAAAAAAAAAAAAAATTCCGCCTCAAGATTTCCCCACCGCTTGCTGAACCGTTTTAAACGTTGACTTTTATTAGATTTAAGTATTTCATGTAGACCACAAAGTCCGATGAATCAAAGACAAATACAAATACAAATACCCCAAACAGGTCGTTGAGAAAAATACCCATACGAAATTAATTAGGGTAGTTACATAGTTACTATGAACGGTGTTCGAATTTCTTGGTCTAGTCAAGTGTAATACCTTGGTCTGGTACTTGATCAAAAATGAAATTTTATAGATCATATTGAAGGCATTCAAGTCAAATGTAATAAATATATAAAATGTTTATATCCTCTTATAAACAGAAAATTTAAACTATGTCTGAAGGAGCAACTACTAATATTTAAACAATTTTTTAGACCGGCCATGCTTTATGCTGTTCCAATATGGTTTAATTGTTGTGCTACCAGGAAAAAAAAAACACTTCAAAGGATTCAGAACAAAGGTCTGAAGATGATTTTGAAGCTGTCTTCTTGGTACAGTGCTAACGAGGTACATAGAATTTCGAATGTTGAGACTTTAGAACAAATGTATAGAAATAGAACAAATTAATAATGTCAGACAAAAGTCGTTGCAATCTTCTTTTGCAATGATTAATTCTCTTTATGCTTAGTTAAAATTAGTTTTAGTTTATCATTATTATTGTTATAGGTGGGTTTGGCCAAATAGGTTATGGAGTATTCTCCATACATCTAGTAACCTAACGTCCGTGCTCCATCACACTATTTTCTATTGTGATGTGTCCAACTCAATGGGTAAATTGAACTGAAGGTGAGTTTGAAAGAAGGGGAACTTGGAATAGAGCACACGTACCCACTGGTTGATACTAAATATTGGCCAACATGCATTTGCACATTTGTTTGAGGATTTGTTAAGCGACAAAAATTTCCAAATCCAAAGTTTGGATGCCGTTTGGATCACTTTTTGTTCCTGAATCTGGATACTTTTTAAATCACAAACTGGCATGCAGTTAAGAGCTTGTAAATTTATCATAATAGTATATTAGCGTTAAATCTGAGAGGGTTGATCCATCGATTTCTTTTACAATTTTTCCAAGTTGTAACATTCCTCCCAATAGCATGTTAGGCTATGGGAATTTCTTTCGTGATTTGGCATCTGTAGATTTTGAATTTACATTTAGGTTATTACAGGATGCTGAGGGACAGCGTAGGGAAGCATACATTGAGAGTACCTTACCTTACCAATCAGACTAAGGCCGGCGTGGCCTCTGCTGTACACAGAAGTTGTTTTCATTGTAATCGGTCCATGGCTGTACCTCGCCAGCCTTGCTGTCTGCGGAGGGTCCGCAGGTCGCCTTCTACTTGATCGATCCACTTTGCTCGTTGCGCGCCCCTTCGTTTTGTACCTGTCAGTTCGTTTTTGAGAACCATTTTCACAGGCCTGTCGTCCGACATTCTTACAGCATGCCCAGCCCATCGAAGTCGACCGATTTTTGCGATGTGTACGATGGGAGGTTCTCCCAGCGACTGGTGCAATTCGTGGTTCATTCGCCTCCTCCACGTTCCATCTTCCATCTGCACTCCACCGTAGATCGTACGCAGCCCCATCCGTTCAAAGACTCTAAGTCGGCGATCACCAATGAGCCCAGATACACGAATACGTCTACTACCTTGATTTCATCACCGTCGATCTGAACTCGTGCTAGGAGGCTAACATTGTCTTCTCGTGAGCCTCTTCCCTTCATGTATTTTGTTTTCAACGCATTAATCACAAGCCCAATCCTACCAGCTTCAGCCTTAACTCTGATGTACGTTTCCGCCATCGTCTCAAAGTTACGTGCTACGATATATAGTTGGACAGACTTCCTGAAGATCGTGTCACTCGTGTCTATCCCAGCTCTCCGAATCACACCCTCCAGTGCAATGTTAAACAACAAACACGACAATCCATCAACTTGCCGCAACCCTCTCCGAGATTCGAAGGAACTCGAGGACGTCCCTGATACTCGGACGACACACATCATTTTCAACCGACCAATTTCCTCCTCAACATCCTGAATGGTTAGGGTCGGGGTCCTGTCATCTTCTGCGCGTGTTCCTAGATTTATTACCGTGCCACTTTTGTTCGCTGTAACATTACCGTTCAGGTGCTCGTCGAAGTAATGCTTCCACCTTTCAATCACCTCACACGCTCCTGTGAGAAGGTTGCCATCCAGGTCTGTGCACATATCAGCTGGTGGTACGTAGCCTTTGCGCGAGCTGTTCAACTTCTCATAGAATTTGCGTGTGTCGTTAGCACGGTACAGTGCTTCCATTTCTTCGCGGTATCGATCTTCCTTCTGGCTTTTTCCTTCGAAGAATAGAATTTTGTCTGTCCCGTGCCTGTCTATACCGTTCCACATTCGCTCTCGTACGGTGTTGCAGCATTCTCGCCCGTGCAGCATTCTTCTCCTCTACTAACTGCTTGCAAACATTGAGAGTAGATCAAACCAATGACTAACCTTCAAACATGTTCTCACTAACAATAAAGAGTGACAGTAACAGTATAGACCAGTAACATCACCAGGGGATATTTTGAAGGGGGGGGAAACTGAAGGGAATCCTTTTTCCATATGATATGGTTCCATATGGTTAGGTTAATTATCACTTGACGTTTTTGAGACTAAAAATCACAAACAAAACAAAACAAACAAAGCTCAAATGGCTTACCAACTCAAGTAAAAAATTCAATTTTAAGGTGCACTTGAAGAAGTTCTCAAGAATCATTTGATAAAACCACGCATAAAACTAGATATTCTACATAACATCGATAAAACAGCCATAAAACCCTCATAAGTTCAAAAAGACCCATACTACAGGAGGGTCTCAAGACTATTTCCCAAGATTCGCTTAAAGCTTGATAGTTTTATCGGTACATACTTGTAATGACATGCAGGACATGCTTAAAACTATGATAAAACTACCACAAGTTTTGATAGTTTTATGATTTTCCTCTTTAAGAACACTTCCAGTCCGTCACAAATATGTTTCGAAGATTCCATTTTTGGATTCGTTCTGCTGAATGGGGAGAAAGAGAAAAAAAAAACATCGGTAGACATATGATGTTTCTTTTCCAAAGTGGATACGTATGTAAATTAATTGTAAAATTGACCATAAATACATGAGTTTTTTGCCTGCAATTGAAATTTTTTTCATGCGACGTTCAGTTTATTGGTGTTTTATAACAAAAAAGTTCGAAAATTTTAATGCGCCACGGAATCATTGCTAGACCATTGATTTATTTGCAAAACAAAAAATACTTGAAAATTCAACAATTAGGTGACAAGGCCTATACATTTTTAGATTTTGAATAAATTGTGCCTACAATCTATTTTAAGTTTCAAAAGGTATTTTAAACAGCAGAAATTGTATGTAGCATTGGAAAAACGAGAGTTTTTTTTTGCATACATACAGTACTGGCAGAAATAAAGTGCTCACCAGCTAAAAAATGATTGCCATTATTATACCAATTTTGTATTGATGCAAAAATATAAAGTCTATTCGACCAAAATGCAGCTTTTGTATAGCATTATCATTCTGTTTATTGAAAATCATGATTAAGTTTGTATAGCTTAGTTTCTGATGTTTCATATGCATGTGAATGTTTTTCCGCCTGGCAGAAAAAAAGTGCTCAAAACCGACATATAATTTTCTTGAGTGCATCTTGCATGGCATTGCCCACCAAACTGTCACAGCACATTCAGCCTATCAGAAGGTGTCGAGCACTGTTTGTTTTGGTTCTGTTCGCGCCGGTTCGGATTTCGTTTGAATGTTGAAAATGGATTCGAAACAAATTAACCTATCCGTACGAAAATTAATTGTGAGGGACTGTCAACAGCAAATACCTATGCGTAAAATAGCCGTCAGATATGGAGTGAGTTATTCTGGTGTTCGCAAAGTTTGGAAAAAGTTTCAGGAAACCGGATCAGTAGCTGATAGACATGGACGCGGGCGGAAGCGACTCACGACTCCGCGTGAAGACACCAGAATTATTCGTGAAACCAGGAAAAATCCAACAGTTACGAGCCGAGTGATAAAGGAAAATCTGCAGCTGAGTATTTCAGAACGCACTGTGCGCTCCAGGCTTCAGGATGCAGGTTTAAGGAGCAAATTGGCAGTACGTCGCCCATTGATTCAAAAGAGAAATAGAGTTAAACGGCTAGAGTTCGCTAAAAAATACGCCTAAATGGCTACCATTCCGAGGGAATCCAGAATAGCCACGCTCGCCATTTTTTAAATGGTTTTATCTAAAACTACCATAAAACGCATATAAAACTAATATTTCTTGCACAAGACTAACAAGATATTTTTAGGAGCGCGATAAGTTCATCTTAACTTGTTCTATTCTTGAAAAAGAGTTACTCCTCTTGAATAAAACTTGTTTGAATTGCTCAAGGTAAACAAGTCTTTCGTAAGATAGCCATAAAATCAGTGTGGAGAAGGCACATAATAAACAATGAAAATGTGAACGTTCAAATCAAAAGTGCCTATGCATAATTGTTGTTCATAATTACAGCTTATAATTTATTGTTTTTAATCATCAGCGTAAGTCGATTAAAACATAGAAAAAACTCTAACTTGAATATGCTAACAATGGATTTGGGAAGAAGAACAGATAATAATATTGCGTCGATGGCTGAAACATCAGTTGAGCGAAAGATGATTTTTCTCTTGATCTGTACGCTGAACCTAGCGTTGGAAGAAGTGCACTGTGTAGCGGATCGCTGAGCGATTCCAGCGCGTTACTTCCGACCTTGGATTAAACGTGCGGATCATGGGAAAAATCGATTTTCGCTCAGGTGATATACTCATTTTTACTTGCAACGAGTATAAATATTGTGTAGCCTATTGGGAACTGAAATGCACGACTCGGGAGAATTCAACATTAACATAACATTTTACAATCGTAGTGCACATTAAAGCTTACGTCAAAAGTACTGCGCTGTATTTCCACGGTGGTGCGCCATATAACGCACTACCTGAGACGGTATGTTTTACTTGCACAACTGGCATAAAATAAAATATCATGAGTTATGCATTGCGGTTTTCAACTGGCGACACATTGCACCATTTTATTTTATTCGTTTTACGCATAACGCACAGACCCTTTTGATAAGTTAGTCTCAGTAGGCTGCGAATCTAATGGAATGGTCAAAAAATTGTCAATGGTGGCTGAGATGAAGGAGTGTTCAATATATTGGATAGGTTTTTATTGAATTTCCGCCTGAAAAATCCGCTAGTTTTTAATTTCTTCCACCTGTGGGCGTCCATTGTGACAGTTTGTTTATTTTTCACATAATGTTCTTTCTCAAGAATATGTGCTCTTATTTAAAATCAAATGGTTCTAAGAGAGTTTTATGGCAGCATTTCCAAGATACATTCATCTTAAAGAAGAATGTCATAAAACTTTTACAAAACTTTTATCAGGTTTTATGCAAGTTGTGAAACGATGTCTTGAGAGGGGGATCAAGTATCTTATAAAACTACTGATAAGGTGAATTACACTTATAAATGATGTAGTTTTATGGAAATTTCTTCAAGTGTTCTTTAATCACGCCTAAAAACTGTTAATGAATTAAAACCACCTTATCTTGGAAAATGCCCTGATAAAACCGGATGAACTCCATAATGCTTTGATAAAACTACCATAAAACATGAATAAAACCAATTTGCATTTGAATTGCTACTTGGGAATGGATGCTCCAGCGAAGCAAACGATTCTTGAAAATTTCACGCCTGCAATCCTAAAAGTATTTGAGGTTTGTGCTCAGAAGACTTCGACGTGATAGGGACTTGATCCCGTATGTCCTTAAGTAGAACACTCGACTGAGTTCATCAGATGTAGCTTTTCAGCAAAAAGGTTTGCGTATGATGAAGTTTTGGGTTTGGATGGTTAAGGGGAAAGCTTGAAGGAGAATTTATTGTTGGCCAGTGCAGGGCACCTTCTACGTTTTCATTCGGTTGTTGGAATAAATATTTAATAAGATGGGTTTATGGAATGTTGCTTAAACTCAAAATTCAAACGGTATAAATGAGGACATGTTAAACGGTCCAATTCTAAAAAGTCTATAATGTTTATTATTCCCTAACAACATTAACTCGAATGGTTGAACAACACCGTATTTGGTTTGGATGTTAACTCGAATAGGTCATTAAGCAAAATAACTATAAGAAATTTATAAGGGTTGTTATACTGACACGCAGGAATTAAAACCTTTTTAAAATACTGAACTGCTAAGGCATGAACAATGTAAGCAAAATTAGTTACATATTTTAACAATTAAGGTTGATACGTTACGGTAGTAGTTGGAGCACCTAGATTAACACTAAATGTAAATATTGATAATTTTGGAACAAAAAAAAATCGTAATCATACGCTAATAGAGCATCAAATTTATGATACGACTCTCTGCATTTGGGTGCTTTGTGCGAAATTTTCCATGTGGTCCAATGCCATTAAATGTTATTACCGGAGTCGAGCCTAGCAACAATACGCATCTCACCCTTTGTCGTATACTTATCACTTCTCCCAGTCAAAAGATGCGTACCTGTCTTTACCGGTCGACATTCGACGAAAAATGGATCCCACCGTCGAATGCGAGGTGGGGCGGACGAGACCGCGGCCTCCCGCTTCAACAAACTTCACCTCGTCATACTCACGCACACCAGGGGCAAAAACAAAAACAAAAGCAACAACCGAAATGAAAACATTCATTTCGAAGTCTCGATGCGTGAGGTCATTGACCGGGGCTGCGCACATTGGTCCGGATTTTTTTTTCTTACTCTCCTGGTTGATGGGTATGCCATAATGCCATATAATCGAAACGGGGAGGATTGCAGCAGTGTGCCGAAATTTTGATTTCTTGGTCCACCAACCCCGGCTTCCCCCGTGCGTGTATGTATTCCAGAGAGAATCCCATTCTACCGGGAGCTCCCAAAATTTGGTTGTGGCCAATGTAGGGGGGTGGTTGTGGAAAGTGGAACGCTAAAGAGCGAAAACCTGCTTCAGCCTGGGCGGTGTGCGTGAGCCGGGCGCGTATACGCGCTTATAGCCCGATGGTCATCGTCACCGCATGATGAGAGGTAACCGCGGTTTTTTTTTCTTAATATTAACTATATGCCTCTTGCATTGGACACTCTCTGAATGGACAGTGATTTCTTTTTCGGTTTTGTTTGATGGAGCCCAACGGGCCCTTGCCTGTATCCGCGTCTCGCGTGGTCACGGCGAATGGGTTTGCTGCAACTATGCAACGAGAGTTGACAACTTTTTCTAGCGTAGAAACGCACTACTGCAGGGAGGAATAAAAGTCGTAAAACAAATAAATACATAGAATTTTATTATTAACTTCGTTCATATCCCAGTTGTCATTTACCTAGTTCACCGGAAATACTGAAAATCGCACGTGCGGTTGGTATTCTGCAACCACAGTCATACCTGCCAGATTTCCTGAACCATTGAGCGTTAGTCGATTAGATAACACCGACGAAGGCCATTGACCAGCTTCGTGTGGTGCCGGGCTCTGTTAATGCAGCCCAGCCTCCGGATCAGCTCAACCGAAGCAAGATAGGAGAAAGGTGTATGGAGCTGCACCATTTGCTAACTACATTCTTATATCGCCGAGGAAACGGAATAGATATCGACTACGAAGTAATGTGGTTGATGATGCAAATCGGTCTCTTTTAATAAACACGAAAAAGGACCATGGCTTACATTCGTCCTTAGTTTGCAATGGAAGAGATTTTTCTCTTTGGCGTTAAGGTGATACTGGATGCCATGTAGCTTTTACTATCTTTTGCCTGTTTCTAACTATTCCACCTCAAAATTTCGGCTATGAAATTCTCGATAACATGGGTGAACACAAGCACTGTAAATGGTCATTTCGACTAAATGCGATTAATTTGCTGATATTTTGTTCCAGAAACTGATTTTTACAATCATATGTTCGTTGAAATTGGTGGGCTTCATTGATCACATATTTTTTTCTAACAATGTATTACTTTAACTTCAACATCAAAGGTGTGAGAGCGGACTAACAGAATATTTAAATGATATTCACAATTGAACATCATTTGAATATTACAGTGAATATAACACTTACGATTTTATAGTTTGGGCAATGCCCTTTTAGAAAAAAAAAATAGAAGAGCTTTCATCATAAACCACATTCTGGAATTCAGCATATGAATTAAGTTATCGAAATATTAATCCACCTGAGTCGAAATGACAATTTACAATTCTGGTGATGACTGTATCGCAGGTCTTGCAGCAAATGTGCACACGTATTGGTATAATTTTCGGATCTAAATCAAGCGTAGAAACTGAGATTTGCATACTCCAAACAACGACGTGATGGCTGCCACTGTGAGACCCGTCCCATAACCCATCCAACCCCGTCCCCTTAATGTTAATTTAGTTTAGAATACTAAGTCGTTTCCGAACACAGAAATAGATGGCTCGAAGTGTAAACAATCAGATAATAGATGAAGAAAGGAGACATGGGTGCATATAGTGTTTGTGGTGGGTGGAACGAATGTATTGTTTGGGGGTGGGTGGGTGCGGGGATTGTGTGTTGTGTTGTGTTGGTGTGTTTTTTTCTTTTCAATTTGTTTTTTATTTGATATTTTATATTATGTGTTTGTGTTTTTTTATTGGTATTTGTGTGTGTTGGGTGTGTTTGGGTTGTTTAGATGAGTTGAAATATGGATAAATTCAAAAAAAATAAATAAATTATTGAGTATATTTTTTGGGGGGGTTTGGGGGGGGGGGGGGTGTAACATTGATGTGTGTGAGTCGATCAAAGTTTTTATTAATAAGTCAAATTCTTTTTCTTTTTCAAGTTCAGTTAATACAGAATACAGGAGAAATATTCAGCTAAGCTTCCTTTTTACCGAATGCGAATTGCCGGGTCTTTCGTTTAACACCTGCCATAAGATTTTGTACAGTCTCCTTGTCCACTTTATTCGCCGCAGAACGCCAGTTTGCCTTGAACTGTTTCTCGCTCACAACAGCTTTTTGAGTCTTCTTAAGGCTCCGCTTGACGATGGCCCAATATTGTTCGATTGGGCGGAGCTCTGGCGTGTTGGGAGGGTTCTTGTCCTTGGGCACCACTTGAACGTTGTTGGCAGCATACCACTCCATGGCCTTTTTTCCGTAATGGCAAGATGCCAAATCCGGTCAAAATAGAACGGAACAATTGTGTCGCTTCAGGAAAGGCACTAGACGTTTTTGTAGGCACTCGCTCGGATAAATTTCCTGGTTGACGGTTCGGGTCGCAATGTAAACGTTGCTCTTCAAGCGACAGGTACAGATGGCCTGTCACACCAGATATTTTTTCGCGAACTTTGACAGTTTAATGTGCTTGAAAATATCTGCCACCTGATCCCGTCCGATTGCCGTGTAAAATTCCTGTCCAGGAAGCTGTTTAAAGTCTTCCTTGACATAAGTTTCATCGTCCTGTACCACGCAATCAAACTTCGTCAGCATCGTCGTGTACAACTTTCGCGATCGTGCTTTGGCCGACGTGTTTTGTTTATCGTCGCGATTTGGAGTCACCACTTTCTTGTAAGTCGACAGTCCAGCTCGTTGTTTAGCTCTATACACGGTTGAAGGTACCACTCCCAGCTTCTTTGCGACATCTTGGACGGAGAGGTTAGGGTTCCGCTCGAAACAGCGGGTAACTCTTTTTGTCGTCGCTGTGGCCTCCGGCTTTCGATTTCCCCCCGATCCAGCTTTCCTGGCTGTCGACAAACGTTCACCGAACACTTTTAATACGTTGGTAACAGTTGATTTAGCCACATTCAACAATTTCGCAAACTTGGCGTGAGCGTAGTTTGGATTTTCGTCATTCACGTGCAAAATTTTGATGCGTTGCTTCTCTTCCTTCGATGACATTTTGATAACTGAAGTGCTAATCTCAAAATCAAAATAGGCATGAGGTATACGCGCACTGTTCTACTTCTAATGGAGAGGAGGTGCAAAATTTTTTAATGCTCGTGAAAGCGAAATGCATCTAAGTTTAAGTCGACCAAATTTTTATCGAAACACCCTTTAGCTTCCGAGACGCGATGGGCCTTTGGTTTTTTTTTGTAGGGCTTACAACCAAGGTCTTTGATTTGAGATTGAATGGAATACTTTTTCCTTTGTGGGCTTCCGAACCAACCGTTCCTTGAGCTTAATCATGGACACCGTGGAATCGCGGTTCCCGAACGTTTTAGCGATGGAACGATGCGAGAGATCCTTGTTTCCGTATTGATGCGGTTCTTTTTCAGCACGGAGCTGTTCTTTCGCTCCATTTCCGCGAGTTCTTGCCAGGCTTAAAACTTGGTGGGCTGAGTCAAAGCCGAAGTGAATCTTCCTGTGTCCAAACGTCGGATTTGTCAGATTTTGAGTGAAGATCCCAATATTTCCTTTAGAAAAACGGCACCTGCACCAAAACTTCTTGATCGTCATAAGAAGGCCCTGTTAATTCGATTGAGCCTGTACAAATAAATGATCTTATTAAAAAAAATAAGAAGGCCCGTTTTGCCTTTGCTGAAAAATACCAGTTCTGGGAGGATGAGTGGTCTTATGTGGTGTTCAGTGATGAAAAGAAGTTCAAATTAGATGGGCCAGATGGTTTCAGCAGTCGCTGGTGTGAAGAAAGGCAAAACTGGCCAACTAAAGAAAAAAGGAATTTTGGTGGAGGTACCGTTATGATTTGGGCAGGATTTAGCGTATCTGCAAAGACACCCGTTTGTTTCATTTCAACACAGATGAACTCGGAAATGTTTTGCCAGCTTCTGGAGGAAGTTTTTATTCCATTAGCTGACAATGAGATGGATAAGAACATGATCTTTCAACAGGATAACGGTTGTCATGCATCCTTGTCTTGGACCGTCTTGGACTTCCATAATATCCGTGTGCTGGAATGGCCGGCATGCAGTCCCGATTTAAATCCAATCGAGAATGTTTGGGGCTGGCTTTCTCGCAAAGCTTATGGTCAAGAAAGAAAGTATGACACGGTGAGAGAATTTAAGTTAGCGATTCAGGACGAATGGTCTAAACTTGATCCGAATGAATTGAAACTGTCATAACTTCTATGCCAAGACGTCTGCAAGAGGTTATTTCTAAAAAGGGAAATTACTAATTTGTTATTTTCTTAAATTGAAATTCGATAAATAAATGATACTGTTGAAATATTTGATCATGTCTTCACATTTATTTCCCATGAGAAAAAAATAAACTCTTGGATTGTATTGAAATGACTCGTCTCAAAGGGAAAACTACTCATGATGAACTTTTATCTTGCTGCTGAGTATGTATTGGAAAGCATTTGGTGTACACAGAATATAATGTAATATGGAAATTTTCAGAAAGTAATTTGTCTTTATAATTATTTCCCGCCAGACGGCGCCATCTTGTATACAAAATGCGCTTTTATAAACAATGTGTGTGATTCACGTATGTATTGGTTATGTACATAAAAAGTTTCATTTCATTTCGTAGTGATTTGACTAAGAAACGGGATAAATAATTTGGCCGGATTTTGGTGTGAACGGCCTTTAAAGCACTAAAAAAAGGTCCCATGTACAGGGTGCGGCAGAAAATAATGCGAAAATGTTCAAACTTGAGTATTTGGTTAATTCGTGTAGGTAGTGACTAATTTCTGTCGAAAGTGTATTTTTGTATGTTTACTTTCAAATGCTGCATCCAAACATTCTATTTGTTTTATTGCAAATTCGTCAAAATGTTCGCGAAAGAAATGATCACCAGTTTGTTGCTCGACCAGAAGAAGCCGAAAGAGATTGTCAAGGTGGTAGGGTGCCATTTGGCAACAGTTTACCGCATAAAAAAGTCCCTGCAGGATGGTCCTAAGCAGGGGAAGCCGGGAAGCGGACGTCCGCGCTTTGCACGCACGCCGAACGTGATCAAATCGGTCCGTGCAAACATTGCTCGCCACCCGATGCGTTCCATAAGAAAACTTGCAAAGGAAGCCAATATTTCGGAGAAATCCATGCGGAGAATCATCAAAGAAGACCTGCATGCATCTTCCAGAGCCAGAGTGAAACGCCACTTGATTACGGACCGGGTCAAGGAACTACGAGTGACTCGTTACAAGAGATTGCTTTCCTTGTTGAAGAAGGAAAAAATGATAATCCTGTTCTCCGACGAAAAGCTTTTCAGCATCGATGCTGTGGCCAACAGCCGCACGGACCGGTTCATTTCACCGCAGAGAATGGAGAACGTTCCGGAAAAGTGAAATTAAAATTTCAAACCCTACATCCGGCTGGTGTCATGATGTTTGGCTTGGTGGCGTCCAACGGTTTGAAAATGCCGCCTGTTTTCATTGATGCTGGAGTAAAAATCAATACCGAAGTGTATGTCGGTATTTTAAAGGACCAAGGGCTTCCCTGGGCGAAGGACAACTTCTTCGAGGACCAAAACGTTGTCCTACAGAAGGATGGAGCGCCCTGTCACACGTCCAATCGAACCCAACAATGGTTGAACGATAACATGAAGTTTTGGCCGAAGGATTTGTGGCCCCCTAGCAGTCCAGATCTTAATCCGTTGGATTATTCGTTGTTAACCAACTGCACTCTAAAATGTTGATATTATTGCTTGAATGAGTTGAAAATGGGATTTGAAAGAAATAGAACAAATTTTCGCATTATTTTCTGCCGCACCCTGTAGAGTATATATCAAAAAGCAATGATTTTTCATGTTGCAAATATATCGAAATATCAACCAAGTATTTACAATCAATTTTTCGCAACATTTGGGGAACTTTAGTGTTTACCATAGAGGACTACATTAGCACTGTTTCGATTACATACAAAAGATTTGAAGGGCCGATGTTAAGACTATGTCTATCTAAAAAAAGAGGCAATGTTATGTTGTTGTTCTGTAAGGGCCTAGAAAAAAAAACAATACAAAATTGAGTTTTCAATTTTCGAATTCAATAGTCGAAAAATAATTAAATAGACATAGTCAGTCTTAGTCAGCGATAAGTATAGGATAATCAAAAACCTAAATCGAAAAATCACTACACAGGAAGTGACAAGCACTCGATTTTAGGCCGCCATTTGTATCGTCGATAGTGGAGGAGCCGGATGATAACTGGTTTGATATGAAATGCACATGGCATGCAGAGTGGATGAAGATGTGATGCCGATGGTGCAATCGATGGTGCTTTGTAACACGGAGCATGAACCCAATCAACAAACCTTTCCTCGTCGCCTGCCCCGTCACTCGTTTAGTGCCAGTCAATTGGAAATGTGGTGGTACCATGATTGATTTGATGGTAGGAAACAAAAAAGCGAGTTGATTTTCCACTTTGCACGGTGATGTGTAATTTGTTCAAGTTCAGGTCTCTGTAGATATGAAAATCAATCCTGCAATCATTATGCAATCAGATATGAAATTGTCGGCAAATGATATGCACAATGTTTGAAAAGCACCTCTTTCAAAAAGTAAATGTTTACAGATGAATGAACTGTAGAAAGGGATCCCTCAAATGAGGTTTACTCTGCACTTGCAAAATTCGCACGGTCAGCATACTAAAACGTTGATCGTATCAATTATGGAATTAAAGGGAACAAACGAGATATATTTAGTGAAACATTAAGGCTGCGTTGGCAAGTGATTTCACGGTCTTCGGGTAGAGGTTGGATCATTAGTTCGGCGATTGTTGATATCCGAGACCGCGAAGGGTAGACTTTTTGTTTTTAGTAATTACAGAATGAAGTAATATTTAACATTTGTATGCGATTAATTGACCCTCTGGATTTTTCTGCAGAAAACAGAAACGGTAACCACTAGACTAATGGGGATTTTTATTTATTATCGTACAGATTGGGCCAAAGGGTCTCAGATTTTTATAAAACTTTGTCCACGCATAGAGTATATGAAAATTTAATCAAAAAAATGAAAAACAAATCAGGGGTTGTTAGTTTTTCCTGAAAACCCCAAATTGAAAACCCCAATTGAGTTTTTCCAGACATCATTTATTTCAAAAATTCAGTGCTCAAAAGCGGCGCATCGTAGAAGATATTTTATTTCTTTCGATTTATAAGAAAATTTGCGGAAAAATACAAAACACATAGTCGGCAAAAACCTTCCCGTAAACATTTTCACGATGGAGAAAAACTGCAAGAAAAAGTTGATCTCTATTGTGATTGACGATTTAAGGATCCTGACAGCTATTGCCAACCTGAAACCTACGAAATCTGTGGGACCAGACGGAATTCCGGCTGTGCTACTCAAGAAGTGTTTGGCCGTAGTGCTCACACCGCTACGACATTTATTTCGTCTTTCGCTTGCCAGTGGAGGTTTTCCCGATCAATGGAAATCGGCATTCATGTTTGCCGTGCACAACAAAGGTGACAAACGCAACGTCGTCAACTACCGTGGAATATCAGCTTTGAATTCCATTTCATTTTTTTAACTCTTCGAAAAAGTCGTTCTAGGAACGATTTTCAATCACTCAGTAATACATCTCTAAGACTCAACGATCTACAACTACCACAAACTATTTGAAGTTTGTATTGGACATACTATGAAAAATTCAAATTTTGTGTTTGAATCACTGTATCAGTTCAGTATATCAATCTATTTTGATAATGTTCAACTGATCTTGTAGAAAATGTTCTAAGCTACATTTTTAGTTCAAGAATAAATGTGCGAAACAAAAGTTGTTAACTATTAAAGTCACAATTTCCTTGTGATTAAACTTAATCAACGTGAAATAGCATAGCATAGCATAGCATAGACATTTGCACACCTAGTGGGTGTAGCTACGATCAGGAATAATTCGTTGAAGACATTGCATGTATGTATGTATGTATGTATGTATGTATGTATGTAGGAAGCCACCATCCTAGCGTGGGCCTTGCCCTGCATGCGGTTCCACTTAACAGAAAGATCATGCTTTGTTACCGTTCTAAATTCAACATACTGCTGTATGAAGGGCCAAAAGGGTTGGGCAGGCCCGTAAGCAGACACACTTACGCGAAACCTGCGGGAGTAAAAAGAATCTCCTTCCAGCAATATGATCCGATAAAACGAATAACAAAATACGCAATTCGGTTAAGCTTTCCACTAGATGGTTTGTTTGAGAAAGGCGTGTCAAATTCATTACAACTGTTGGAGTGGAATGTAACAATCATAAATGAAAGACACATCCTCTCCTAGACTCCGGTTGGCTGTCCACTCCATTGTCCAATTGCAATTTCAATGATGCCCTGGTGCACCCTCCCATCCCAGTATTGAAATGTTTTAAATCAATGAATTATAATAAGGTTTATGAATATAATAAGTATTTAAAGCGTGTAAGTAATTTTATACAGCAAAAAGGGTAGCCTGGGCTCGATAATGTCTTAGAATTGTACATTGCATGTAGAAATTTCTAAAATAGTGATTTCCTTTCTGCTGGTTTTATGGAGTAATAACATGTATTAGGATATTTTAACAGAATAATATCCGACGTACTCTGTGTTAACAGTTAATATCAAAATGATGGTCAATAGATGTTAAAATTGATAAAATTAGTAACTACAACAGCCGAGCCTGTAAAGAGAAATAATAAACGAACAAGGAAGCCTAAACGGACTTTTGGTAATAAGTACTTATTTCTGCTGCTGATTCAGTTGCAGCTTCTTGTATTCAAGGCACTAGATACTTCTAAATCATAAGAGGCAGAAGGAAGGATTAAAATGATCATTAGACATATAATACAAAACAATCTATACCTATGAAGTGAAAATAATAAAATTATGTTTATGCTAATATAAAATCACGAAACCAAAAGTAATGATAAAAATTAAATCAATATACAATGTCATACAAATTGATATACATAATACAGTGAAGGGATATTGTAAAATGAACTGATACCAATTCAATTTTCATTTACATGTCTGCAGATTGTAGCCCTGCTGCAATTGTAGAATAACTTGCGTAACCAATATGAACCTGAAAACTCAGACAATATATCATAGCCATGAGAAATAAAATTGAATTTAAAATTATTTACAATACTTGATAATTCCATGGATGACCTGAAATAATATATCATAATTATAAAGAATAGTATAGCTTAAGTTTTGATATGCTGTTCCATTTCCTTGCTTCGCAATAATCATTTGTAGTGGACCTCGTAGGTACTGCACTGATTTTAAGTAATAAAATTAATTAAATATAATAATATACTTTCATTTCATATCACAACATAAAATAATATAATGACGTAATGAAATATTAATATGAGCATGACAGTTAACAATAAAAAAATGAATATCTGTGACTAAGCTGGCCATCCTCTCATCAATAGACTTTTTTTCGTTAATATCTAGTAAGATTAATATTTGTATTCACAATAATAATAATAATAATAATAATAATAATAATAATAATAATAATAATAATAATAATAATAATAATAATAATAATAATAAGAGAACATAATATATTAATGTACACAACATATCTGACATCCATTAGTCCAAAGACATCTAATGTAAGCGTTATGCTGAAATAATTAAAATCAAATTGAGCCTTTAATGCTAATAGTGTGTCTCCATGCTCATAAGGTAAATGGTTTGGAACCCAAAGATGATCCCAAACCGGGCTGAAATTATAAATTGAATGTAAATGTTCGCACCCCCTCACTTCGCTATTGTCAAAATGACAACATTGCCCAGGCTACGCCAACCAGCGTCTCCATGTTTCAGCTGGCAGTCTTTAATGATCATATGACTCGTGGAGGCGTGAGGTAGGAACTTGTGAGGACCAGGTCGGTCGCACCCTCGTCAACTCACCATTTGAAGCCCAATTCGTTGAAGACATTGCATGTCACCACGAAACGGAGCCTGCTACTGATGCGTTTCTTCACGCAATAATTTTAACGAACATACTTCTCGATTGCTCACGTAGTCACGTCCATGCAAACATAGGAGAAAGGGAGGATTTGATATCTACTTTGAGAAGACGCATGGAACCCACGCTGCCTTCAGTGGATATAAAAGGAGAAGGGAAATGAATAGTCAGAGAGAATACTTAAACAGAATGCCCTGTTTGATGTACAGAACAAAAGCTTATTTAAGAATGGTCGGTGGGAGCATCTAGTCTAAGAAAGTTAGGTGATGCTCCATTTCTCTTAGAACGGTTGGGACCAAAGCAGTCCTAGTCCAATAGGGCTTATGGTTATAGCGCCATTACTTGCTCTCTGAAAAGAGAATATTGTTTGAGAATATAACTATAAGTAGTGAGAAATAACCCGAGGGAAGCAAGAAGTCTGTTTAACTAAAAATATGTTATATGACTGCCAATGATTGATCATCGCATAGAGGGTGCTGTACCGCGAGTGGTTCGTGCAGCCAAAATGCATCGCAACGGACGACGAGACGTATATTAATACGGACGCCAAGCAGATCCCCGGCCTGGAGTTTTTCGTCGGCAAGTCCCGCCTCGATGTTTCGGAGAAGTTCTGGAAGAAGAAGATTTGACCAAAGTCTACACTCCATATAAAATTTCATAAAAAAGTATGGATAAAAGTCTACGAGGGGGAAGGTTGGTTCTAATGATTTTCAAAAATGACTCTACGTGGTTTATGAACAGGCCTTATGTGTCAAACAGGGAACAAAGTTGCATTTTTGGATTTCAAAACATGAAACATGATATTTCATTAAGTTGTCATAGTAGGATATTGACACTTTGTGACATCTCATATCTCGTTAATACTTTTCATCTTGAAATGAAAAGATGATGACAAAGCTAGAGGGGCTTCTTATTTTATTTATTACGTTAATGGCCGACAGGGAACGTTTTTATCCACGGAACTAAAATAACCATAACTATGAAAATATCCAACCGATATTTTTACAGTTTTGGGTTCAGAAACTCAATTACTTTCTCACAATTGTCGAATATGACCGATGGACATCATCCGTCTCGAAAATGCCGGATATCCGGAACTTCCGGAAATGGTATACTCATAAAAAATTACAATAGAAAATCAGCAGTAATGACACTAAAATTCATTTAAAGGATACGCAGGAATGTGTGTGATTTCCAAATGACAATCCGGTGACTTGATCCTGGAACAGTCACCCTGCAGCAGGTTTCCATGGGGTCACGGATGGTCAGAAAATTATTTGAATTGAACCTTAACAATATGGGTGTCAAAATACTTGAAAGAACATTTGCCATAGTTATTGGACCATCCGCTAACTTGGCTTTGGATTGGCCAGTTCAGAGAAGGTTTCCATGGGGCCACGGATGACCAGAAAATTATTTAAATTGAACCCTAACAATATGGGTGTCATAATTCTTGGAATCGTTGCAGAAGAACGTTTGCCATACCGGTACCATCAACGGCCAAATATATAAAGTAGAATGTCTCCAAAAACGCCTGCTGACCAAGCTGCTGCCATTCCTCCGGTCCCAAGAAGGTGACGCTCTATTTTGGCTGGATCAGGCATCGTGCCATTACGCCAAACCGCTCATGGAGTGGTACGAAGACAACGATGTTGTTTTTGTGCCGAAGGAGGCAAATCCGCCAAACTCGCCACAACTTCGCCCAATAGAAACATTCTGGGCGATTATGAAAGGCAAGGTCCGGAAAACAGGGAAGGTCTTCAAAAAACGACAAGGAACTGAAGAAAGAGTGGATGAAAGTGTGTGAGAAAGATGGCGCAAGTGTTGCACAGGATTACATGGGTAACGTTAAGTCCAAGATGCGGGCATTAAGCCTAGGAGAGGAGGTTGAATAAACCAACTTTGCAGAAACATAGCAAAAATATGTGTTTATTACAAATTACAAGTACCCGACTTAAACCGAATTTTTGGTGATCATTTTTGTTGCGTTTTTTTCAGTACAATCTTTAGGGTTCACAATGTAGTACGTCCATAAGACAAGAAAGACAGATTTGTTTGAAACTGTCAAAAGGTTCTAAGACCATGAGAAACCATCATCGAACGAATGCTCTGAGCTGTTTGAGGGCTGCTTCTCTCCAGTTCTTCGAGTGTCCCATACTTCCAAAATCTTGCTCCGTTTTGCCTAGTCATCTAGCTCACTGCGTGGATTTGCGTCCTGTTTTCTGCTGGATTTGACACAAACACCATTTTTGCGGGAGTGATTCCGGAAATATTACACCGTGGCCTGCCCATTTTACCCTTCCAGCATTAGGATTAGCATTTTTAGGATAGAGTTGTGTCAGCTCGTTGTATATTCTTCTCCTTCGTAAACCGTCAAATATAGTGCTAAGCACACGCCGTTTGTAAAATCCAAGGAAAAGTATTTATATTTCGAAACAATCTATATGATAGTAAATTTCATGTGTGGAATGAATTCAGGAGTTCAACGTTTATACATACAGGAAAATCTTTATTTATACATTTTCTACCTAAATTATGTTCATATTTTGAGCCCATCCCATAGTTTGAAAGATTGTTGCAATAAATTTTAGTTGTGGGGTTAGTTAATCAACTTCACTTCATTAATCAATTTCAAATGCTTCGCTAATTTTTTTGCATTAAATTCAGGTTACGCTACCCAAGTAACAATTTCAGTTTTATTCCAGCCGTACAGCACTCCTCCCGGCTTTGTTGATAAAACTTCATTCAAAACTGCTTTGTCTACCAACACCTCCTATATGCTGCTGTGAAGCCGACATTGTTTGGCCAAACTCTATAGACGGTTGTGAAAACAAGTTAATAAAACCATTATAAGGCCATACAAAATTTGAAAATGTTCTAGTGAAAGATGTTATAACCACTTGACTTCATAAAACCTATTGGCTGCCATGAAAACCAGCATATGGCCAAATGGCCACATCTGTCAAACTTCGCTGTGATATCGTAGTTGGTTTTTGTTGTTCTGCTTTGTTCGATTCGCTGCTATTCTGATTCACTTAGCAGTAAATCATATCTAAGAAAAAAGTTCTAGTGTTGTGGGAATTTTTTTTTGAAAGCAAATAAATCCAAGACAAATTGAGTTTTTTTTTACAGCGTATCATGCTCTAAATCTTATGCGCATTTAATTTTGTGGTGAATATTTGCACGATAAGAGCCGAAAACTAATGCGCCTCGGCAATTATGCGAGCTTTCTGCAGCACAAACAAAATTTATACAAATATTTTAGATAAATTAGTCTTGAATTTCTTGAAAATTTATGGATAAGGTTATCTTAAAGAATGCCGCAATTTTCTCCAACCTATAGTTGATTTTCATTACATTTAAAAAAATAGTGCATTTATTTTTCCACATTTCAATTATTTTTTATATTTCAATACGGTGATTTGAAAAAATCACAGTTATGCCAGATCGAAAATTTATCTTCGCAATGACTACAATAAAACTATTTGGCCATTTAATGCATTTACTGGAGGCAAAATGGTTTTAAAATGCTCTTTCAGCTGACCATAATAAGATAATATGAATGAGTCCTAAAACGGCATTTTACGAGTTCATAAAATCGAAATAAAACCTTTGATAGGAGTATAAGGAATTTGAGAAAACAAGGTTTTAAGATCGTTGTAAACAAGCTGTGAAAATTCTCATAAATCTGAATAAAATATGAAACCTATTGGCACCTCTTGGTGCCATAATAAAACACAATTGATTTCTGGTGGCTAAATCATAAATCTATATAAATAAAAATGAGTTTTGGTTTTCTTTGTCACGATTTAACTCAGAGACTGCCGAGCCGATTGGCGTGAAAATTTTTATGCAGGGTTTTTTGGAGCCGGGGAAGATTCCTAAGACAGTAAGAGACCCCTCCCTCTTCTGAAAAGGGGGGCTCCCATACAAATGAAACACATATTTCTGCATAACTCGAGAACTGATCATGGAAAGGAACCCAAATTTAGCAGAAGTTTTTGGAAGCAAAAAATGTTTCTATGGTAGTTTGAGACCCCTCCTTTTTCTACAAAGCGAGGCTCCCATACAAATGAAACAAAAGTTTCTGCATATCTCAAGAACTAATCAAGCAAATGGAACCAAATTTGGCATGTGGGGTTTTCTGGTGGCGAAAAATGTTTCTATGGTGGTTTGAGACCCCTCCCTTCTCCTAGAAGGGGTGCTGCCATACAAATGACATTGAAATTTCTTCATAACTCTAGATCTAATAAAGCAAATGGTACCAAATTTAGCTTGCGGGGATTTTAAAGGCAATAAATGTTTCTACTGTGGTTTGAGACCCCTCCTCTCTCCCTGGTGGGGGGGGGGGGGGCGGTGCTCCCATGCAAATGAAACACAAGTTTCTGCATAACTCGAGAACTAATCAAGTAAATGGAACCAAATCTGGCAGGTAGAGGTTTTTGAAGGCAAGAAATGTTTCTAAGGTAACTAAAGACCCCTCCGCCTTCTGTAAGAGGGGGGTCTCATACTAATGAAACACACATTTGTGCATAACTCGAGAACTAATCCAGCAAATGGAACCGAATTTGGCAAGTGGAGGTTTTTGGAGGAGAGAAATGTTTCTATGGAAGTTTGAGACTCCTCCGCCATCTGAAAGGGGGAGGGAGGGGGGTTTCCATACAAATGCAACACAAATTTCTGAATAACTCGAGAACTTATCAAGTTAATGGAACCAAATTTGACATGTGGAGGTTTTCGAAGGAAAGAAATATTTCTATTGTGATTTGGGACTCCTCCGCTTACTGAAAGAGGGGTCTCTCATACAAAGGAAACACGAATTTCTGAATAACTCGAGAACAAATCAAGCAAATGGAACCAAATTTGGAATGTGGTGGGTTTTAAAGGCATGAAAAGGATTGTATGGTGGTTTGAGAAACCACCCCCTCTGGAAGGGAGGGCTCCCATACAAATGAAACACAAATTTCTACCAAAAATGAGAATTATCCAGGTTACTTAAACACGTGTATTTCTCTGGTAAGAAACATGTTTTGATAGTTTGAAGCCCTGCTTATTCAAGAAAAAAAAACTCATTTTGAAAAAAAAACCATAAACGTGCCAGTTATTTTTTCCTTCATTTAGTTGCAAGCGTAGCAGCGCACGCACCGTGTTCAGCT
>JAHHFK020004478.1:0-26884 GCA_024533555.2 Aedes koreicus
AGGTGGAGTTCTCATTGCCATCAATGCAGACTTTACTTCTCAAGAACTAAAAACTCTCAAGCACAAAGAATTTGAGCATGTCTGGGTTAAAGCACTCATTGCTGATGAAACACATATTTTTGCATCTGTGTATTTTCCACCCGAACATGCCAATAAACAATCTTTCGAATTATTTTTCAAAATGTCGAAATTATCACGTCAAATATGGAACCGGAAGTAAAACTGCATATTTATGGTGACTTTAATAAACGGAATGCGAACTTCATCCCTGACATCGAAAATGAATCAATTCTACTCCCAGTCGTAGGCGAAGACGAAACTCTACAATTCCTGTTCGACCAAATTTCACATTTTGGCTTGCACCAAATTAATCATATAAAGAATCAGCAAAATGCTTTTTAGACCTCTTATTTACGAACTGCACTGAAGGCTTTTTGTGTGAGTACTTCATTGTCACCTTTATGGAAAAATGAAGTATTTCACACAGCAATTGAATATTCAATCTTCGTACACTGTACTCATCACAGCGACTGGGATTTCGAGGAAGTGCCGGAATATCCAAAAGCAAATTACGAAGAAGCAAAACGTAGACTATGTACAATAAATTGGCAGAACATAATAAGTATTGAAGAAATGTCAACACTGAAGTAGGCAAATTTCATTCAATTATTCAGTACCTTATTTCAGAAACTGTACCAATGAAAGAAGAAGGCGAACCCAAAACAATAAATTACCAGTCTGGTTCAATCCACATTTGAAACATTTAAGGAACAAAAAACAAACAGCACACTAATTATATAAAAAGCAAAACTCTAGCACAAATTTGCAAAACTATTATGACATATGCAACCAACTTAACACGACCATTAATTCTGCACATGAAGAATATAATCGTAAAGTCGAAACTGAAGTCAAATCATGTCCCAAGAATTTCTTCAATTATGTAAAAACGAAATTGAAAAAATAGCAATTTCCCCCAAGAATGCATTTTGACGGAAATGTAGGTGATAATCCTTCTGAAATCTGCAAAACTTTTTGCAGATTTCTTCCAAAGTATACACTACATTCTCCGAAGAAGACCACGTGATCGCGACTTCTTTGCATTCATTCCTGAATTCAACAATATATCTGTAAATCAATTACCTCCTCACGAAATTCTCAATGCACTAAAAAAACTTGGATGCTTCTAAGGGACCAGGCCCAGACGGTATTGCACCCATATTTTTAAAGAACCTTTCAGACGAACTTGCCCTTCCTTTAGAACTTCTCTTCAATATATCTCTTAAGAGCGGAACATTTCCCGCCATTTGGAAATCTTCTTATTTGGTTCGATTTTCAAATCGAGCACGAAATCAGACATCCGCAACTATCGTGGAATTGCCATTATCTCTTGCATCCCAAAACTTTTTGAATCTCTCGTGAATGAACATATTTTTCAGCAAGTAAAAAATCAAATTACAAGCAAACAACACGGCTTTTTCAAAGGTCGCTCAACCACTTCTAATCTTCTTGAATTTGTAACTTTTATTTTGAATGCAATGGACAGTGGCAAGCACGTAGAAGCACTTTACACTGACTTCAGTAAAACCTTTGACCGAATCGACATACCATTATTACTCTTCAAATTGCAAACAATTGGAATGGAGCCTGGACTGTTAAATTGGCTGCAGTCATATTTAACGCATCGCGAACAAATTGTTCGCTTTCAAAATAAACTTTCAGAACCTATCTCTGTCACCTCGGAGGTCCCCAAGGTTCACATTTAGGCCGCCTCTTTTTTATTTTGTACATAAACGACATTTCCTACATACTTAAAAAAATCCAAATACTGATATATGCAGATGACATGAAGCTCTTCATAAAAATAAACAATTCTAGTGACGCAGAAGTAATCCAGAACGAAATTGAACTTATTCAACACATGGTGTAGCAAAAGCTTACTTCAACTTAACGTGAAAAAATGTAAATCAATAGTATTTAGCAGAAAAATCGAAACACCTCGTACGGAAGTATTTGTCATTTTTAGGAAACCAAAAAGTAGAAAAATGCAAAATAGTAAGTGACTTAGGCATTACCCTAGACTCTAAACTCACTTTTGTAGAACATTACAACACTATTATAAGTAAAGCAAATAGCATGCTGGGCTTCATTAAGAGGTTCAGTCACAAATTTCAAGATCCATATACTATTAAAATATTATACATTACATATGTCAGGCCAATTCTGGAATACTGCAACCTAGTATGGAACCCGTACTGTTCCATACACGACGAACGCATAGAATCCGTCCAAAAGCAATTTCTTTTATATGCCCTAAGGAAATTGAATTGCACTGTATTTCCACTGCCATCTTATGAAGTCACGCTGCATGCTTATCAATTTACAGACATGCCAAAGAACGCCGCGAATCTGCAATGCTTTTCTACGTCAATGACATTATTTCACAACGCATAAAATCAGAAGAACTACTCTCGCAATTGAACTTTTATAGTCCCAGTCGGCATCTTAGAACACGGAAATTGGCTTAGAAAAGTCGTACAGAACTAATTATGCAAAAAATGGCCCCATTAATCGAATGATGCGCCAGTATAACTTACATTGCGAAATCATCGGCATCACTATGTCTAAAGAACAAGTAAAATGTCGTCTAAAAAGACAACAGAAATAATGTATAGTATGTAAGTAGAACATTGTAACCATTGTATGTAGTCTACATTGCTTGACTTTAAAATAAATAAATAAATAAATAAATATTTTGTGTAGAATTGTTTTTCCTGAGTGGCCCTGTTTGCCATTGGAGTTTGGTGCTAGAACCACTTCTCTGGAAATTCTGCGAGAATAGGGGAGGGCGTGTGGCGGGTGACTATAGGGACTTGTGGTGCGATAGGTTCCCCCTACCAATGAAAAAAAAGATGGGTATACCTAATCTTGAAAATTATTCAATGTGCATAACAAGTACCCCATATGAGCTTCCTGTTGAAACGTTCAACTGCACTCCGGAAGGAAGGAAGCAACATCAGACAGACAAAAGAAATAAACAACGCATCTGAAACGTGAAAAAAAAACATCTCAAAATGCAATGAATGGAGCAAATTCACACCAACACAAACAAAAGGAGAAAAAAACAGTTTGTTGCTACGGGTCTCAATTTACAGCTGTTTAACCAATAAGTACCAAAGTAATGATTGTTATGCTTGTACACATATTTATGTTTATTAACTGCATACTGTGAGTGACGACTGCCGGTTTTTCGTTCGTTCTTCCTCTCCCGCTCACACGTTCTTTCTGCCGCATGCTCTTTCGTTCCCTCTGTTTTCCCTCGTCGTCGTCATACCAACCACAAAACATCTCACCCTGCCATATCAATGCGCCGCATGCTAACCATACCTCAAGAGTAGCATGAGAAACCGAAATGCATAACTATGTGCGTTTCCCCGGGGCTCCTGCCTATCCTACCTGGGGATCATCCTTTCTTTGCCACTTATGAGTGCTCTTTGGTCTCGCTCCTTCGAGCAGATCTAGCAGAGGGATCAGCAGCTTGTTACCATTTGGTGGTGCGCGATCTTCGGAACAAGAAGAAGAAGTAGAAGAAGAGAACGGGGTCGACCTTTGCCGGTATGTTGCTAGCGTCTCTAGTAGGCAGAGAGGGAAGAAATAGTCAGGAAATAATGTCGAAGAAAGACCCTTCAAGAACGATGCGATGCCGTAGAGGCCGTAAATGGAAGCAAGTACAAATATGCGCGTAACTTCGACACACCACCAGCAACGATCAACCGTCGTCGAACTGCACGATCTACATACACGATACGGCGAGTCTTGGCTCGGCTCGGCTCGGCTCGGTGTTTTGCCCGGTGGTTGCTTGGCAGACGATTTGTTGTGATTTGAATTTTTCCTTCTCCTCGGCCGGCGCGCATTGCGATGGTGGCGGCGGGATCTCTCCACAACCGGAAATGGAAGAGACCGGTGCGAGTGAATGCGGATGATTACTGGGGTCAATTTGGTGGGGAGGAGGAGTGCGATGGATGTAAATGGCTGATTTGATTAAATGGGCGGTTGCAATGGATTAACTAATTGGAGTCCATTTGAAAATGAATCGTACTTCTGGTTTCTATGGTTGCAGTTTATGTAGCAGAATAAGAACCTGAACTTATCCACCTATGATGAGACGGGATACTCTTAACGATGATTTACGGCGTTTGCCAAATTATGGAGGGTTCGATAAATTGTCCATATATGATGCTTCCAGCCATCGAATACAATTTATCCCACCCGCTGTCGAATCCCGTCATCGCTGACCAGCATCCGACATGTCACACCAAATTATAGATGAATGAAGCAAACATTTGCAGCTAGAAAAGTTGCTTTAACAAAACCCGATCAGCAACTTATCTGTGGTGCAACAAATTCAGACGGGGCTCTTCTTTGGAGGACTCCAAAGCTAGAAGCGTCGGCCAGTTTTCATCTGATTGCCATAGGAATTCGGGGCCTATCATAATCAAGACTATAACGGCACCCCAAGTAACACCAGAAACATCTTCTTTGACAAGAATATAAGAAGTTTGTTGTAAAAAAGTCGTGAGGATGAAATACCAAACATGTCTAGTCCTGAAAAAGTTTTGAGGATGTTTTTCCACACGTATTCGGTTCAAACGTGGTACCAGAAAAGCGAACACATTTTTGTTCTATTATGGTTCGATAAACTTAAATATTACTTCTTCAAAACATCGGTGACTGTTTATGATCTTACCACTACGAACTATAGTTACTCACTGGCTATTCAACCATACTTTTGACTGATTTGAGTCAAACGTACTTATTTTAGGATTGTTCGGAAATAGCGTATATGCTAGATGTTTGTAAATAAGTTGATAGATTGCATTCAAGATGAATTTTAAACATGTTTTTAACATCCTCATGCAATGTTGAAATTATTCAGAATAGATTGTGAATCCAATACAGTGACGGCTGAAAAGGTTTCGGGGGGTGCGTCGATGGACACGTTCATTGTAACATCCTCCCCCTCCTACTGCTCCGTCTTTGCCCGGATATGTTCAGGTCACGCGGCCGCGTATCCATTGGTTCCGTACCTTTTCATCGACTACCATAACCAACGATCCTTCCTTGATAGGTGCAACGTCGTTGAACCATTTTGAGCGCCGAGATATTACTGGCAAGTACTCGACAATCCAACGGTTCCAGAATAAATCCAACATATGCTGAATCATCTCCCAGCTGCTCCTCAAAGCTTTTCTCTCGTCTACCGGAGCCTTGGTCAATTGCCGAACACCACTGGAGCTGAGCATTAAGAAATGGTTCGGAGTTGACGATTCCTTCATTTCACTGTCCAGCGGCAGAAACGTCAACGGCCGCGAATTTACCATATATTCCGCCTCAGCCAGTAAAGGTCATGAAGGATTCGTCGTCCAACTTCCGCGAAACGGGCAATATTCCGAGGGCCGTCTTCACAGAACGAACCATCCGTTCCCAGCATCCTCCCATGTGTGGGGCGGATGGCAGGTTGAATCTCCATTTAGTGTTCGTGTCGGTGAACGTGCTGCTCATGGTGATGTTGATGTCGCGCAATTCGTCCTCTAGCTCCCTGCTAGCGCCAATAAAATTTGTACCATTATCTGTGTACACTTCCTGCGGTGCTCCTCTGCGGGCGATAAATCGTCGTATTGCCTTCTTGCAGGAATCGGTTGTGAGGGTGTGTACAACCTCCATGTGTATAGCGCGCACGGTTAATCACGTGAACATTGCTACCCAGCGCTTGGCAACGCTACGACCAACTTTCACGTAGTAGGGCCCAAAGTAGTCTATGCCTACAAAAGTGAATGGGCGAAGAAAAGGAGTAATGCGGAACCGCGGTAGCTGACTCATCTTTGGAACTACAGGAGCGGCTTTATAAACACGACACCACTGGCTGTGTTTCACAACGGATCGGATCTGGGCTCTTAGCTTCGGGATGTAAACTTCTGACGAACTTCATTCACCACCGTTTCATTGTCGGCGTGACGAAATTTTCGGTGATACCAATCCAGCAACAGGTTCGTGATCGGATGTCCTCTAGGCAGAATTATTCGGTACCTGGTGTCATACTCCAAGTAATCTGCGGCAGCCATACGACCATCCACGCGCATCAATCCAGGGTCATCCACTACAGGTGGGAGATTTGCTAACGAACTACTTCGGCTTAATGGTTGACGGTTTTCTGGATTCACCTGCGCATTCCGTTTCAGCGTTGCCACTTCATCTAGGTAGCAATCAGATTGAGCGCACCGCCAAAGACTCCTCTCTGCATTCCGTAAATTCTCACTGCTGATATTTCCCACATCACCGTCGTAAGGAGTGTATCAAAAATAAGCTATCCACAAACTTTCTTTCAAATTATGTTGAAAACCGATATTTTATTCATACAAAAAATTGATCCTTTATTGTACGAGGTTAAACTTGAACATAATGAAGACCGGATGAAATTTAAGTTATTCCTTCACGAATTTTCGAACTTTGGATCGAATGCTCTTCATCAAGTTCCGGACAAGTGTTGCATCGCATTTTTTGGACGCTTGAGCCCAAATTTTTTTGAACTTCTGCATGTTCCCAGCTGCCTTACCAGTCTTCTTGAAGACCCTCTTCACGATTGCCCAGTAACGTTCGATGGGTCGAAGCTGAGGGCAATTTGGTGGATTGATATTTTTCTTAACGAAATCTATACCCTTTTCCGCAAGCCAATTGAGAGTGCCGCGAGCCAAAACAGTGGAGGTGTACTATGCTTCTTATATAAAGGCAACAATCTCTTCTTTATAGTTCCGGTAGTGTAAAAAATGGTTGACTTCAAACCACAGGAACATATTGCTTGCCATACCAGTACCTTTCGACCGAGTTTCTCCACTTGAATCGACCTGTCCGCATTGCTCACATCCTCCCCAACGACGGCAGTAAAGTATTGTGGACATTGAAGTGTTTTCGAGCCCTCCTTAACATAGGTCTCATCGTCCATCAAAACGCATGCATCCGGACGCTGCAAAAGACGCGAATACAATTTCCGGGCCCTTGTTGCTGCTCGCTTCTTCTGTTCTGCACTTTGTTTCGAGATTTTCTGCTTCTTGTAGGTCTTCAGGTGGTTTCGCCTCTTGATACGCTGGATCATTCCGACACTCGTTCCTGCTTTTTTGGCCAAATCACGTATTGACATTGATTTGTTCTTCATGATTAGAGATACCACTTTCTGCTCCAGTTTCGGGTTGGAAGAACCGGGTTTTCTGCCTCTTCCTGGTAGCTCATCCAAAGAATAGTGTCATCGGAAAACGCAACTTCCCGCTCTCGGCCCTTGAAAGTGACAGACAGCTGCGGAGTCAGCAGGTCTGGTCCTTTGAGGAGCATCGTATTCAACGACACACCGTTTACTTTCGCTGCCGCATCCCAAATGACTCGCACCTTCCCAGGCTTGTTCGGGTTTAATACTACGCCTAATGGAAGGTACCAAGTACGTCGCGGGTTGAGCTCTGCCATTTCATCCTTCGACACTACGTGGATGTAGCCTTTTATTTCGTAGGCAGCCACCTGCTGTCTTACGCTGTCGTAGAGCTGCAGATCCTTTTCTAGACGTCTCTCGAGGCATGTCAACCGACGCTCAGCCATTGGTCGACTGTCCAGAAACTCGATGCAATCGTGCTTCCAAAGTAGTCCCGTCTCAAACTTTCCACTTTCCGTTCGAACTGTCGTTTCCTCAAGAATTTTGCGTGCTTGTTTGTCCTCACTTCCCTCTATGTTTGGAGCCACGGCAACTCCAAGGCTCTCCACAGAGAAAAACTCACGTACGTAGTCGTGAAGATCGTGCTCGGACGTATCCGTACATATGTGCATTAGCCGATGCTGGAACTGTTCTTCTCCCCGCTCTACGCGGCCACATATGACCCAGCCAATGCGAGTTTTTGCAGCGATTGGTTCTCACTCTTTCCCCTCTCGAAGCTTCGTTGGGGTCAACAAGTGCGAATTGCTCAATCCAACAAGCAATCCAGGAACGGCTCTCTGGAAACTCTTCACTGGTACACGCCGTAGGTGCTTGAATTCTTCTGATAACTTCACCACGATCGCAGATATCCAAAACAGCCAGCTTGCAAACCGCTCTCCTCATCAAGATCCCTGTAGATGTCTTCAAATCCACCTGACGTACTACTCCGTCTTTGCCCGGATATGTTCGGGTCACGCGGCCGCGTATCCATTGGTTCCGTACCTTTTCATCGACTACCATAACCAACGATCCTTCCTTGATAGGTGCAACGTCGTTGAACCATTTTGAGCGCCGAGATATTACTGGCAAGTACTCGACAATCCAATGGTTCCAGGATAAATCCAACATATGCTGAATCATCTCCCAGCTGCTCCTAAAAGCTCCGCCTCAGCCAGTAGGGTCATGAAGGATTCGTCGTCCTTCTACGTTTTTTAATCCAATCAATGGCACATGAAATAAGGGAAGGTAAAACGGAAAGTTGCACTGCTAACCTTGACCCGCATATACAATGTTGATACAACTTCCATGCGTAATTCACTTTTAATTTCCTATTTGAAAAAGTTATAAATAATCATCTTTCATTTTTACGGATGAACAAGCTAGTGTCATTAGGGAAACGGCCATGGGTGAGATCTATCCGATTATAACTATACAACAATAACCCTATTTTCAAATCAGACTAAATACGTGCCTGGTTTGGAAAATTTACATTTCCAAATCTGGAAGTGTGTGGCAGTGCCCTTCTACAAATGATATTGATAATGTTTACATACGGGGGTTATTGTATGTGAAAGTAACCTTGAAAAGGGCGTGACTCTCCAGACATTCTGAAATAGGTTGCTGGATCTGCAGTAGAGCTATCACTTTCTAGCTCCCTGATTAAAGCTGCTTCCAATGGTCACTTGTAGGGTTGTTGTAAACAGATTTCTTCCATAATACCATTGCCAGCCAATGGGTGTTAGATTGGACACACACACACACACACAAATGAAAAAAAAAACAATATTTGTGTCTGTTGATGTAGAACATGATGTGTATTTTTTTTAGGCTCAGCTCGATAGGTTAAAATTACTACAAGTTTTAATTATGATAATCGAGGGCAGTAGGACTTTGCGATTGACACCATCCAAAATAATCATTTTGGTTGAATTGAAAATGATTGATCAGTTGCTATTTCAACAAAGCTGTCCTGGAAACTCAAATTCTAATGAATATCAAGAAACGAGTAGTGATAGAAGCATAATGAGTTGATTTGTTCATCGCCCTTGATTTTGAAATCTGAGATTTTCTAAACAAATAAAATTCATCTACACTGACTCGAAATGCTTTTCATTGCGTATGATTGTAAGTGATAAAAACAGACACCGATACCAATTCTATCAAGTGCAAAGAACCTCTTCACAGTGTTATGAAGATCGTAAAGCCGCGGGGGAGGGGGAGGGGGGGGTGTACGTATTGGGGGTGGCCGGCCCAGCCCCTTTTCCCCGGGGGGGGTGGTCGGGGCGTGCGCGTATGGTGGGGGGCTTTGGGGGGGGGTTTTGTTTGGGGGGGGGTGTGGGGGGGGAAGTGGTTGGGGGGTTTACTCCGGAAGAAGAAATGGAAAGGGGAACGAATGGATGGTAATTTGGGGGGAGGTTGGGGGGGGTTGGTTGGGAAGGGGGGACCTTGGGGCTTGGGGGCTTTTTTTTTTGGGGTAAGGCCTGTACTCGAAAAAAATGCACCATTTTTATCCGTGTGTAACTTTTTTGTCCGTGGGTAAAAATTGATGAAAATCTGAGTATAACTAGTTTGGAGTGAATTGTTTACATGTGCAAAATTTCATAACAATCGGTTCAGTGGTTATTGAGATGTCATCGAAACAAGAAGAAAATTGCCGGAGAATTTTGCGCGCCGTCATGGAAAATCCGACTGCGACCATGAGATGGATCGGAAGACAACTGGGAATCACCCATACAACTGTGTCTCGGGTGGTAAAATCGTTTAAGGAGTCCCAGACGACCGAGCGGCGGGCTGGAAGTGGAAGAAAATCGAAGACAGCTGACCCTGTGAAGGCCCGGAAGGTGTTGGATTATTTCAAGTGTAATCCGAACCTTTCGATTCGCGACGCGGCTCTGAAGGCAAAGTGTTCCGCCTGGTTCGTTCAGCAAACCATGAAACGAGCTGGGCTTCGTGTATTCAAGGTCCGCAAGGCACCGAACCGGCGTGATCAACAAAACACGGCGGCCAAATCCCGCGCAAGGAAGCTGTATCGAGAGTGGTTAACGAAACCGATGTGTGTGGTTATGGATGACGAAACCTACATCAAGGCAGACGCAAAGCAGATACCGGGGCTGGAGTTCTACGTTGCCAAATCACGGTTTGATGTTCCGGAAGACATAAGGAAGAAGAAAGTGGACAAATTCGCCAAAAAATACTTGCTCTGGCAGGCCATATGCCAATGCGGTAAACTGAGTAAACCGTACATCACAACGGGTACCATCAACAGCGAAATTTACCGCACCGAGTGCCTCCAGAAGCGTCTGTTGCCCTTCCTGCGGTCCCACGGAGGCGAGACATTATTTTGGCCGGACCTGGCATCATGCCATTACGCGCGATCGACGTTGGATTGGTACAGAGACAATAACGTTGTTTTTGTACCAAAAACCGCCAACCCCCCAAATTCACCAGAGATTCGTCCGGTGGAAAGATTTTGGGCCATAATGAAGGCCAAAGTTCGAAAATCGTCCAAGGTGTTTAAGAACGAGCTGGAGTTGAAGAAAGAATGGATGAAAGTGACCAAAAAGGTCGGCTCCACCATTGCACAAAATGTAATGAGGGGTCTTAAGGGAAAGGTGCGGGCTTTCAGCGATGGAAAGGAAATTGAATAAAATAATTATGCCGAAACATAATCCATATGTATAAGTTCATTCCTGAAAGTTTCAAGAAAATCCGACTTAAAATAAATGTTTGGCGAACACTTTTGTCTGGTGCATTTTTTTCGAGTACAGGCCTTAAAGAAGAAATAGGAGTTGTTCCTTTACGGACATTTTCTTTCGATGGCTTTCTCCTCCTCAAGCATTCTTAATCGTATCTCCGTTTGAGCCACGGTTAATTCAATAATCAACAGGAAACTAGGGTTTTAAATTGGCTTACTGCTTTAGAACTCATTGGTCTCAAATACACCTTGCACCTTGCAATACATTCTTGCGGTTTTCGGTACTAGAATCCTTGGTTTTGTTTTGATTTGCTGTGTTATGTCGACAGAATATTTGAGGGGTTGTTTGTAGTGTGTAATATTTTAGGGTCGATTCATTAAACTTGGGACCGAGCTCGGGACAGATGAGCTGGTACTTCCTGAGCCAAAAACTAAATCAATTTTAATCATGACTATCCACCACCTGGCTAATCCTCCTTTGCTGCTCTTGACGTTTTGCTCGATCTCGCGGTTGGAAAATTCATAGGATTCAAATCGGCTTCTGTCTGCTTTGACGTTCACTTTACGGTTCCTGTTTCTTTCGGCTGTACATTTTCTTGGCCGACAGTGACAGTTTTTCTCAGGATTTGGCTGCTTCGCTTCTTGGGGGTGGTGGGGCTCCGTCGTGGTCCTCGGTTCTTGGGGCATACTACACACGAAAAACTTGGGGGCGGCCGGCGCGCGGGGCGCCCGCGGGATTCGGCCTCGGGGGCGGTGGTGGGTGGCCTCTCTGGGGGGGATAAAGTGGTTCGGTGGGGGGGGGGGCCAACGGTACCAATACATTGCTTGCGACACCTCAAACTTCATGGTTTTGCAAAACAAGATAATTGGTGGTCATTTTGGAAATGTTCGGCCATTGTGGCCACTCCTGGTCGCCTTCCGGGAACCGGGTTCCACTGAGAAAGTGGCTAGATTTTGAACGGTACCAAAACATGGCTAGTGACACCTCAAACTTCATGATTTCGCAAAATAAGACCATTGATGGTTATTCTGAATGTGCACGGCCGTTATGGCCACTCGCGGTAGCGTTCCTGGAATCGCATTCCTCCTATAAAGTGGCCTGATTGGTATCGGGCACCAAAACATGACTTGCGATACATCAAACAAGACCATTGGTGGTCATTCTGAAAATATTCTGCCATTGTGGCCACTCCAGTCAGTGTTCCGGCAACCCGCTTCCACGGAAAAAGTGGCCACAGTCGGACGGAATCATCATGACTTGCACATCCTACAAATCTTATTCTGCTGTGGAAAGCGATTACATTTAGAAGAGTTTTGCAATGAGTTTTGATTTTGGAATGGCCATTTGTAAGACGTAATTTTGTAAGACATAAGATATTTTGAACAAATGCAGCATGAGATTTTCATGTATTTTATGCACTTCCGCCGCATAATGGCTTTTCGCACATTTCGAGTACATTCTCAGTACATTTTCATGGATTTATCATACAGCATTGCTAGTTCAGATGTTGATCAAGGTATGTTGCTTGATAGATCATGCAAACAGATGTTCAAAATGTATTTTATGGTCAAAAAGGTCGTTTTCCTCGGGGATGCTTATTACTCCAGGAGCCCCTTCGTTATTCTCCTCCAAAGAAAATAAACAGCTGACTCCAAGGCCGCCTCTGTCGTTCAGGCCTTAACCAAAGATGTCATAATGTATTTCTAAACGTTCCACACACAAGCACACATACACATATTACTCTCACACTACACACACATCCTACTTGACACACACACACACACACACGACAGCATTACTAACTAATGTTTGTTGAGTACACATACACATTACACACACACACACACACACACACACACACATGTTTCACTCATCGTACATACATATACACACACACACACAAACCCAAGTATGTATAATCATAATTTATTTACGCTTGTGCCGTTACTTTGGATCAACATAGTTGCTAGCATCTAACGGTTTTTGTTTTTAAGCTGTGTAGCGATATCATTTGAATCTTAGTTGTTCTGAATCAGTTGTTCTTTTGTGACGTCAATAGTTCGGCTATTGGCAGAGTTCTGTTTTTTTCAATAATTAAAAATTTGTAGTGATAATATGAGTGATTCTGATTCGGATGTTTCAAGCATCATCGACCCAAACTCGGTTGGTGTGAAAAATGATATTGATGATGAGTGGGTAGAAGAAGATCCTTTTAGTTCTGAAGAAGAAGATAACGGCGAAGAAAAATAAAGACTGTATTCGATGAAATTTGGACACACGCTATTGTTCGTAAGTTTTTTGGGGGGGGGGAAAAATTTTTGAAATTTTTAATTGATTTTATTTTTTTGTGTGGTGTAATTGGTGAATGGGGTTTGGGGAAACGGGGGGGTGGTTTTAGTGGTGGGTCGAATGAAAAAAAAGTGCGCCAAAAAAATTTGGGCCTCCTCGAAACCCAAAAACTTCATCGATGGATCGGAAAACAGCTCGGAATCGCACATTCAACCGTATCTCATGTGATCAAAACGTTCAAGGACCGCAAGACAACCAAGCGGAAAAATGGTAGTGGCAAAAAACGTGGCACATCAAATCCGGAGAAGGCCAGGATGGTATTGAACCAATTTAAGCGTTATCCCAACATTTCGATCAGGGATGTTGCGAAAAAGGCGAAAGTTTCAGTTTGTTTTGTGCAGAAAACAATGAAACGTTCTGGATTACATGTGTACAAGGTCCAGAAGGCACCGAACCGAAACGATAAACAGAACTCGGTGGCCAAAACTCGTGCAAGAAAACTGTACAGGGAGTGGCTCACAAAACCGTTCTGCATTGTGATGGACGATGAGACCTACATTAAAGCCAACACCAAACAAATGCCAGGACAGGAACACTACGTCGCCACCTCTAAGTTGGCCGTTCCGGAGAGTGTACGGAAGAAGAAACTGTCGAAATTCGCCAAAAAATTCCTTGTCTGGCAAGCGATCTGCGGATGTGGCAAAATGAGTCAGCCCTTCATCACCGTCAACGGACAAATCTACAAGGACGAATGCCTCCAAAAACGACGTCTGCCCTTCTTGAGATCTCACGATGGCCCGACACTGTTTTGGCCGGATTTGGCATCTTGACACTATGCCCGGCCCGTCTTAGACTGGTACAAAGATAATAATGTAGTTTTTGTACCAAAAGACGTCAACCCTCCAAACACTCCGGAACTTCGCCCAATTGAAAAATTTTGGGCAATCATGAAGGCAAAGCTCGTTAAAACTCCAAAACTGGTAGAAAATGAACTTGAACTAAAGAAAGTGTGGTTAAAAGTAAGTAAGCAAGTCGGTCCTATCATTGCCCTAAATTTGATGAAAGGGGTCAAGGCAAAGGTGCGGGCATTTGGGTTGGGAGAAGAGGTTCAATAAACCAATGATGTCAAAACTTAACCATTTAGTAGTACTTTATTTCCAGAAAGTTTGAAAAGAATCGGGCTCAAGGAAAAGGTTTTGTGACCTATTTTGTGTGTCCGAATTTCATCGAATACAGTCTTTACGTGTCGAAGTGTGGCAGTATTCGATAGAACACTTATCGTCCGTATGTAGTGAAGTCGCATCTCACTAATGGTGCACGAAAATTTAATGTGGATTTGAGTACAATCAAAAGCCCACTGGACGCGTTCATCTTGTTCTTAGATGATTCTATTTTACATTCAGTTGTCAATTCACCAATGCGAAAGGAAGTCATGATCCTAACTTCGGAATCATTGACAGAAATGTGTTTCGTGCCTGGATAGGTGTTTTGATTGGCGCAGGAAAAAAACATGACTCGAAAACATATGTTCGGGAGTTGTGGTCATCGGACGACGTGACCACTCGGGTGTTCTATTCAGCCGTCATGTCTCAAATTCGTTTTGTTTCATGTTTAGGGTAAACTCACATACAGTGGTGGTACCTAAGTGGCGGTATGTTTCTACAATTATGTTCCCTAACGAATGTTTCCCGAATGATCATCAATGTTCTTGTTTCGCGAAATCATGAAGTTTGAGGTGTCGCAAGCCATGTTTTGGTACCATTTTGATCCTGGTCAGTATTTCGGGAAGAGTACTTACCCCACGGTTTCCCTGAATATATTCGAAACTATGTAAAATTCCGGAATGTAAGATACTGTATACAAAATTAAGACAAATTTGTAATCGCTTGCAAAAAGTTGCATCCAATTTGGTTAAGATTTCGCAGAATGACAGGCAAATGAAAATCCAGATTTTTGTTAAAAGAGGGGTCAGGCATGTAGGTGTTAAACCCCATTTTTGGGAATAACCTTGCAAATTCAGATCCTTTGCCAACTGAATAGCTGACACCTGGCTAGATAGCACTCTGTGATTGTCGCTAACCTATATTAACGTAATGCAATAATAACTAACTTTCTGTAAAATTCAAATAACAAGGAACTAATTATAGATCAAATCAAAAGATCATTTAGGAAAATTAATTGTGGAATGCGGTCGAGCAACACGTGTTATAAATTCTCTTCTCATCAATCCTTCCAGCCAAATCTATTAGTCAAGACAAGGCAGGGCTCAGGTGTTTTTTAGTTTTGGTTGGAAAAAGCACGTTGCTACACGACACTAGAGGTATGGCAACAATCTCATTTGTAGAAACAGTCCTATTCAGGGTTTCTTCTACTGACTTCCAGAAGAATCATTTATAATCCAAATTTAAGATTCAAAGTTCTATATGATACAAAATTTACTAGGAAAGAGCACACTTGGGTTTTTTTATATGGCAATAGTCGTTATTAGCAAGACAAGCATCCAGGTCCGTCCAGTGTACAGGGTGCGGCAGAAAATAATGCGAAAATGTTCAAACTGGAGTATTGGGTTAATTCGTGTAGCTAGTGACTAATTTCTGTCGAAAGTGTATTTGTTTATGTTTACTTTCAAGTGCTGCATCCAAACATTCTATTTGTTTTATTGCTAATTCGTCAAAATGTTCGCGAAAGAAGTGATCACAAGTTTGTTGCTCGCCCAGAAGAAGCCGAAAGAGATTGCCAAGGTGGTAGGGTGCCATTTGGCAACAGTTTACCGCATAAAAAAGTCCCTGCAGGATGGTCCTAAGCAGCGGAAGCCAGGAAGCGGACGTCCGCGCTTTGCACGCACGCCGAACGTGATCAAATCGGTCCGTGCAAAAATTGCCCGCAACCCGGTGCGTTCCATGAGAAAACTTGCAAAGGAAGCCAAAATTTCGGAGAAATCCATGCGGAGAATCATCAAAGAAGACCTGCATGCATCTTCCAGAGCCAGAGTGAAACGCCACTTGATTACGCTCCGGGACAAGGAACTAAGAGTGACTTGTTCCAAGAGATTCCTTGTTGAAGAAGGAAAAGATCATAATCATGTTCTCCGACGAAAAGCTTTTCAGCATCGATGTTGTGGCCAACAGCCGCATGCACCGGTTCATTTCACCGTAAAAATGGAGAACGTTCTGGAAAAAGTGAAATTCAAATTTCAAACCAAACATCCGGCTGGTGTCATGATGTTTGGCTTGGTTGCGTCCAACGATTTGAAAATCCCGCTTGTTTTCATTGATGCTGGAGTTAAAATCAATACCGAAGTGTATATCGGTATTTTAAAGGACCAAGTGCTTCCCTGGGTGAAGGCCAACTTCTCCGAGGACCAAAACGTTGTCCTACAGCAGGATGGAGCGCCATGTCACACGTCCAATCGAACCCAACAATGGTTGAACGATAACATGATGTTTTGGCCGAAGGATTTGTGGCCCCCTTGCAGTCCAGATCTTAATCCGTTGGATTATTCGATTTGGGCATATGTTGAAGCACGAGCCTGCAAAACATCACACCCTAGTGTGAAAACCCTAAAGTCAACCATAACACGCACATGGCAGTCAATGTCGGAGGATTACGTCCGAAAGGCATGCTCTGGCTTCCGGCGTTGGCTCGAGGATGTTTTTAATAAAAATGGAGGACACATTGCATAAATTTGTTTAAAAGGACTTTATAAAGATAACTGCACTCGAAAATGTTGATATAATTGCTTGAATTAGTTGAAAATGGGATTTGAAAGAAATAGAATAAATTTTCGCATTATTTTCTGCCGCACCCTGTATTCCGAATTTCAAATCTGTTCATTTGTACCCACTGCCTAGTCCTGTTTTGGTGCTAAAGTTCCACATGACAAAATCTGCAAACCATTCGGCTCTAATCCCTGCTTAACAACAAATCAGCAACCAGGCCACCACCTCAAAACCAAATCCACTGAAGTCGAATTCACAAAAACACGGTTTTATATGAAACTTCAAACTATAATATTTCCAATGATAGACGAATTCGCTTGCACAGAAATAGGAATGAAAATGTGACAGCTCAAACAAAACTGAACTGTCTGCGGCGACGACGCTTGCTGTGATTTCTGTAATAATATCTGATGCTGAAATGTACCGTTTTTTCTCTAAGATATCAGAAGAATAACCAAATTCTTCGCTTATCATGTTGGTCCACGTTGATTTCATTAAGTGTATTTCCCCCAACTTATCCGGTATTTGTCCAGATCCCAATCCAAACACCTCGCTCCAACCGTCGAGTGTCGTTCCGTCCCACTCAATTTCTAAGCCCCCCCAAAAAAAAAACACCTTTGCTCAACCCGCCAATCCGATCGATTGCTATGATGCTCCCTGAAGCGCGGATGATGATAATGATGTTTGATCTGTTCTGCTCGTTCCTTTTCATCGAATGCCCGCGTCAGCGATCGTGATCTTTGATCGCCGACTACAACCTCAATAGAGGGTGACCATTCCCGATGACCACTGCTGGCGAGAAGTTCAGTGCGTTGAAGGTTGTCTGATGTCTTCTTTCTTTTTTTTTGGGGTGACACGACATTCGCGCGAGAGTAGAGTGCGACATTTAAATTATCCACCGCCGGCAGGAGGATGAAGAGACTTGTCCAGTTGGTGTGTTTGCGCGGACGAACGGCCCAACGGACGAACGGACGAATGGATGCCTATATGTAGCTCTATAAGTAGCAACCAGTTTTGTTCAGATTGCCCACACATGGGAACGTGGGGGTTTGCCATTTTTCGGGTTATGAAATATTAATAATTAATCTATTAGGCTTAGCTAGGCACGAGATGGAGTGAGAATGATGTCATCCATCAAACCTGATCGGCTGAACGCTTTGGCACCTGTCTACGCTTTGAGGTTGGCATTTGCGCTGAAAGGAGGTTGATTTTTGGTTTGAAGCGTTTAGCCTTGTTCGGGTGAATGCGGTGGTGACTTATGAATTTGGGTGATGTCAAATTACCGTCCGGCCAGACAATTTGGACAATTTACAAATGATTCAACGTCAATCTCTCACCTTTGGATAGTTTGTTGAAACATCCCGAGGGGAAAGTTTCTCCAACCATATATTTGGAATTCGTTAAAACTTCCGATCGATTTGACTTCGTTTGACCCCCATTTGTCAATCGCTGCCTTTCCACTAGAAACAACACTCCATCCCTATCTAGCGTGTCTAGTCACAGTCTGTGCATGGCCATGTGACTCATTTCGTAGAAGACGAAACCTCCCAAAAATAGATCACTGACCCCTCGCGAACCTCCCTCAGGGCAACCACACGTTCGCTCCGGGTTTGTCCCAGACGGATAATTCTCCACCAAATAAACACAAATATCCTCATGCATGTATATAAATTTAGAACAATTTCGGATTCACCCATTCCAGGGTGCATTTTTTCCCTCTTGTCACCAGCTAAGAAGTGAGGGTGGAAGAATGGAAGCGATGTCGAGCAGTGGCATAACAACCGCATGTGCATCTGCTAGTAGACTATTTGTTTCGAATGACAGCGAGCAGTGAAAGATTTTCCCCCTTTTCTCCCGATCGGAGGTTTGTCCTCTTAATTAATTTTTGTTACTACGCTAGTATGACTACGAGATGACAGCGACGCGGAGACTTCTTGTTTTCTTTTCTCTGGCCTCATCGCCCGGCGGCTCGTTCGAATCTAGCAGGCTGTACTAGCGAGGGGAGTGGGGGAAAAATCGGTCGAGGCGAGAATGATCGTCGCTTAATTTTGGATTTGATTATTTTTAGACGTTTGCTACATTTGGAAGCGTGTTTTGGGAAAGTTGAAATTGTTATTGGATGCTTCGGTGGGGTGGCAGGGCAAGTCGATGGAAGCATGAAGATGAGAAGATGTTGTGATTCGAAAATGAAGTTGACAAACAAATCTTGAATTTTTGGGAAAAGTTTTGTAAGGTTCTTTCGGTTGAACTTCCAACAGGTTTTGTTAGATTAAGTGTATTCTATTTGTCTTTTTCATTGGAATTGGACTCTCCTCGTTTAGGTTTGTTGCAATTTGGGTGTGAAACTCAAGTTTTGAATTCCCGACAAATTGATATTTAAGATGTATATTTTCAAAAGCAGCCAAGGATGATCGCAGCAAGCCGTGCTTGGAAACTGACGTGTTTTGTTTTTGCTGCGTGCTTTTCGCGAAAAATAAAATCTAAAATATATTCGTAATGCAACCTAAACGGACAGTGAAATCATAAAATCTCCACGTGTTTTGTGTAAGATGTAGTGAATATAATCGATTCCCTCCAGACATTTGTGGTGGTCGGTAGTTTTTCCCCGTTTTTTTTTTTTTGTGCTTCGCCCCGCACCCAGAGGAAGAGTTAATATCAGCTTAGTTGTGTTTGTTAGTGCTGTTAGTATTGAGCCTCGCGGACATAAATGATTAAATTAGAGTATTTTTCCACTTTGTCGCGAATTGATGAATTGATGATTATAAGCAGTTTAGAAGTCGATATAGAGTCGCCTCTTAGCGGGGGATTTTGATTATTGACAGAATGCCGAATAGCGGCGTGCTACTTCTTGATAGAAATAAAAGCATCCTTTAGCAGGGAAGCCTGTCCAAATGAAGACTGTACATCAGCAACAATTTCCGGTGAGATCTATCTGAATATAACTAAATTTTGATGATGGAAGTGTACCTATATCCATTTGATGTTTGTACTGTGTCTATGCGGGGCTTGTTGTAAGTGAAAGTGACCTCAAAATGGACGTGAGTAACCAAGCATTCTGAAATGGGTCACTGGAACCCAACAGAGCTATCACCTTCCAACTCCCGGGCTAAAAATGTTTGTCGAGTCGATAACAGTTCGTTTAACTGCAAACATTTTTCTTCCATAAAAACACTGCCGGACGGTGGGCGTTGGATTGTACATACACACACATACACACACATATTTTCAAAAGCAGCTAAGCTCTAATCACTACGTAGTCCAAATTTGTAGCCAGCATTATTTTCCTTTGCGGCAGATCCTCCAAAAGTGCCGTGACTATAGAGTCCCAACGCATCATCTATTCATCGACTTCAAAGCCGAATATGATTCAAATAACCGATATGAGCTATGGAAAATCATGGACGAGAACAGATGCTGACCCGACCAATCAAGGCTACGATGGATGGAACCCAGTGCTGTGTGAGGATATCGGGTGGATTATCGGGTTCAAGGTCATCAAGGTGATGGTCTCTCTTGCCTCCTGTTCAACCTTGCTCTTGAAGGTGTTATGCGACGAGCGGCGTTTAACATGTGAGGCACGATTTTCAACAGATCCGGTCAATTTATCTGCTTTGCCGATGACGTGAATATTGTCGGCAGAACATTTGAGGCGGTGACAGAGCAGTACACCAGACTAAAGCGCGAAGCAGAGAAGATTGGGTTGAAGATAAATACGTCCAAAACGAGGTACATGCTGCCAGGCGGAACCGAGCACGACAGGACCCGACTGGGCAGCAGTGTAACGATCGACGGCGATGAGTTCGAGGTAGTCGATGAATCGGTCTATCTCGGCTCACTGGTTACTACGGACAACGATAACAGCCGTGAGATCCGGAGGCGGATTATCAGTGGAAGTCTTGACTACTATGGGCTCCACAAGCAACTACGGTCAAACAGACTTAGCTCCCGTACGAAGTGCATCCTGTACAAAAAGCTTATAGTACCGGTTGTTCTCTACGGGCATGAGACGTGGACAATGCTTGAAGAGGACCTGCGAGCACTCGGAGTTTTTGAGCGACGGGTGTTAAGAACAATCTTTCGTGGAGTACAGGAGGACGGACTATGGAGGCGAACCATGAGCTCGCGCAACTCGTCGGCGAACCCAGTATTCATAATGTGGCAAAAGCAGGAAGCATACGCTGGGCAGGACATGTTGCGAGAACGCCGGGCAACTATCCTGCAAAAATGGTGTTCGACGGGAATCCGGTTGGTACAAGACGACGTGGGGCGCAACGAGCAAGATGGTCAAACCAGGTGGAGCAAGACCGAGGGGGTACAAGGTGCCCAAGGGATTGGAGAAGAGTAGCCACGAATCGGGCATTATGGAGGGATATTGTGTATCAGGCTATGTTATAGTATTGTGACGTTATGCCATGTAAATTAAAAAAAAAAAAAATGTTTCCAAATCATAGCAATGTCGAAAAGTACAATATTGGATGTTTGTACATTAAATGTTTATTGATTGCTCCTCTCTAGGTGTTGCTCTAAATTTTTGACGGATTTCCTCCAGCAATATTCACAGCCCAGAGTTGGGTGGTAATGAGCTCAAAGATAGAAAATTAATTTATATGTGTTACATTGTTGCAATTTCTTTTCTTTTACTTACAATTCAGTTTCCCGCACCATAAGGCGCATGCTACACACGCATACAAGGGATCTGTTGGGCACACATCGCATGTTAACATTCGCAGTTTCGGTGCAACAAGAGCAGAGTGATAATAAAATTAACTTTTTTTCTACAATATATCCATCAATTAATAAACACCAACCAGTAAGTATTAACTAAAATATGTGCTGAAAAGTTATAACTGATATTTCGGGATTTTCATGATATAACCAGTACCTAGGACGTGTGCAGTTTTTGGATGTAGCAAGCGTGGAGATCGTGATGAGATCAAGTGGTTCCGGTTCCCTCAAGTGGATCAACGTTTCGTAAAAAGGGAAGAGTTATCCAAGAAACGACAAGTTGCATCGTTAAATGCACCGAAACGGGTCTAAATCAACCAGAAAAATTGCCTTCAACGGTTGTGTGCTCGCAGCATTTCATTACAGGTAAAGTACAATGTGTTGTTGTTTTTTTTTTTTGTAATTTGATCAAAAGTTTTCTATTTATTATCCATCTAGGGCGTAGTGCGGATCTTTTGGAGGAAGTGAGTCCTGATTGGGTGCCGACCCAGAAGTTGGGTTACGCATCTCGGATTACGCTAGACGCCATCGACCGGTTTGACCGTGTTACTAAACGGAACGATGATAAGGAAGTCACCCGAAAGGAGCAGGAATCGTTCCCAACAGAAGATGTGTTGATGGTGGTGCCGGGTCCTGCCGATAGAGTTGCCGAGCTCGAAGGTGAAGTCATAAACCTGCGCCACAGTGGTTCCCCCATAGGCCATAAATGAAGAAATCGCATGTCAATATTTTCAAATTCAATTAACTTTCCTACATCTAGCATAGCCTGAAGTTTACGATGGCATCAATAGTATCATGAAGTTTTGCGAGGATTGTTTACTATTGAGCTTGCAAAGTCACGCGTTTGTCATATTTTGGCGGCCATCAAAAGCGCTTCATTTGGTATAGTAAAACTTTACTGTTTTTAAGTGAATTTGTGCACTTGAACGTGGTTTTTTGCCATGGGTATCATACAACAAGGTATGTTTTACCATTTTTTGAGCTTTTGGGGAGTATTGAACTCCGCTATGAATAGTTTTGTGTACGTAAACAAAGGCGTATAAACTAATAGAATCAATTAATTTTCATGTTTACTTTTAACAATGATCTTAAGCTAATTTACATGAAACACGTGTACCAAAATGTCGGCAAGATGTCATTCATTAACCACAAACACATTTTAGCCGCAAATATCAGCAAGTAAACTTGTGCGAAAGGATTTAAGTTGTTGCATTTTTTTACTTTTTCGAGTCTGTCCAAAGCGGATTTGATTCAACTTTCCCGCTTTTAAGTGAATTTCAAAGGTATTTCCACATGGTTTTTTGACATGGATATCATAAAACAAAGCATGTATCACCATTTATAGAGGTTTTGGGGAGTATTGTTATTTGCTATTAGGAACAGTTGTATATGTATAAAAGAAAGCTACAAAAGCTTATACCGTGGACCTCCACTAATCTGAACGACAACGCATGCATATTAACGGGGTTCATTTTTAATTTGCACATCTAGTAACCCTGTCCGCAACAAAAACGAAAGTTTCTGGTTACCTTATTTGCTGTTTTGTTTTGATTCTGCGTTTCGTTTCGCAATGTTCCATTTCGTTTTACTGCATTCCAAATGCTGAATGTCGTTTGAACACTTTTTAGTTTGCACGTCGTGCAGATGAGCGGGGTTCAAATTAAAAAGTATTCTGATTAAAAGCGGTCAGATTACCGGGGCTCCACGGTATAATCAAAGAATCTGTTAAAATTAATACTAAATTAAACTATGATCTTACCCGAATTTACATGAACCATGTATACCAAAATGTTGATTTAAAGTCTTTTTGAACCACAAGCACAAAATAGCTGCAAGTATATGCAAGTAACTGTGTTTTTTTGTTTTTTTTGTCAAATGCTCTTCGTACTGTTTGCCTTCAGAAATGAAGTATTTACATTCTTCTGCTTTCTGCCTACATTTGCTTATGTATTTTATCCAAAATAAATACAAAAGATTAGAACAAAAAAAAACTGCCAACAGGTTCAGTACAATAGTACATGTGGTTTTAAGTTATTTTCTCAAATAATTATTAACAATCAAATATTTTTATGTACACAGTTGAAATGTACATTTCAGAGGATGTATATCTTTGATATTTGGACTACAAAAATCGGTAAAAACGCTCAGAAGATACTACAAGTATCACATTCTGTGTACTCTGTTATTCCTAATGCTCAAAACTTTAATTTGGACGGGTTGCACTCACGCATACATTATAAAGGGTGATACGGTCAAAATTTGGTCAAGGGAAAACGCGTGTAAATCGGTGAAATCGTTTATTTAAAAAATCAAATTAAATTTCTTTTTCAAGTTCAATTAGTATAAAATTCAGGAAAAATATTCAGTTAGGCTTCCGCTTTTCCAAATCCAAATTGCCGGGCCTTACGCTTGACCCCTGCCATCAGATTTTGTACAGCCACCTTGTCCACCTTCTTCGCCGCAGAAAGCCAGTTTGCCTTGAACTGCTGCTCGTCCTTAGCAGTTTTTTTGGTCTTCTTTAGGTTCCGCTTGACAATAGCCCAGTATTTCTCAATTGGGCGGAGCTCTGGCGTGTTGGGAGGGTTCTTGTCCTTGGGAACCACCTGCACGTTGTTGGCGGCGTACCACTCCATGGCCTTTTTACCGTAATGGCAAGATGCCAAATCCGGCCAAAACAGTACGGAACAACCGTGTTTCTTCAGGAAAGGCAGCAGACGTTTATTCAAACACTCTTTCACGTAAATTTCTTGGTTGACAGTCCCGGAAGCTATGAAAATGCTGCTTTTCAAGCCACAGGTACAGATGGCTTGCCAAACCAGATATTTCTTTGCGAACTTTGACAGTTTCGTGTGCTTGAAAATATCTGCTACCTTTCCCCTTCCTTTTGCCGTATAAAACTCCTGTCCCGGAAGCTGCTTGTAGTCGGCTTTGACGTAGGTTTCGTCGTCCATTACCACGCAGTCAAACTTCGTCAGCATCGTCGTGTACAGCCTCCGGGATCGCGCTTTGGCCGTCGTATTTTGTTTATCATCGCGATTTGGAGTCACTACCTTCTTGTAAGTCGATAGTCCGGCTCGATTTTTGGCTCGATGCACGGTTGTAGACGATACACCCAGCTTATTTGCGGCATCTCGGAGAGATAGGTTAGGGTTTCGCTTGAAACTACCGGCAACTCTCTTTGTCGTCTCAGCGGCTTCCGGTTTTCGATTTCCCCCCGATCCACACTTCCTGGCTGTCGACAAACGTTCCCCAAACACTTTAATTACATTTGTAACGGTTGATTTGGCAACTTTTAGCGATTTTGCCAACTTTGAGTGCGAGTAGCTCGGATTTTCGCGATGCGCGAGCAAAATTTTGATACGCTGCTCTTCTTGCTTGGACGGCATTTTGACAACTGAAGAGTGAATTCCAAAATCAAAATAGGAGCAACATTTTACACACACACACCTTCAAAATGAGGGGTGTTCAGGTTTTTTAAATGCAAAATTGAAAGAAATACGTTAAGTTGATATTGACCAAATTTTGACCGTATCGCCCTTTATATGCACTCGACTGTCAGTTTACTGGCAAAGATCGAAAAGAGTCAAGCAAGAGTGTAATCGAAAGAATTCTTCGTGGTTGAATGAACTAGAGCATGTCAGCCTTACATTGAATAATAATAGGGCTAACATGGCTACGTCTGGACGTGGACGGCCCAGGAAAGACTTTGATGACTGCAGTCCTCGCTCAAAACGTAGAAGGACCGCTGAGTTGACAAAAACCGATACTACAGCATATCGTTCAGCGTGCAATTCAGCAATGAGATGTATGTCAAGACCTCCAGCTATAGATTCAGATGAAGTGGTGTCGCTGATAGTAGAAACGAAGATGACAAAGAGCCAACTACCTTACTATCAGGAAGTTTGTAGATAACAAGTTCAGTTGCGAAAAACTACCGTCATACCAGAAAATACTTAAAGCTAAAAGTAAATGTTATCCTGAAAACATGACGGTCTCTGAAGCAGCCTCCGAAATTGAATTACAGGACTTACTAAATCATACGGCTTTGAGGATGATTGAGTCACTACCTCAAAAAAACTGGGATGAACTGCCAATTGAAACTGCTGCTATTTTGACGGGCAAATGGGGATTCGATGGATCGAGTGGTCATGGAGAATATAAGCAAAGCTTTTCGGATCCAGCTATTCAGGATAGCAACATGTTTGTGACTTCTTATGTCCCTCTACAGATGATTGTTGGCAGTAAAATTATATGGAAAAATCCATGCCCATCGAGTACGGGATACTGTCGGCCAATTCGTCTTCAGTTTATAAAAGAAACCACCGAAATGACCATTCGGGAAGAGCGATATTTCAAAGAAAAAATTGAGAATTTGCAGCCAACAATTATCTGTTTACAAGACCACATTCTTCAAATCTATCATCGTTTGCAATTAACAATGGTTGATGGGAAATGCTGTAGCGCCTTATCCGGTACACCTTCCAGCAGGTGAGATATTTTGATGTTTTTATTAGTTTATTTTATTCATTTACTTTTATTTTTATCGTACTATGCCGTATTCTCACCAGATGCTACCTCTGCGGTGCAAAGCCTACAGAGATGAACGATATCGTCAAAAGTCTTGGTAGGCCGCTTCTGGCTTATCACCTCTTTACTGTTGGATAAGATTTTTTGAGTATCTGATCCATGTCTCATATCGTCTCAGTATTCAAAAATGGCAAGCTCGAACACCAGGAGAGAAGCAATCTGTGGCAAACGCAAAGAAACGTATTCAGGATGAGTTCAGAGAGAAAATGGGTTTGGTAATCGATAAGCCTCGAGCTGGGGGAAGCGGAACATCGAACGACGGAAATACCGCAAGAAAGTTTTTCAAGAATTCTGCGGTATCAGCTGAAATAACAGGATTGGATAAGGAGCTTATCGATCGATGCAGAACAATTTTGGAGTGTCTTGGCTCGAGCTATATGATCAAGAAGACCAAATTCAAACAATTTGCATTGATCACCGCACGAAAGTTGGTTGAAACGTATCCTTGGTATTATCTACCACCTTCTGTGCACAAAGCATTAATCCATGGCATTACGCACTAGCATCGATTGGGCAGCTATCAAAGGAGGCAGCTGAATCCAATAACAAGAACATCAAGCAGTTTAGGCTCAACCATACCCGCAAGATATCGCGAGTAGCAACCAACACAGACTTGTTACACAGATTATTGTTAA
>JAHHFK020004479.1:0-117116 GCA_024533555.2 Aedes koreicus
TCAGACAGAAGATACATTCCCCTACATCTATTATCAAGAAGGGTTTGGGAATCGATTTGTCATTTTCGAGAAATCGGTATTGGAAGAGCCAAGTGTCGTTTCCAAATAACCGAATAATTGCAGCACTCAGCCAAAAACATTTTCTCATTGTGCCTAGGAGAAATTTCCTAGGCTAAAATTTTGCTTAAGATAACTTTTAGATTAAGATATTAAATAATTATGATGATGTTGTCTGGGAACTCAGACTGCTTATAAGGCAACATTGCAAAGCAGTCTAGAAGATGCTTTGCGCATATTTTTACGTGGATAAACCATGCGTTCAGCAATCGATTTAAACTTCTCCGGTTTTTCTATGCAAAGAGTTGGCGTCATTAATCTCTCTTGACGTCAAACCGGTAATTTTACAAATTATCCTGAGTCATGGCTAAATGCATCGCCACTCAGCATCCTTTAACGCCGTTTCATTTCGTGTTTCTGTTATAAACATTTCTTCATTCTTTCGAAACTCAGTTGCCACATTACCAAATCGTCAAAATATTTGATCATCCCTAAAAATGTAAGCTGATTCACGTGGTCTACGTTCAGAATTTTATGGGTTTTTCATTTTATTTGCGATCCACCTCAATTCAATTTACCAGGGAACCTTCTCCTGCTTAAAATTCAGAAGCAAAACACGACCAGAAATGTGTGTTCTACATTTCGATTGGTTTTTGTCAGCTCCTTTCACTCTATGGTCCAATAAGGCATTTCGGCAACCGCATAATTTGTTGTTGAAGTTTTTCGTGTTTTATTTTGATTTGAATTTTTCGTGTTCTCTCATTTTCTATTTTTAGCACATCTAAGGTGAATGTCGCAGCAATCCAAAAATGGCCACCAGCATGACCGATTTGCACCAACCACTTCGAATTATTGAGGGCACAAATCTAAGAAACTCCAAAGATTTCACAAGCCGAATCATTAAGACTTGTATGCTGCAGTGCTGCATGAATTCTGTTAAAGTTGGGCATGTGAAATGTTTGAAGTTTCTTAGATTTGTGCCTTCAAAATCAAAGTGGCGATGCAAATCGGTCATTTTCGTACTCCAGTGAACTTCACCTTAAGTACTGCACATATATTCACGCTAGACGGCAACATTAAATCGCAGGAATAAACATCACACACCAAAACCCTAGAATCTCACCGTTATTCGGTTTTTGCTGGCTACCTCATCACACTACTCACACTCACATATTTGTTCGCCGTGAATTCACGGTTATTCACAATTATTTTCTGAAAATTGCAGCTATTTTCATCTAGTCATACGATGAGTGCTATTCTTTGCGACAACAGGTGATTTTTGCTTTCGAATTCAGGATTATTTTGTTAGTTAATTTGCGATTAAAGTTAATGTATTATTGCTTTGCTTATGTTTAATATTTTCAGTTAGATGCTATCGATGTTTTGTAAGTAAACGTATTGGAAATATTGGCGATCGTTTTTGAAATCGGAATACCACTTCCGAGAGAAAAAAAAATCAAATCCACTGGGAGAGCATCCGACAGTGAGAGAAAATGAGGTTTGTTTTCATGCGAAACAGATTCCGAATCTATATGATTTGTGTGTGTCGTGCTGCGTTGTGACTTCATTCTTGCTCCATCTCTCATTGCATGAAGATTAGATCACCCATCAGTATAGTATAGAAATAGTCGCATATGTTCTAGTTTGCTCAACTGAGGTTGAGTAAATTATCACCTTGAGTAATCATCCAATTTTGATTTGTATATTTGATTCGAACAGTGATACTACAAGTGGTGTAAGTGACGCTGGAGAGTATTCAAACTCATCTATCCCGGCCAGTGAAGTTGATAGGCTGTTGGGTGAAACTGGGGCAACGAACAGCGTCGAAATGACTGGCGCCAGCAAGGAGCAAAATCCGGAAAAGGAAGCGGAAAATGCACAAATCCAGAGCACTGGCGACGATATAGGCTCTCTGATGTACTCCTTCGCCAAAAAGGTGGTGACAGTGGGTATAATTTACTTTGTTGGTTACATGGGATGGTCGGTGGCATGGCTGATAACACCGGTCATTTTGTCGGTGGCCCGCGAACAGTGGAGAACGAAGAACGAAACGCGTCGCAATGTTGCAAAAGCGTCGGCGTTGGCCAGCGATAAAGAGGTCATCCTAGCGCGACTCGGCGATCTGCCAGCATGGGTGAGTATTACCTTGTTCGTGTCAAATAGATTATTATTCAATCACATCATTTATGTCCATCCAGTGCCAGATATTGTCATTTGAAACTCTTTCTTTTTATAATTGATTCCTAACAAATTTCCGTATACGTTCGATCTAATGGATTGGCAATCCATCCTATTTGAGAACACAGGATTGATAGACGAGGGGTTTTATTTATTATTTTTTATTATTTTTCCAAGCGTAAGCAAACAAAATTACAGACCAATCCATTTTAATGCCCTGCTACAGAGTAGGCCATGAGTTAAATAGTTACCCTACTTATATCGGCACCCATCTGTCAAAATAATGTTATATGCTCAGTGTGGAGGCAAAAAAAAGTGAACAAGGAAATATTGTGCATCGGCATAAGCATAAGAACAGCTGTGCACTTCCACGGGAAATCACTGGGATGTTGGATAAAATGGTTGTGTGGGCCGATTTTGGTAATTTATACGATGAATTCGCGCGACCTTAAGTAAATTATTTGTACATTAGACCGATTTTCGATTTTGGCCGGTTTTGTAGCAATAGCACTAATAGCCGTTTTGGACCGATTTAAACCAACAGTAAGGATGCTGTTGAGCAAGAGCATGACCGAATTGAACACCCTTGGTTTGTACACCGTGATTGATCGAAGTCAGCTGATGTTTCAGAATGTCACTTGCGAATAGTGAATGATTCTCAATGTGCAACTCCTGGAATGTAATTTTGATAATAAAGGGTCTACCCAATAAGGCTACCTATAAGGCCTATTATAAATTGAAAGAAAACACAGAAAATTCATGTGAACATGATGGCTATTGAATTTATTAGATCGAATAATCTATGCCATTTATGATTTAAACAATATATCGGACAAATAAAAAAATGTTCAACACCTAGGTTTAGACGCCAAAGTTTTGATTATATTTTTAAAATTTTAATTTTTTCTTTAAATGTTTTATTACTTATTTTTCATTTTTGTCTGACTGCCACTTGGCCTCAACGAAAAAGCCAAACAACGCAAACCTGCCTCAATTTTGTGACAAGTTGTAGCAAAAAAGCGCAAAAAGTGGACATCCATGAGATTTTTTGTAAAATAGTAAAGACTAACAGTTTATTACAACCTTTTCCCTTTAACCAATAACCCAACCTATCTAACATAATGTTTATAAACAAAAAATCTCTTATCTTGTAATGGGAACTATTAGATAAGGATAAGGATAACGATTGATTGCTTTTTTTCCCGCTTGCTGAAAGATGATAAAAGCTATGCTCAGTTAAATTTTTAGTTCTTGGAATTAAAAAACTGAATATGTAAACCAATGCTTTAGCTTTTGGAAGCCAAATAATACTACATTAAGAAACATAGTTGATAGTATGAAAGTGTATCAACGGAAAATGTGATATGGGCCATACCGATCAATGTTACCCCGATGATCAATGTTACCCCGTTTTTCCTACTGTAGTTTCGCATTATTGAGAATATATGTTAATCATGTCTTACAGTTTGATTCAGTGTTTTGAAATATTGTTTTCGTTTCGAAGAGATTTTAATTGAGAACATGCTGTGATATTATCCGGCGAGTATTTTCAGACAAGTCATTTGATAAGCGTGTGAGAAAGCAAGAGAGCAAGCTAATCAGAGCGAGAAGTTGCAGTTATCCTATACTATTCAAAGATTTTATCCGTTCCTATGAGCATGAGCATTGACCGCCCGAGGTTGTTACCGCTACTGCCAAATCAGTTGTTATTACACAGAAAACCAACAGATGCTTGGGACTAGAATACATCCTCAACATGTAAATACTGGTAATCTCAAACTAAGGCAATATCGGCACCGGCCTCGCCCGAATGCAGGTCGAATAAAGAAAGAGTAGGAATGTGTTGATGTGATACTCGCTTTATTGGAAGCCGAGACCACCTCTGCACTTCCACGACCAATCATTGAGATGTTGGATAACTAGATTGAGTGGGAGCAGGGTTCGTTTTGGTAAACGATAAGCTGAATTCACGCTTCGTTTAGTAAAATATTTTAATGTTAGTACCGATCTCTGATTTGAACCGATTTATACCAACAGTAAGGATGCTATTGGGGCCGCTCACAAAGTGTGATGGCGGTTTTTCATTGAAAAAACAAGGTGGTTTTTTTTATAATGCTGAAAATCCGTTTTGAATCGGGTTAAACCAATAATAAGGATGCTATACGTCACAAAGTCACAAAAACAAGGTTAATTTTACTAACGCTTGAGAGACGCATTGTTTGTCGATCACTCGTATCGCCGAATTATAGATAACCGAAACAATAAAGCATCGACATAACCTTTCACAGCCGATGCTTGAACCAAATGTTTTGTGATATAGTGGACGGATTATTATAATTTGAGATAACTCAATGCAGACGTCTTCCAAATTTGGCAGATCGACAGGCAATCGGTGGAGACCCACGTGCCACCTCATAGCAAGGCTTATGCTTAGAGGCAGACCGGAAGATTCGATGAGCTATCTCTCCCTCAAAGATCTTACTCGTTTCTACTACTTCTCATTTCAAATTTGATTTCAAAAAAGTTGCTCTGCTGGTGAATTTAGTGCAGATTGTGTGAATTGCGCAAGGATTTTTGTAAATTATTCGCAGTTTAAAGCATTTCTTGATTCTTTGTTATTTAGTAGTACCATAAATGGCATTCGACAGTTTTTCAAAAGTAAGTATAACAATTTCATGTGAACAAAACTAAACAAATGTGAAAAATGGCTTACCCCCTATATGAAATCCTGGCTACGCCTATGCCCTGTTCATGTATTATCTGGAGTTTCCCAAGGCTCGCATCTAGGACCTCTACTTTTTATTTTGTTTGTCAATGATATTTCTTACATTCTTAAGCAGGAGGTGCATTCTCATCTATGCAGACGACATGAAACTATTCATGGAAATTAAGAATGACCAAGATCATGTTATTTATATAGACGAAATATTGTTATTTGACATATGGTGCAAAACAAGCTTACTAGAAATAAACGTTAAAAAATGATACTTTATTACTCTTAGTAGAAAACGATATACACCTCAAATTACTGTTTCTTTAGGAACTGAAATTGTAGAAAAAAGCGAGAGAGTCAGAGATTTAGGTGTTATTGTAGATTCTAAGCTTAATTTTATCGACCATTACAAAACAATTATCCATAAAGCACCCAATTTGCTAGGTTTCATTAAACGTTTTGGTCAAAACTTTCAAGACCCATATACGATTAAAACATGTCAGGTCTATTCTAGAGTATTGTAGTGTCATATGGTCTCTTTTTATGAAAACACACGAAGAACGATTAGAATCAGTACAAAAACAGTTTCTCTTGTATGCACTCCGTAAATTAGGCTGGACAGCATTTCCCCTTCCGTCTTACGAAGCACGATGTATGCTCATTGACATTCAAACTCCTAGGCCGGGCGCCCACTGATGTGGCGGAGGTGTGACATCTGCTATCATGCAAAAATATCTTGTCGACGTTCGCCCACGCCACAAGACTTTGACTCGATATTTTGACATGGTATGTGATGCCACACTTCCGCCACATAACCGGAAATTTGAGGGAAAACTGTCACTGGATCGTCGTGGAGTTAATTTCATGGACTTGCTCGGGCACGGTTTGAGGAAAAGGAAAAATTTGCAACCTTGGGTAATTTTATGTCGCACTAAGATTTATAAGGAGGTTTCCAGCAGCCAAGAAATTTACTAAATAATGACTGTGAATTATTGGCTTTTATATTTTTACAAGCGATAATGTTATAAGACTGCATTTAGTATTTACCTTCTGAGTAAGGAGTGTATCGAAAATAAGCTATCCACAAACTTTCTTTCAAATTATGTTGAAAACCGATATTTTATTCATACAAAAAATTGATCCTTTATTGTACGAGGTTAAACTTGAACATAATGAAGACCGGGTGAAATTTAAGTTATTCCTTCACGAATTTTCGAACTTTGGATATAATGCTCTTCATCAAGTTCCGGACAAGTGTTGCATCGCATTTTTTGGACGCTTGAGCCCAAATTTTTTTGAACTCCTGCATGTTCCCAGCTGCCTTACCAGTCTTCTTGAAAACCCTCTTCACGATTGCCCAGTAACGTTCGATGGGTCGAAGCTGAGGGCAATTTGGTGGATTGATATTTTTCTCAACGAAATCTATACCCTTTTCCGCAAGCCAATTGAGAGTGGTTTTGGCATAGTTAGCCGACGCAAAATCCGGCCAAAACAGTGGAGGTGTACTATGCTTCTTATATAAAGGCAACAATCTCTTCTGGAGACACTCAGATCGATAGATTTCCACATTTATAGTTCCGGTAGTGTAAAAAATGGTTGACTTCAAACCACAGGAACATATTGCTTGCCATACCAGTACCTTTCGACCGAATTTCTCCACTTGAATCGACCTGTCCGCATCGCTCACATCCTCCCCAACGACGGCAGTAAAGTATTGTGGACCTGGAAGGGTTTTTGAGTCCTCGTTTACATAGGTCTCATCGTCCATCAAAACGCATGCATCCGGACGCTGCAAAAGACGCGAATACAATTTCCGGGCCGTTGTTGCTGCTCGCTTCTTCTGTTCTGCACTTTGTTTCGAGATTTTCTGCTTCTTGTAGGCGGTGGTTTCGCCTGTTGATACGCTGGATCATTCCGACACTCGTTCCTGCTTTTTTGGCCAAATCACGTATTGACATTGATTTGTTCTTCATGATTAGAGATACCACTTTCTGCTCCACTTTCGGGTTGGAAGAACCGAGTTTTCTGCCTCTTCCTGGTAGCTCATCCATAGAATAGTGTTCCCCAAACTTATTAATGATGGTTTTAACACTCGCATGATGAATTCCAAACCGCTTCGCCAATTTTCGCATAGTAATACCCTTCTCACTTAGCCATGTGTCCAGAACCTTAATTTTCACTTCCTTTTCAATACGCGACATTTTGAAAACGCAGAATTTGAACCGCACAAACAAGTAAACAAAAGAAAGCTAACAGTCATGCAGTTTTCAGAGCATAAAAACCATCACAAATACATGCGTACAACGCAAATGTATGTGGATAGCTTATATTCGATACACTCCTTAGTACTTTTAAGTAGTTAATACCGTTAATCATGAAATACTTTAAATTTCTTTATTCAACCATTTAATACGTCTGATCGAGAGTATTCCGATTACTTAAAATGTCCAATAAATACTGTTTGGTTTTTTCAATAATTTTATAATACTTTTGAGTTTTTTGACTCACTTTAAAATACTCTTGAGTACTAGGAAAACTCTCAAAGTACTTTTAAATGTTCGTGTAATATCAAGAAGCCCAACCGTATTTTAAAAACATTGTTCTGCGTGCACCTCGCCTTTAGCCTAAGGACATAGTGCGCTGTTTTATGCAACTAATGTGCTCAGGTAACCAATAATCATTAGCATATGCAGAAAATCAACTCTATATCTGCATTTCAGATGCTACAAGCATTATATTAGCACTTTATCAGCATCTTGAATGCTACCTGTTGTAATGTTGAATTTCAAATGCTATTTAAATGCTTGTAGCCTGTTACAAGCATTTCTAATGCAAAATAGCATTAATGAAGCATTATCATAGCATTACAGTAAAGCAGCCGTATATTGGGCCAAAAACGGCGTTTATGTTGCATTTAAGGCGACTTAATTGCTTGATAGGCTGCCGTTCAAAAGTTTTGGAACTGCTTGTTGGTTACCTGGGTTACACAGAGAACTAACAGATGATGTTTAGGATTAGCATACATCCCCAAAGTGTAAAAACTGGTGATCCCAAACTAAGGCAATAACCAGCGCCTGCCTCGCCCGCATGCAGGTCAAATAAGTAAAGGGTAGGAATGTGTGAGATTCGTTTGATTGAAAGCCGAGACCGCCTCTGCCTTTCCACGAGAAATTGCTGGGATATAGGATAACAGGATTTGGTCGCAGCAGGGTTCTTCTTAGTTAACGATAAGCTGAATTCAAGCGGCGTTTATTAAAACATTTAAATATTAGTACCGATTTCTGATTTGAACCTATTTATACTAACAGTAAGGATGCTATTGGAATCACTCACAATATGAGATAACTTACAAGCATCAGCGTCGAATAACCGCTTGTTCAAACACATTTGAAGAAGTTATTTAGCTTTCAAGAAGAAATAGCAAAACATCTTTTCCAAATTTGTCTGAACAAACAGCTATACAGCATAGTTGTTTGTTAGATAGTGGTTTACTTGTTCCGGGATATAATGGCACGGCGAGCTTGCAAACCAATATTATGGGTCACAAATAATTGTGATCCCCACAGCCGGTCCACAACCCTGTCGAACCACATCTCACCGTGAAACATTTTTGTTGTTTTTTTTCTGTGCTCACTCGATCACTCGCATCGCCGAATTATAAATAACCGAAACAATACAAAACGCGCCATGCCCGACAGCAAAATAGTGCGTAATAAAGGATCGACACAACCTATCACTGCCGATGCTCGAAGCAAACTCTTTCTTCGTAAACTTTCAATTTTTACAACTCTATCAATCAAGTAGAAACTTCTTTTAGAATAATCTATGTGAATCCAGTGTGCGTAGATGCATTTCGTGCCTTCTGGCAACTTTATGCTTCTATTGATGTACAGGCTCATCGGTTTAGCACCAAGGGGGGTGACTTGGTCCTTTCATTATAGCCAATCGCTGTTTTGTGAAACATTGGACGGATTATTATAATTTGAGATATCTCAAATGCTGTCATCTTCCAAATTAAGCAGATCGACAGGCAATCGATAAAAACTCACTTGGCACTCACAGCAAGATGCTAAGAGGCGGACCGGAAGCTTCGATGAGCTACCTCAAAGTTTTTTTTTCCGTTTCCCTATGGAAGAAAAACCCCAGAACCCTTGCGGAATTTATGTGCAATGGTTCGGCGTGTATTCATGAATAAAAGAATGCTTGTAACAAAACGGATCACCGGATAAAATACATACATAAGCACTCGGTGACTGTTTTGCATGACAATAGCATAAAATATGAATAAGTTAAATAGGTTCAGGAATTTCCACCAACCAAATACATTCCAACAAGTCGAGAACATACGCATGAACCAATAAGAAAGCTACTATCAATGCCCGTGGTCATCACTGTTTTCATTCTAAATTTGTTTCTGAAAAAGTTGCTCTAAGCGAGTAAATTTAGAGTACATTGTGTGAATTGCGCGATGATTTTTTTTAAATTATTAGCAGTTTCAAGCAGTTGTTTGATTCATTGCTTAATAGTACCATAAATGGGCAAATCGAAAGCTAGATCGAAAGTGTTTTAAAAGTAATTAAGTTAGACATTATTCCAACAAAGAAACAAACGAACGAAACTAAATGAATGATCTTGTTGCCAAAAAATCGGCCGGATATTGTAAAATACTTTGGGTTAGAGTTGACAAGAAAGGTAATCCCGCTCTCTCTCTCTCTCTCTCTCTCTCTCCCTCTCTCTTAAAAAAAGCTTGCCCTCCCCTACTTACAATCCTGGCTACGCCTATGGTGGATAGCTTATATTCGATACACTCCTTACAATAGAAATTTTCAGAAAATCTTCGTTTGATTAATTTTTCAGTTAACGGAATAAAACGATTGTCATAATGTGTTTAGAAATTTGATAGAATCAGCGCACTAAAATATACAGGTTAAACCACTCTGATTTTCTTGCACCCAAAAACGAAATGTACATCGATTTTCTCGAGGACATCATTTGTATTACGCGTAAAGGTCGGTATCGTGTTCGAAAGAAATTTCTTCTTCTATCTCAATCCCATGTTAAATTCCGTTTACTGAAACGGAAAAGTAAAGATTCGAAAAGAAATTTCTGCAGCAGTATCCACTAGAAAAAAGAACGAAAAATAAAATTGGAATTTGTAAGCTTTCCACGCAAGCTAATGGGAGCTGTCACTTTCACTTTCGGAAAAATATGCCGCTCGATTATTCGGTAAGTGAAGGTGACATTTCGTTCCATAGAGATCAATTGCCCAAACTTCTGCTTGGTAATATTGAAAAAAAATCCGTAACCACTTTACTTTTTAAGTCGATACTGACCTTAACCATATATTGTTTTTTAATACTCTTTGAATCAGAAATTATCATGCAGTGCAGTGCTGCTGGAGGGTTTTAATGATGGGCCATTTGCCAGACCTTCAATCGGTGGTCTTATTTGATAACTTTTGCTACAGGCTTCTGATCGTTTTGCTGTTTCAAAATGTATGTGTTAAATTCAATCGAAAGTTGTTTATTTTGCACTGTCTCGATCGAAGAATTTCTCGCGTACGAATTGCTTTTTTGCGTAATTTTTTGTGGTGTACCGTCTAATAAGCACTCCGTTTATCTGTTGGTAGTGAAGTTCACAGTGAAAATCCTGTTTTTGTGCATATTTTGCGTTGTGAAAATAGTGAAATATCGATCAATTATTCAGACTGCGGTGTTGTTATTGTTGCACACTAGCACAATTGGAATTAAGCATATTGCAGAATCCACCTCCATCGCATACACGCTGAAGATCTACACAGAGAAAAAAAATTAAGTGAATAATTTCTCCAGCGGCTAGGCTACACGGAGGAAAAAAAAGTCATCAGTGAGAAGTTAAGTTCACCGTGAAAATCTTGATATTAAATTTATCATGAGTTCAGCTTGTGACAAGTGCGCTAAACCTGTCAAAGGTGACGACGAGTTCGTTTCTTGTATGGCCTTTTGTGACCGGATGATTCATCTGAAATGCTCAAGTATAAAGCTGAACAAAGCCTTCGTGAACGTAATCCATTCAAGCCCGAACTTGTTTTGGATGTGCGATGAGTGCGTTAAATTGGTAAAATGTGCAAGGTTTAAATCAGCCATCTCGTCTTTCGGTAGTGTGATCAAATCTATTACTGAGAAACAGGAGATCGCGAATGCCGAAATTAAAAACGAAATGGCAAAGCAAGGTGAGCTAATTGCCCAGCTTTCAAAAAAAATCGGGCCATCTACTCCGGCAATTATGGATCCTGGAAATCACTCTCGTCAACCACCTTTAAAACGGCGTCGTGAAGACGGCTTATCAAGCAGTAGACCTCTTATTGGTGGTACTAAAGCGGTTACTGATTCCACAGTGCTTACCGTTCCTGAGCCTGTTGAGATGTTCTGGCTGTACTTATCTCGCATTCACCCTAGTGTGAAACCGGATGTTATCGCAAAACTTGTCAAAACGAGCGTGCAGAGTGAAGATTCGGTTAAGGTTGTTCCGCTAGTGAAAAGAGGATTCGACACGAGCCGAATGAACTTCATATCATACAAAGTCGGAATGGACCCAAAACTACGCGAAGTCGCACTGAATTCGGATTCATGGCCGAGAGGTATTCTGTTCCGTGAATTTGTAGATAATGGTCCAAAAAACTCATGGTTACCTCGTATGGATACGCCGTCCATCGTAATCTCTCCTCTGGGTTCGTCCCAGTTTACCACTCCGATCTCCGGACTGGATCCAGCATGCTGAGATCTAATTGTTTGTTGGATCATCGTAAACCAGAACGCACTGCCTGTCGCACTATGGGAAACCCTAAGCCACCTGACCCAGTCGCGCTTGGCGTTTGCTGTGATCAAAATGACGTTGTTTCCTGCCTTCAGAGTCGTTCTGGTCCTGCGGTCGGGATTGGTAGTGGGGTTTCCCAACAACCACTTTCAGGCAAGTATGCTTCTGTTAGTATCAATTCTTTGCCTGATCTGCTTCCGTGTTCCAGCCCTGCCTCCAACTGTTTCGAACCCTCCAACACCAATTTCAACATTTCTATTGCTTCTGATCGAAGTGATCATACTAATGAAAATAGCCTTCACCGACCTTGTTCTACACCGGGACGCACACTTGCCTCATGCCTTAAGGAAGTCCCCATCCCTCTCATCGCAGTCGAGCCTCTCCCGCCAGCGATCAACAGCCGTCCCGGCCCTGCGTTTGAGTTGGGTGATGGGTGCTTCCGAACTTCTACTACAGGCAAGTACTCTGTGAATTCGAACAATTCGTTGCCTGATTCGTTCGTCGTTTCCAGTTCATCTTCTAGCCAGCTTCGATCAACGTTTGCAAGCAGGATACCGGGACGCACAAATGCCGCTAGTCTTGAGGAAGCCCCTATTCCGCTCAACGCAGTCGAGCCCTACCTGCCAGCGACCAGCAGCCGTCCCGGCCCTGCGGTTGAGTTGGGAAACGGGGTCTTCCAGATTCCAAGTAACGGCAAGTATGGTCAACAAACGGACACTTCCCGCTCTGATGGTATTTCCTTTCCCAGTGCTACAAACCTCGAACGTCGGAATTCGGACCTTTTAATTTATTACCAGAATGTTGGCGGAATGAACGGCCTTATTGATGATTATCGGTTAGCGTTCATGGATCATTGCTACGACATTATAGTCTTAACCGAGACATGGCTGGATTCTCGGACTGTTTCTAGTTATGTTTTTGGAGATGGTTACGAAGTTTTCCGCTGTGATCGGAACATAAACAACAGTAGGAAATTGACTGGCGGTGGTGTTCTCGTTGCAGTTAGTGTCAGGTTGAAAGCAAGTGCAGTTGAAGACGATTCCTGGATCACCGTAGAACAAGTTTGGGTAGCAATTCAGCTTGGAGGCCGTATGCTATTCCTTTGTGCGGTGTACATTCCTCCGGATCTAACTCGAGATTTAGACCTAATTGATGCGCACTGCCGATCTGTTTCTGCTATTTCGAATACGGTTGCCCTCCATGATGAAATGATTATTTTGGGAGACTTCAACCTAGCGGGCATTGCATGGACTCCAACTCACAGCGGCTTCCTCCGTCCCGACCATGAACGTTCCTCTTTCCACGCAGGGGCTATTCAGCTTCTGGACAGCTACAGTACCGCAACTCTATCCCAAGTTAATAACGTGGTGAATGAGAATAATCGCTCTCTAGATCTCTGCTTCGTGAGTGGCCGAGATATTGCTCCCGTCATCTCTACAGCTCCCGTGCCTCTAGTTAAGGATGTCCCTCACCATCCTTCTCTAATAGTTGCTGTCGAGGACGTTGTAGCTCGAGACTTCGTCGACACTCCTGCTACTGTGTCATATGACTTCCGTAGAGCCGACTATCGCAGTATTGGTGATGTTTTATCTAGTTTGGATTGGCAGAGCATTCTTGATTCGACCGACGTTAACATCGCTGCTCAAACTTTTTCCCACGTCTTGGCTTATGTCATTGACAGACACGTCCCAAAAAAGATTGTTCAGACTGACTCTCGGGTCCCTTGGATGACGAACGCTCTTCGCTCGCTAAAACGGATTAAAAGAGCGGCTCTTAAAAGATTCACGAAACACCGCACCATGTCGCTTAAACGCCACTATAGCAGGCTCAACTACGAATATAAACGGATCAGTCGTGCGCATTTTCAACGTTATCTGAGTGGGGTTCAACGGCGTCTCAAATCTCATCCGAAATCTTTTTGGAGCTATGTTAATCAACAACGTAAGGAAGTGGGCTTACCTTCATCCATGTTCTATAATGGCGAAACTGCTGGCACTCAACAGGAAATTTGCGATCTGTTCTCGGTAAAATTTGCTAGTGTTTATGAAGACGAGAGACTAACCAGTCATTCTGTTCACGCTGCCGCCGACAATGTTCCCTTGGCAAATCAAACACTCAGCCTAGTTGATGTGGATTCAGAATCAATCTCGAACGCGGCATTACACCTTAAAACATCGCTTAAGCCCGGACCCGATGGGGTTCCGTCGGTTTTTCTGAAACAGAACATGGCTTGTCTTCTGTATCCACTTCATCAGATATTCCAGATGTCCCTCTCTAGCGGTACATTTCCTTATTGCTGGAAAATGGCGGACATGTTTCCGGTATATAAAAAAGGAAGCAAGCGGGACGTGAACAACTACCGAGGAATCACATCGTTAAGCGCTGTATCGAAGCTTTTTGAACTGGTCGTTAAGAACTCACTTTTTACACATTGCAAGCAGTTGTTAAGTGACGACCAGCACGGATTTTCACCAGGGCGTTCCACAACTACAAACCTATTGTGCCTTACGTCGTACATCACTGATGGTATGATCGCTCGATGCCAAACGGACGTGATCTACACAGATTTAACGGCAGCTTTCGACAAGTTGAATCATGATATCGCGATCGCTAAACTTGACAGACTAGGAGTTGGTGGTAATCTTTTAAGATGGTTTCGATCATATCTCACAGGGCGTCAATTGACAGTTGCCTTGGGTGACCTTCGTTCAAGGAGTTTCTGCGCCACGTCCGGGATACCGCAGGGTAGCCATCTGGGACCGTTGATATTTCTTTTATACTTCAACGACGTACACTATGTTATCGGAGGGCCCCGCCTGTCGTTTGCTGATGACCTGAAAATCTTTATGCGAATCTGTTCAACCGCCAATTGTCATTTACTCCAAGCGCAGGTTGATGCCTTTGCTGATTGGTGTACTCTAAATCGGTTGGTGGTCAACCCGGCCAAGTGCTCAGTGATAACCTTCTCACGTCAGAAACAACCAATTCTGTTCAACTACCATCTTCTCGGTACGACCATCGAACGAACGCAGTGCGTTAAAGACCTAGGTGTTCAGCTGGATTCGAAACTGACGTACACGCAACATTTATCGTATGTTGTTGACAAAGCTTCAAGGACACTCGGTTTTATATTCAAGGTTGCGAAGAACTTCAGCGACATTCACTGCCTAAAATCGCTCTATTATTCTCTCGTTCGTTCGACACTGGAGTACTGTTCAGCGGTCTGGAGTCCATGCTATGATAATGGCGCCGAGCGAATCGAATCTATTCAACGCCGTTTTCTTCGGTTCGCACTTCGTAGACTTCCTTGGAGCGACCCTTTTCGTCTTCCTAGCTACGAAAGTCGGTGTCAGTTGGTCGACATGGAGCCTCTGCGGGTCCGTAGAGATGTCTGTAGAGCTTTAACTGTTGCAGATGTGCTACAAGGAAGAATCGACTGCGGAAGGATCCTTCAACAGATTAGCATCAACGTCCAACCAAGGCCAATGCGTCACAACTCCATGCTCAGGCTTCCTTTTCGCCGCACCAACTATGGGTTGAATAGCGCTATTCACGGGTTGCAGCGAACCTTCAATAGGGTGGCGTCCATTTTCGATTTCCATCTGACGCGGAACGCACTTCGTCGGAGATTTTCTACCGTTTTTAGATCAATTGACGCACGTAGTTAAGATAGTGTATAGCTTTAATTATTTTATTTTTACTTATTTATTTTTGTGTCTTGACTCCACTTAAGAGGTTATGTACTCGTTTCTTATTGTAATTTTTTTCCTATTTAACATCATCAAGACCTAAACTTGGTCTGTTGATGTATACTTCAAATAAACAATTAAAATACCTGAGGATAATACCATAAAAATGTTCCCACAATGTCATGCGAATACCAAAATTGAGGTAAGACAACACCAAAATAGTACCTCTCAGGTATTCCCAGGTATCCAAAATAACAAGTTGTGTTATTCGAGAGATATTTTGCTTGCATTTCTTAGGTATTTTACCTCTTATGCTGTGCTCCTAATTACCAAGGCCAGTTGTCAAGATTAGGTATTCATATGTTATTTTCTCCTGCTTGGGCACATTACTGTTTTGTCGGGTCTTCCGGAGGTCTAGCTGGTGATCTACTGGAAGCTTTATGCGACCAAAGGTTGATCAACTATCTGGTGAACAACGTTCCTCAAAGACTACAAGGTGCTATCTCTTCAAATAACCTTAAAATTGTAGTTTAAACACAATTAACTGTGGTTCAGAGTTGTATATAACCAAAATTCGCGCTAATTATGTGGTGATATGGTTGGATTTTTGGATATTTTTTAGCTTTCGTTCTCCGTTTTCCTTTTTCATTCTGTGCAACAAAACTGAATACTCTTATTCGGCAGAGGTATCTTTAGCATCAATCATTTCTTCGATATGCTAATAAGCAATCAGTAGCCTGACACATGTTAGTTCAGCAGTATGGTAATAGATTCCCTATGTATGTAAGTATGTATGTAGGAAGCCACCATCCCAGCGTGGGCCTTGCCCTGCATGCGGTTCCACGTAACAGAAAGATCAAGCTTTGTTACCGTTCTAAATTCAACAAACTGCTGTATGAAGGGGCCAAAAAGGGTTGGGCAGGCCCGTAAGCAGAGACACTTACGCGAAACCTGCCGGAATAAGAGAATCTCCTTCCAACAATATGATCCGATAAAACGTATAACAGAATATGCAGTTCAGTTAAGCTTTTCACTAAATATTATTCTTATCACTATTTGTTTGAGGAAGGCGCGTCAAATTCATTACAACTGTTTTTTGTTAGCATGTACAAATGATTATTGCTACGCAAAGAAAAAGAACAGCGCATCGAAGATAAATATAAGATAAATTATTATTTATATGGTATTTTATTGCAAATCATTCATGTTGAATGAAAATAATGTGAATTGACAAAAAAATTGTCAAAAGCTTACTTATGGGTTATATTTTTATGAAAGTTTGAAACGGATCGGTAAACTAGATAATTTTCTACAGCCTTTTTTCCGAGATGCAATTTGATGTGAGACACCCTTTAGTGTTGCTGACTGAGCAGCTGTTTGATCGTGCCAAGAGATTGTCAATTTCCTAAATAATTTCTATTAATAACTTATTCATTTGATATTTCGCACAAAAACAAGCTTCGGAAAAATTGTAGCTGATCAATTTTCCCGTAAGATTTCTTATAGATCATTTGATTAGAGAGATTAGGAAAAGGTTAGTTAACAATAAACGGAAAGTCAGCTTTCTCCATATTATTTTCCATGCAAACTTCAGATGGAAAGTGCAGTGTCAGTTACTTGTCAAATGTGCTCAAACTTCAAGAGGCTTTTCAGGATGCAATTTGGAATCGTTTAAGCATTGGGGAGCGAAAACTTCAAAAATTGCATTAGTCAACTAACCCAAGTTTCCCCATCATCAACCTCATCCTTGGTGGAAAAACCTGAGTTTTGTCACTTATAACAAGTGGAATGTAATAAGGACAATGATATTCTCCCCTAGTTTGAAGAAATTCTAAATAGGGTTCGCTTCTAGGTCTTAGCCCATTACGCAGCTCGACTTGGCGATCTATCAGCATTGCAGGTTAATGAATGAAAATAGAAGTTATTTAAAACATTTCAGAAATCTCAGAATAACAAAATCCAAAACGAGGAAGTAAACAACGGCATCAGTAAATATCACCGATCCAAGTCCTAAAAATGTTCGTTACTTGTCCGAAGGAAAAAAACAAGCCTAAAATTCGAGGAACTGCCTGTAATAAGGCAGGCAAATCAAAACTCTTTTTTCTATTTCCATTTGCCTTCGGCTTGAACAGACAGCGAAAGCAGTGATTGGCGTGGAATTCGCCATGAGCGGCAACAGTGGCTCAAGTTTTGACGATAATCGTTTGGTTATTTTTAATTGACACAAACTTCTCTGGGAACAGCCTTTGGGTCGCCGTCGTCATTCGGCCAGGACTTTGACTAATGATGTCCAAAAACTGGGAAAAGTTTACATCCAGTCTTGAAACATCTTCTCCTCGTCATTCAGTTTTCACAGTTGGGGAGTGACTTGAAATTCAGTGCTTGAAAATTTCTGAATGTTTCTTCGTGGGATGGGGTCGGTGCCAAATAAGAGAAATGTAATTAAAAGTTTCCTGCAATAATTCAAATGTTTGATAATTTTCAGGTGCAGTGATATTCTGCGACCTGAGTTTTACCTTTGGTTTTACATTTCCTGTTTTCATCATCAACTTAAATAACATCCTGTTCGTTGGGAGGAATTAATGAAAATATGCTTAAAGCGATTTGGCTTAAATGCACTGGAACCACAGCACATCGATTTTCCCAATCAACAGCTGGAAGCCGTTGACCACGCGTCGGTTGGAAATGCTTTCACAAAACCGTTATTTCAATCGACCCGAAGCGGAAGCATGAATATTCATGCTTCGTCACCTCGCACTCGCGCGTTTTATATGATTTATAAAAGCTTTATTAATAATTGCATCGAGACCCAATTGCATTGGAGGTGAAACGTGCTAAAGACGTGTTTGAGAACAGTTCGTTCGAATATTCGAATGAAATTTCATCCGATCATACATATAAGCTGCATTGTCTGGAGTTGGCTGTGAATGAATATGGACAATCTATTCATACTATAATTCACAATAAATCTACATTACTTCTTGAAAGATGTATTCTAAGTGATTCTGTTGCATCAAAAAATCAAGCCCATTTCCAGCCGATTGCAAGCTCCTCAAAGCTAAGCTTTGATTTACGACCATATTAGTCTAATTTTTCACAACAAATTACGAGAAATAAATGAAACCATGTTTCTCAGTCCCCAAACTGGAATCGAAATGAGATCTGGTGACTGCTGTCGGTTGTTTCCTGATACGAGGCTGTGACTACCTACCACCAACCAATTTAATTTCCACCGATGTCAACGCCAGTTTGGCGCCACATCACCACAGACCAGGGCGATATTGTTTACGTACATTTAAATTACTTTTTTAAAAGCCATTTTTAAAGTGTCGTTCTCCCACTTCGCTTTAAATTACATGCCACACAGTAAGTGGCAGCCCAATAAGGTAACAACAGAAGAATGGAGCAAAATGTGGCACAAAATATGACACAATACTGGGTGCGACGGGCATAATTAATGTGATATTTCTCTCATTTGGATAAAATATGACTGTCTCTGTCTTTCACGAATCCCATTTGGCAGGGAGACAATCCAAGATCCGTTTCGCAGAAGTGTGCAGCATTTGCTTTTATTTTTATTTCGCGCTATTTCGGACGCTTCCACCAAAGAATACTACGAAGGAACACCCCTCCGAACTGACGGCTAACCAAAGCAACGCATCGGTGGAGAGTTTGTTATTCTGATGATTTATGCACTAAAGTGGCACATTATAAAGTACAAATTGTAGAAGTTGGTAATAAATGTCACATAATAAAGTGTGCGCGCTTCTACCCGTGCTGCTTGGATCTGAAAATTCTACCTTCGAGCTTCTTTGTTCGGGAGGCTTCGGATTTTGCAGCTGGAATTGTCTGTGGCTACTGCTGTCTCCAGCTGCCAACTTTTCGGGAGAATGAAAAATAGTTAAGGACGCCAAGAAAAATGGGTACTGTAAGAAAATGGAGCGAAGGGGTGCTTTTTTCGTGTTCCAAGTTGAAAGACTATGTCAGGTTGTTGCTACTGATGGTAAATTACCTGCAACTATGGAAAAATAGCATGGAATGGCTGCGTACCGCGAGCGGAGTCTTTCAGGTATGTTCTGACTAAGGTTTTGTGGTGTATAGAATAGCACAGTTTTGTTTTATTTATTCGCAACGGAGTTTCATTTTACGGATATTGAAGTATACGAAGGGTTGTCATTCTAGCAAATGTTGAGAATCTTTCCTTTAAATCTATTTCAGGTCTTTGAGAAAAATCTTTTGCACCGAGTCTAGCTTTGAATATCTCAATGCAATAAATGACTTTCATTTTAAGTAATTATTTTTATTTCATTAATATGGTTCCGAGATAGATCCGTTTTTGTGCGTCGAGATATTAAATGACTCAAGCTTTACTACGCACTTGCGAAAAACAATATTGTTTTCAGCGTTGACAAAGTTTCCGTTGCGTTTCGTTTTTGGCGTATCGATGCTAAATAGAAATGTTGCCTGAAAAATAATCAATTGTGGCCAGAACAAACATGACTTAATTTATGTTCAGTCAAGTCGACGAAACCAGTTTTAGTCTGCATGTTCTTCTTCCATTGTTCGACGTTTCTCTTTGCTGCTGCCAATTGATCATCGGCTGCACTCTCATCAATTTCTTTAAAGATTGTACTTCAAAACAAAACGCAACAGACAAAAATGGTCATCAAAAATTCATTTTTTGTCGGATATTTGTGTAACTCTAAGGGAATAAATGAACACAGCTAAGCTATGTTTTTGCAATGGTTTATTCAACCTCCTCTCCTAGGATAAATGCCCGCACCTTGGACTTAACACTACCCATCAAATCCTGTGCAACAGTTGCGCCATCTATTTTACCTACTTTCATCCGCTCTTTCTTCAAATCCTTGTCGTTTTTGAAGAACTTCCCTGTTTTCCGGAGCTTGCCCTTCGTAATCACCCAGAATTTTTCAATTGGGCGAAGTTCTGGCGAGTTTGGCGGATTTGCCTCCTTCGGTACAAAAACAACATCGTTGGCTTCGTACCGCTTCATCACCGGTTTCGCGTAATGGCACGATACCAGATCCGGCCAAAACAGAGTTTCACCTTCGTGGGACCAGAGAAAGGGCAGCAGGCGCTTCTGGAGGCATACGTCGTTATATATTTGGCCGTTGATGATTCCGGTCGTTATGTACGGTTTGCTGAATTTTTCGCACCCACAGATCGCCTGCAACACCAAGTAATTCTTGGCACATTTCACGACCTTCTTCTTCCGGAACTTCTCCAGTGCATACAAGCGGGACTTGCCGATGAAAAACACCGCGCTCGGCTCAGTGTCCGCTTTAACACGTACGTCCCCAACCCCTCTGAGAAAGACAAAATCAAATTTAAAATTGATGATACTTCATCATTGGCCATAGGATTTTGATGCGGCTTTTTGCAATAGATCACAAAATTATCCTAGTTTGTGGATCTGCAATGGTTATTCCGAAAATGTCCGTAGTCTCGGATTCCAAGGTGGGAGTACTGGGGTAAGTACCTGTCCAGGGATGGTGGACAACATATTTTTAGATGCGAAACATGGCATGCGGCATATCAAACTTCATGATATTGTAAAACTAGGTGTTCGAAAGACATTTTGAGGATTTCTGACCATACTGGCCCTGTGGGATCCGGTAAAGTGGCCATATTCAAATCTTTTCCAAAACCTGGTTTGCGACATATCAAACTTTATGATTTTGCAAAAATAGGTCTTCAGGAGACATTCTGAGTATTTCTGACCATACTAGCCACTTGAGGAGGCCCTGCGAGATCCGATTTCCTCCAGAAAAGTGTCCAAATTCAAATCTTTTCTAAAACCTGACAAATGAAACTTCATGATTTTGCAAAAATAGGTCTTCAGAGGACATTCTGAGGATTCCTGACCATACTGGCCACTTGAGGAAGTCCAGCAGGATCCAAAGTCCTCCGGAAAGGTGGCCATATTCAAATCTGTTCCAAAACCTGGCTTGCGACACATCAAACTTCATGATTTTGCAAAACTTTGACTTGGGAGGACATTCTGAGGTTGTCTGACCATACTGGCCACTTAAGGAGGCCCTGCGGAATCCGCATTTCTCCGGGAAAGTGGCTTCCACCATTTCAAACTTCGTGATTTCGAAAAAATAGGTCTTCGGAGATTCTGAGCAAGCCAGGTTTTTGAAAAAAAATCCCGCAGAGCCTCCTCAAGTGGTCAGTATGGTCAAACACCCTCAAAATGTCCTCCGAAAACATATTTTTGCAAAATCATGAAGTTTGATACGTCGCAAGTCAGGTTTCTGGAAAAAAAAAATGAATATGGCCACTATTTCGGAGGACTTCAGATCTCGCAGGGTTCCTCAAGTGGTCAGTATGGTCAAACACCCTCAAAATGTCCTCCGAAGACATATTTTTGCAAAATCATGAAGTTTAATATGTCGCAAGCCAGGTTTTGGGAAAGATTTGAGTATGGCCACTTCTCCGGAAGAACTCGGATCCAGCATGCCCCCCCCCCCCCCCATAAGTGGCCAGTATGGTCAGAAATCCTCAAAATATCTTTCGAACACCTAGTTTTGCTGAATCATGAAGTTTGATATGCCGCATGCCATGTTTCGCATCTAAAATTATTTTGTTTTTTTTATTTTTTATTTTTTTTTCCCTGGACAAGTACTTACCCCAGTACTTCCACTTCGGAAACGGCAAAGGGTAAATGCACCCTTCTTTTTGGGGGAATGCTCCTTAAACTTTGGAAAAATGCTCCTTAGATGCGTTTGCCCGGTATAATGCAATCGGAGGTATTAACCTTCTGGTTAGCGCTTGCCTGGTGTTTTGACGGGTCTTCAGTTTCTTCAAGATTGTATAGTTTTGACGGGTTTTAAGTTTCTGAATTTAAGAGTCGTCAAAACAAAATTAAAACTCTTCAAAATGAAATTAAGACTCGTCAAAATGAAATTTAAACCCGTCAAAACTACCTTGAAGATTGCAGAGCGAAGCTCCGCTATACAATCTTGAAGAAACTTAAGACCCGTCAAAACAACCGGCAAGCGCTAACCAGAAGGTAAATACCTCCGATTGCATTATACCGGGCAAACGCATCTAAGGAGCATTTTTCCAAAGTTTAAGGAGCATTTCCCCAAAAAGAAGGGTGCATTTACCCTGCTGCCCTTCGGAAACCAAAACTAGCTTCCAAAAAACGCCATGTTCAACCTTCTGTAACTTTGTCAATTAACAATATTTTTGGTTGAAAATTTAACAACATTATAACCAATGTATAAACCTTATTTGGCCAAAGTTTCAAGTTGATAGAGTTTATAAATTTGAAGTTTTCATTACATATGTGGACATATCAATTTCAAAAATCCGCATTTCTGTGAAAAATTTAGGTAGCATATTCAAAATGTCACCATAGTCTTAACATATATAGAATGTGGACAAAATTTGAACTGTTTCCATCAAGTTAGCCGAGCTTAATTTTACTAATAATACTGTATACGTAGTTTTCACAAACCAATTCATACTGTATGTCATATTTTTAATTTCTCCGTAGTTATTTGGGATATTTCACGCGTAACAAATCATATGTATTAATAAGATGAATTCACCTCGGCTTTTTTTTTGCACCGATATTTCAGCATGGTCAATATCGGGTGAAAAAGGGACATACTCATGTTGGTGCGTCAACTTTGACGCCAGTTGTAGTCCATACCACTTTATGAAAATTTGTCAAATTTTATGAAAATCATTTCTTATATTTGTTTAGGCTATGGTGACATTTTTAGTATGCTACCTAAATGTTTCACAGTTATACGGATTTTTGAAATTGGTATGTTCAAAAACAACGTTTTTCACATATGTTATGAAAACTTCAAATTTATAAACTCCATCAACATGAAGTTTTGATCAAATTAGGTCTACACATTGGTTATAATGTTTTCAAATTTTTAACCAAAAATATTGATAATTAACAAAGTTACAGAAGGTTTAACATGGCGTTTTTTGGAAGCAAAATTTTGCTCGGCTTTTTTTTTGCTACTGAGTGTACATGTTAATATACGTCTGGTCGTCCATTACGATGCATTTCGGTTGCACCAACCACTTGCGGTACAGCTTCCTGGCGCGGGATTTGACCAACGTATTCTGTTTATCTGTTCGGTTAGGCGCCTTCCTTACCTTGAAAGCACGAAATCCAGCCCGCTTCATTGCCCCAAATAGAATGGTTCGGATTGCGCTTGAAGTAATCCCTCACCTTCCTTGCGTTCGCTGGTTCAGTCGTCTTCGTTATTCTTCCGCTGCCAGCTCGCCGCTGGGCCGTCTGGGTTTCCTTGAACGATTCTACCATACGGGACACGGTTGAATTGTCGATTCCCAACTGTTTCGCAATCCTGCGCTGGCCTGGATTTTCCACGACCGCACCCATAATTTTTAAGTAGCATTTTTTTCTAGTACAATCTTTACACCTCTATTTTCTCTTGGTTGGTAGCACTCACTATCCTCTGCAAAGGTGCTATTAGTTTGCATTCATTGCAGCAATTACGAATAGACGATGTCGTTCTGTATGAACTCGCAACTCCCATGGCTTTGACCCTGAACGTGGTGTTCAACTTCACTTGATTCCGATTAATGGCCATTGCAGCAATCCAGGCTGGATATCTGCACTGTTTTGCACCTTACACGGAGAAACTAAACACCCCAAAATTAAGTAATATTCACTCATCTTGACAGCAAATTAAAACCAGTCATAATTGAGTTATTTACAACGAATCCAATTTTGAGTATTCCGAAAAAAAATTTAATGATGAGTGATATTACCTGTTTGTTAAAAGCAAATCGACAGTAAAAATAATCCAAAATTGAGTTTTATGTTTTTGAAAATATTATTCGAAAATTTCCTCTAGTGAACTTTCAATTCAATAAAAGAAAACTAAAAATTCAAATAAAACAAAATGTATTTGATTACATTCTCGGGTACATTAGAACATTCTTTTGGAAATAACACTGGGGACATTTCAGCGGTATGGTTGATTTTTTTTGCTCGTGGTAGTTTTGTGCACAGAGCGAATGTGTTGTTTCAACCTCCGAAGTCGCCATTGATGGTTTCTTCACACTCTTCAATGCAGCATTGTCTAAAATTTCAAAGCGACAAGAGTAAAAATAGGCTCTAGAATTAGTGAAATATTTACACTTACCGGTTAATTTTTTGTAGCTTCCCTATTCCATGATTATCTTCAATTGCTCTATACCACGTATAGGAACCTGGACACAAGAGAATTTTAAACTAAACACTGGAAAAGGGAAAAAAAAAAGATTCCTTTCAGAGGTTGTTGAGGGGAAAAAAATGCCAAAAAAAAGGAGCCAAGCGCGGTTGGGTTGTGGGGGCGCTCGCGTGTAAAAAAAATTTTTTTTACTGTGGTGGGAAAAAATTTTTTTTTTATCTCGGGGAAAACGGGGAAAAATATAAAAAAAAAATTGGGGTGGTGTTTTTTTTTTTTTTTGGTTTTTGTGTAGTATTGACGATGATACGCTAGCTAAAAGACGCCTCTTGCTATTGCTTGGTCCACCGCTGTTCGGCATGATTCTAACTACCACATTGTTGGCCTTTGCCGCCTTCTCACAGACATAATCTAGGAGGCTGTTGAAGTTCATTCGGTTGTTGACCATAGCTCGTTTGTCTTTCAGCTCGCACTTATGACAATTTCAGCCCGCTGTACCGCTTTGCAATTGCTGACCAATAGCACGTCTGCTTTGTGGTGGACTATCTGCAGCATAGGCTGTGCTTTTCAGTTTGAATCGCCTCAGATGACAACACCCCCACCCACTAAACATTTTACCTGTTTCCGTAAGATCTCCAGTAAGCGTCGATGAACTCTCCTATGAAAAATTGCCGCATTCGCAGTGGCTTCTCCGCAACTCTCGATATGGAGAGACCACGGGTCTTGTATTATCATGCTGCCCGACTTAGCTACTTCAACATGAGCGCAATTCTCGGGGGATTTTGAAGCATTTGGTGGGGGACGCAAAATGGTGACCCCCTATTTTTATCCTGGGGGTGGGGGATTTTTGTGGGGGGGGTAAAATATTTTTATTTTTAAACCTGTTTTTTTTGTGTGGTCTTTTTTTGGGGCGGGGGTTTTTTAAAAAATTATTCTTTTGCGGGTGGAGGAAAAGGTTGACAAGAATACTCCGTTGGTTTCCTCGGGGGGAAAAGGGCGTAGCGCTCTCGCGTATCGCATAACGTTTGCATTAAAAAAATGGACTTTTTTCGAATGGTGGTAAAAAAAAGCTAAGACAGATAATTGCTTTTGATAAATTTCCCTTGCTTACTTGCAAAAAAATTCTACGCCCTTGCGAATGGCCTTCTGGCAATTAACCGGAACAATCGCCATGGCGGACGAAACCATGCGTGTAGGCATATTTTTGAGTTCTTTCTTCGTTTTATTTATCAATTCCTCCTCAGTTTTTGCGACAAAATTATTTGAGTATATCATACGCTTCAGGTTGGCCCAGAAATTCTCGATGGGACGCAGCTGAGGAAGTTGGGCAGGTTCACCGACTTGGGTACCACATCGATATTCATCCGCTCCATCTCCTCCAATTATCGCTTCGAGTAGTGGGCCGACGCCAGATCCGGCCAGAACACCGCGTCTTTGCCCTTATGGTATTTCTTGATGAACGACGCAACTTCCGGCAGGCATTTCGTACTATAAATTTCCCTGTTCACGGCCAATCCGAAGCGAAAGAAGAGCGGCTTTGACATCCTCTTCTCGCTGATTGTCAGCCACAGCAGCACTTTCTTGGGGAACTTGGTGTGTGAAATGAACTTCACCTCGGAGCTCACTTCCTTCGTGGGGGAAGTTAAATAAGAAGTGCCCTGCCAGTCGTTGCCATCTAGGGTGAGATAGGTCTCGTCGTCCATCACCACCGCCACGTCGCGATTCGCCGGGAAAATCGAGTTGACCATCTTATTCAGCCGCTGCCGCTACGTCATTGCCTGCAGCTCCGAAACCAGTGGACACGACTTCCGCTTTCTGACATGTATGTTTATGTTTGCCAGTTACTTTTCCACTGTTTGGCCGGTTGAACCGACCTCTCGGCCAAGCGCACGCAGCAATGTAGCCACTTTTGCCTCGGTCTTCCTCTTCAGCATCCTTTGGAGCTTCTTGTCGCTCAGGGTCGTCGGCCGTCCGGAACCGGGCTTTCTTTCAATGCTCTGATTGTTGTCTAATAGTGCCAAGATGTTGTAGATGCCGGAACGGGCGTATCCGGCGTCCAAAAAGTGCCGCACGATGTCCGCTTTCAACGCGGCGGGGTGCCGTTTTTTGAACGCGCACACTTCTGAACAGAGTTGCTTCACTGTTTTTGCCATCACGGCTAGAGTTCGACTGATAGAGCTGTCAAATTTTGTCTGCTGACTCATGGGTTACTATGATTGATGCTGCATGGGTATTTTTGTCAGTGCGGGTGAAGGTAAACCTACGAAAAATCGGCAACTTTTGTCCATTTTTTTAAAGGCAAACTTTATATGCAGTTTGCTTTTCTAAAAAAAAACAATTTTTTTTTTTTTTTTTGGTATATAAAGTTTTTTTTTTTTTTTTTGTGGTGGATTTTTTTTATATATTTTTCGCTTTGGGTTTTTTTCCTTTTTTGTTTTTTTTTTGTTGGGGGTTTTAATGTGGGGTGGTTAGTTTGTGGGGGGGTTGGGGTTTTTTTTTTTTTTTTTTTTATTGTTTTTTGTGTGTTTTGGGGGGGTGTTTGTGTTCTTATGTTTTTTTGGGGGGGGAGGGAGGCGAGAGGGGAAACACTCTCTGTTTTTTTTATTTTTTTTTGGTTTTTTTTTTTTTGGATTCTTTATTCATTCATTTATTTTATTTTTGGGTGTCTGGTTTGTGTTTGGGGGCGGTATATTTTTATTTTTTTTTATTTTGTTTAGTGGTGTTATGGTATAAGCCGTTTATTTCAGGAATCATCAAACCGAGCTCTTCGATCACTGCAATTGCTTTCTTTGACATGTGACTAGAACGGTAAAAAAAAGAATTTAAACAACATGTCGTATAAAATAATGTCTCTTATTGGAGTTTAAGCTTGGATGTTTCGAGTGATCTGTTTTGTTACAGGACTGGTGGGATATTGATGCATGTCTAATTTTTATTTATTTATTTTTTCCTGTAACAATCCAGTGGATTTCGGGTTTATTTTGTATATGCGCATATTATGTTCTCGTATTGACTTGCTGTAGCCGCTTTTTACATTGTCAAGTAAGTTAATTTGTGTTATGTGTTATTTGTAATTCCATGTACATCATTCAAGTTTGAAATTTAGCATTTTTGTTTTTATGATATCGTCATTCATTGTGTACAAATACTATTAAATACTAAATAACATAACGGGGAAAGGGTGTCAGGGCACCCAAGTGAAACGATTTGAATAGGGAGCATGGGACTGTCGCCTCCGTATTGTTAACATTTTGCGGATCGAGGGCGGGCTGTTCGACCCCATCTATTGGGTTTATTCTGTCAATCGAGGGCTCGATTCTAGTGCTGTGTGTGTGAACTTGCTCTTGGAAGGAGATTCTCTTCCCTATTTTCGCGGGTTTCGTGTAAGTGTCTCTGCTTACGAACCCGCCCAAACGTTTTTGGCCCTTTATACAGGAGCTCGATGATCACAAACAACAATATGATCCTGATCGTTTTTCAGATTATTCCACTACTATGGAAAGTTACCTTGTCATTATTGAATACTTTTTGTACAGTTTGCTGTCAGAAAACTTATGAGCTTTTCTCATGGAAACTCTACAGCCTCTACAGTTAAGCTATGCAGGTTTCCCCAGGGATCATTTTTAAGCCCTCTTTTATATAATTCTTATGTCAAAGACATTTATGTCTGTCTAAGTGACAACTGCGTGTTTAGAAAACTTGCAGATGACGTAGTGTCTGTCACGGATCCCAATGAGATCGATCTGCAAGGATTCTTACAGAATACCTTAGCTAATTTATCTACTATAATATTATTTATCTGGAGTCATGCTTTCTATGGACTTCACAAGAACCCGAGGTCTGGTTAAATCCCATACTAAGTGTACCATGTTAAAGACGCTGATAAAACCACAATTAGCGGGTCTCTAAGAGTGGACAATGTGCTTTATGTGAGAACTGTGTATGAGGAGAAGAGAAATCATGAGCTGGCGGAACTTTATCGAGAACACTGAAAGAGTTAATTTCTAAGGTTTCATTAATAACGATTTGACTTTGTGGATACTTTAAGAACATTAAGAATATATGCAACCAATTCAACAAGTCAGTAATCATTTTCGTTTCGAGAATTTCTCTTCATACCAAACCACCGCTATGTTTGCCAACTCAATTCGAGTATTGTACCCGCATAAACCATCGCTTTTATGATCTGACTTCTCGATAGGAACAGCAGAGCAGAAGAGAATGCCTTTTGATTTCTCATGCAAGAAGTCAAGTCGTTTTTCCCACAGCCCAAACCCAGTCTAAACCAATTCTGTAGCTTTCATCTGCTACCACATATTTCCAACACTTTCGAGTCTATGAGTTCATCGAGTGTGGCTGGATCATGCCAAGTGAAAAAAAAATCACCACCGTCTCACTTGAGCAGTGCATTTCGCAACACTAAGAGAGTGGTACATTTTTTTCACCCCTAGGATACTTTTGAAAGGAGCATATTTCTGCCGTTGCTTTCCTTTAGAATCAACCGAATGGTGCAGTTCAAGTTGTACTCTGAGCTGCAAAACGAATTTTTATTCACTCTAATATGTTACTCTTTATTTCAGAGTTGGATTTTTTTTTGCTCTGTTCTGCTTATTGGACGCTTTAAAAGAGTTATCATGCATGGGTTCGACTTTTAGGGAAGCTTTGCCTGGCGTTAAACTCTTTGGCACGTTTTGCCGCACAACCTTCTTGGCTTGTCTTTTGATGGGACGTACGAGCATCGGTCTAAATTCAATTTAAAATGAATCAGTTCTTATTTTTTTCCTTTCTGGCCAACACTATCCTTCCTGCTGCAGCCAAGTGTGGCAAATGTATAGTTTTTCAGTGTAGGGATTTGAAGTTCACAAATGAATATTTATGAAGATTATCTTGCTGGGTTTTCCCGTTGGTGTAAAGCTTCCTTTCCCATTTACATTGGTTGAAATAGTAACAAGAAAAATGGCCTTTTGCATGTGAAGATTTTCGGGTGCTAATAGAAGCAAAAGCATTAGAATCCACTGCTTGGTGTGGCTTAGAGTAGGTGAAATAAATTCGAAGATTTCTGTCAACGTAAGCTTGTGCTTTTGGGTTTAGAATTAGATGTGACGTTGGAGTGGTTAGTGTTTGTGAAATAGAAACCAAGATGGGCAAACCGACTCTACTCGGAGGTGACCGCTGCCTTGCCACAAGACAGGAATATTATCCTGTCCCTGCAGATGCAATGATTGACCAAGATTTTGATTTCCACCCTCCCCCTTCCCGCATTGGATGTTTCCGAACACCTGTAGGCAGTGTGAAACTGAGTAAGGCAAACCGATGTCATTCCGAATCGTAGAGGCCGAACAAATCCACACAGGTACGGTGTGGTTTTCCACTTTAACTAGATTCACGGGTTGTTTGTCTGGTTGAGTTTGTACTCCGTACAACCACATATAACGTGGTATTTTTCGTTTAGGTAACATGGTCTTATGAACTTACATGCATCGAAAAATAATTATTTCTAATTTATTGTAATCATTTAAGAAACTCGTCCTTTTTTATCGATATTATTGCAGTAGACGTTTGAGGATCGCCCAAAAATTCTCTGTTGGTCACAGCTCGGAGGCGTTGGGAGAAATGGAGGTACAACCGTTTTCTCCAGGGATCGGCCCTGGATGGTTAGGATTTTGTGAGCTGTCACGTTATCATACTCGTGTTTTTCGCGGCTGTGAATATTTCTTTCAAATTATTTTTTGCATACAAAATGATGGTGATAGTTGACCAAGAAGAGTCAGGCATATTTATAGTGCCATCTTTTCCGGAACAGGAGACAACAACATATGAATACCTAATTTTGATATTGATAACTGGCCTTTGTGTTGGTTATGAATCGCATTGTTTTGTTTTCTTGCCAGGAAATAAGTTTAAAACGTTAATCTGCGTCATTTTGCTTTACCTTGACGGAAGTATTTTTTTGGCGTAAATTGAACGTGCCAAGAAAACTGCCAATGCTAAGTGGAACCAAGACAATACTTTTTCCATTTAAAAAGTACTAGTTGAACCCGGAACGATCGCTGCTACGCTTGTAACGGAATGAATGAAAATTTAATAGAGCTGGCGCGTTTATGGTTGTTTTTCGGAATGAGTTTATTTCTTGACCCCTTCTAAGTTAAAAAAAACTGAGACACATTTTGTGTTGAAGATGCCTGGATAATTCTCATGTTTTGTTGAAATTTGTGTTTCATTTGAGAAGGAGGAGGGGTTTCAAACCACCATAAAAAAGCCCCACATGCCAAATTTGGTTCCGTTTGCGTGATTAGTTTCCGACTTATGCAGAAATTTCAGTTTAATTTGTATGGGAGCCTCACTGTTCAAAGATGGAGGGGTCCCAAACCACCATAGAAAAAAATCCTGCCTCCAAAAAACCCCAACTTGCCAAATCTGGTTTCATTTGCTTGATCAGTTCTCGAGTTATACAGAAATTTGTGTTTTATTTGTATGAGCGCCCCCCTCTTTCAGAAAGGGAAGGGGTCTCAAACCACCATAGAAAAATGTTTTGCCGTCAAAAACCTCCACATGCCAAATTTGTTTCCATATGCTTGATCAGTTCTCTAGTTATGCAAAAAAATGTGTAAGGTGGAAGGGGTCTCAAACTATCATAAGAACCTTCCCTGGTCCCAAAAATCCCTACATACAAATATTCACGCCGGTCGGTTCAGACAGACAGACAGACAGACAGACAGACAGACAGACAGACAGACAGACAGACAGACAGACAGACAGACAGACAGACAGACAGACAGACAGACAGACAGACATACAGACAGACAGACAGACAGACAGACAGAAATTCATTTGTATATACAGTACCCGGCAAAAGAAAAAGCCCACCATATAGTTTTGCGCATTTTGCCTTGTAGAATATATTAACCGTTGAAACACATGTTAGATTTTGGGTTAAAAGTTTGTCAACATAGTTATATTAAATACATTCATATTGGTACATGTTTCATAATAGTTCTTATTTTGTACAATATAACATCGATACAACCCTCGGATTATCTTGTTTTTACATTTCAGTGATCCTGCAACACTGTTTTGTGACGTTTTATAACCGTTTTACTTGGTTGTGGGAATCAGGTGATTTTTATTGGAAGATAAAGAAATTTCACTGCAGACCCGGAAATAAGTTGTAGTGGATTGCGAAAATCACATTTCTCAACGAGTGATCGCGAAAGAGTTTTGGATCAGCCGAGGGGCAATGTATAAGAAACATCAAACTTTTAGATCGGTGGTTGATAAACCAGGTAGAAGCCTACCACGAAAGACTGACCAACGAACCAATGATAGAATAATTCGCGAAATCAAAAAAGATCCAAAGGTTACGATTCGTTCCATCCAAGAAAAGCAGGAGCTACCGATATCTGATCGAACTATATGGCGTCGAAGAGCAGCACCTGGATTGAAGAGCAGATACACACGGAGACTACCATTTATTAGCAAGGTGAATAAATTAAAGCATCTGCGCTTCGCTCGGAAACATGCTGATAAGCCTCAAGAACTTTAGAGTTGAATGCTCTGGACCGACAAATCGAAATTTGAAATCTTCAACCAGAAGCGGCGTGATCGGGTTTGGCGGAAGGCCGGAGAAAGTCTTCAGGAACGTCATTTGCAAGGGACTGTAAAACACGGCGGTGGAAACGTGATGCTGTGGGGATGTTTTTCTTTTGTTGGTGTTGGAAGCTTGGTTCGCATTAATGGAATTATGACAGCAGACATATACATAGACATTTTGAATGAAAACCTCGAGGAGTCTTTATTCAAGGTCGGGTTGGAAAAATACTTTATTTTCCAACAAGACAATGACCCAGAGCATACAGCAAAAAAACAAAAGCAATCGCATAAAACCATTGGAATGGCCACCTCAAAGTCCAGATTAAAACCCAATTGAAAATTTGTGGTCAATCCTGGACAACAAAGTGAACAAATTCTATCTAACAAATAAGGACAACTAGTTCAAAGCGCTTCAGAATGCCTGGTTTTCAATAGTCCCACAGCATCTACAAAACTTAGCTGATAGTATGCCAACACGTCTTCAGGACGTTCTTAAGGCCGGAGGAGGTCACATTAATTATTAAAGTTATTCTTTTCTTGTTCATGCTATTGTTTTGAATATATATTTGTAAGTGTGCTTTTTCTTATGTCATATCTATTTCTGATTTAAGTGCAATAAACATGTGATATTTAGCGTCATAATAATAAAAAAAAAATATTTGATTGACCACAAAACATCAATACCAAACCATCATTATTTATTTCAGTTTATTATATCGCAATAATACTGTTAATTATTCATGTTGTTACAAACTATTATCTGAACACCATAATGGGGTTTTAATTGTGCCGGTCAGTATATATAGAAGATTATTTATGCTAAATATTTAAAGGAAAAATGCCACAAAACAGCCCTATGACTAACTTTGAGAAGGGAAGAGTAAGTGAGCATCGACAAACAAGGATTAAACTTGCGTGAATTAGGTAGGAGCAAGGATGTCGTCTATAATTACCTTCGGATCGGCGAAAATTATGCCACGAATATTTTCCGAAAATGTTATGAATGGGAACATGTTTTTCCAACAAGACAATGCAGCTTGTCATGCCTCTAAACCAAACAAAATTTTTTGGAAGCACTACGACGACCCTGTATTGGAGTGGCCAATTTCCAGCCCAATTCAATAATGGAAGAAGTTATGAAACAGCTGGCCGATTAAAATGGGCAATTCAAGATGAATCCGAATATATTGAAAAACTTCATAACTTCTATGCCCCAAAGATTGGAAGAAGTCATATTGAGAAACGGTTATGAAGTCTCCCATATGAGCACCCCAGCATGTGCCACAAATTAAACGAAGAAAGTTGATTCTTTTTTGGCATTTTTGCTTCAAATACGTTATATGGGCATTCCAAGTGCACTTTAAATTAAACCAAACCCCAAGGTATTTGAAAGATAACGATTGGGTATTTTTTCTGCCCAAAAGACTAAGCTGCAATTGGGCTGGATACCGCTGTCGAGTAAATACTGCCAGTTTAATTTTCTGCGGTGAGAATTAATTTTGCAATGGTCCTTGCTAGTTGACGGCATGTAAGCCTCTTAAGGAAACCACACAGCCGTCAGCAAGTTATCTTAGCGTACTGTGTTTTGCGCTATAGTTATAAAGGGGGGGCTGAGGCATGAGCCTTAGGGCTGACTCATGTAACTAATTTTGGAAGTTGTTAGTTGCGCAAGTAAAAAGCTCATTTGATTACCTGGCAACAAATTGTACAAAAAAATAATTGAAATTCTGGGTAGTCCATATCTCTGCAGATTATCTGACTGGATTTCAATAGAAACTGAATCAAAGGTCTCCTTAATGAAGCCAGTTGCTCCTTGCGCGCAATAGCCAGTTGAATATCTGAGAAAAGCAGCGCTAGACAAACATTTGTTCTTTTGCTCTTACGGAACCCAAACTGTTTATTTGATAGCAATCATTTTCTCCAACAATTTCCTAATACACGAAATCATAGCTATCGGACGGTATGAATTATGACTAAGCGCGGGTTTGCCAGGCTTTTGAATAGTTATTGTTTTGACCTGTCTCCACTCAGGTAGTTCAATGTTGTTTCGAAGTAAGGAATTAAATAAGTCCAGTAGGCGTCTCTTTGGCGATACCTGGAAGATTTGTCAGAACATTGAACTTGATCATATCGCATCCTGATGAGGAGCAACTTGATGAAAGAAGAGCCATAAAGGATTTTAGCATTGACAATGGTCTATTCAGGGAACCGCCATTTGGAGACGTTTCTCGATAAAATGTTTTCCTGGAACAAAATCCGAACAGACCTTTTTCGCGAAATCGAATATCCATCGGTTGGAGTATTCATCACTCTCATCAGAATATGAACGGTTTCGCGTGTTGCAGCCACTTTTTATAAGGTCCTTGAGGTTTCTCGTGAGAGTCCCTCGACAAAATTGTTTTAGCTGTTTTTCAAGCTTTGAATATTCCTCGATTTAAGTACAAGTCATATATCTACGAAAAGCTTCAAAAGCCGTCAGGTTTGTGTCAATACAATTTTGTGCATTCATCATCCCAGCCAGGTGTGGCTGGTCTTTTTTTGAAGGGTGCACTTTTCTTTGTTGTGTTTTAAATGAGCTATTGTAGATTAGATCGTCAAGGAATCGATACTCTTCTAACGGTCGAAGTGTTAGTATTCAGAATTGTCACCGCCGTTGCATATGTCTAATGGAACTCGAAATGGTTTTGAAGGTTAAGGGCTACACTTTATTGAAATGATGATTGGTAAGTGATCGCTACAATGGGGATCATTGATGACTTTCCATAGACAGTCCAATGAAAATTGGCAAAGTGACAGTGTTCAAAATTGGCAAATTGAAATTGTCACATAAATAGTTAAAAATAGCCACCCTATTTTCACCGCATTGGTCCCCCCAACCAGTACCATGGGAAATCATGTCACCTAGAATCAAAACTGAGAATGGTAAAATTGAAATTAAATTCCAGAGTTGACTACGGCTAATGGAAGTTCTGGGAATGTAAACTGAAGCTTTGAAAAGATCTTTATTCTTTTCAGTTACTTGACAAGCGACGATTTCGATGCCTGAATGAACTGGGAGAGAAATTTTAAATTGGAATTTTGGCTATTGGACGCTTTCGGTGCCTTTCCTGTTGGGTCTCAAGTATTTATGGCTTACACTGCTTGCAATGCATCCGACGGTTGAAACATGAGTCGTCAGCAATACACTCCTTGGGTCATTCGCTTTTACGGCGGACGACTTTGGACTGAGTACCCGACCTACCTCACTGTTTTTGGTTCGCTTCTATTCAATTCTCCATCCTCATTTAATTATACTCTATTTATTATTGCATACCCATACATGTAATTAACTTTCAGGAGTAACGGAGAACAACAGGATACACTTTCGTACAATATACACCGTGTCCAATATATTCTCATACAAAATAAAACTCTATTTATTTCAAATCGATAATCCAGATTTTATTGATAACTTTACCCCTACAGCATATGTTTTGGAATAACACCGCCTTTAACCTTCTTGACCAGCTCCAGACGTTTTTCGAAACCGTTACAGGCGGCACGCACGACTTCCATCGACATTTTGTCCCAAATTCGTATGATTACGGTTTTGAATTGGCTCATATTAGACGCCCTGTGGTCATTTACCTTCGCCAGCATGTATGACCATACGAAATAATCCAAGGGATTCAGATCTGGTGAACTGGGAGGCCATTTATTCTTGCCCAAAAAGTCGGTCAAATTTTCGCGGCACCAGCCCTGAACGAGATTTGCAGTATGCGATGGCGCTTTGTCCTGCTGAAACACATAGTGATCATCTCCAAACACCTCTTGTACATATGGCTTGACAAACTTTCTCCAAAACTTTCGTTTTATTATATACGGCATTCACTTTAACGCCTTTTTCGATGAAAAGCAATGGTAATTTGCCAGTGGTAAATTCCTCCCCAAACCATCACTGGCGCAGCACTCTGGAACCGTGGAATATTCTTATCACTCTCTGGAACAGTTCTCGAAGAGAGAGCCCACAATCTGTCGTTCTGGACACTGTGGGATTGTTGCAAGTCGAATAACTTTTCGTCGGAAAAAATAAATTCTTCCCCACCGTGCCGCGACAAAAGCAGACTTGCTCTTTCGAGTCGTTTCTGCTTGGAAGGTTCTGAAACTCCGTGAACCTTACGTTTCTTGGAAGCTTGGAATCCGAGGTTATTTTGCAGTAAATTTTGCATTGACGATCTCGAAACATTCAGATCTGCGGCCATTTAACGTACAGAGCGCTGTGATTTTCGTCTAATCCGTTCCCTGACCACTTTAACAACTCGTGCAGTCTGCACCGTACGAGTACGACCGGATCTCTTCCGGTCATCCAACGAGCAGGTGTCACGGTACCTTCGGATGGTTCGGTACACTAAATCCTGCTTTACTCCGAGGTTTTTCAAATTTCTGAAAATAGCGCCCAGGCGCTCACCTTTCAAAAACTTTTTTATCACCACAGCACGAAACTCCCTCATCGCTGGTAAAAGATTAACACCAAATGAAAACAATCGGACATAACCTAAAAGCGTTTGTATAAACATAGTGCAAAACTACACCAACACATACGTGAAGCATGTTGAGTAGTTGCACGACACCAATGCAAGGAAAAAGTGTATGAGAATATATTGGACACGGTGTATTTAAGGTATGGCCCAGTTAGAATTGGAACATAGACTATTGCGCATGTTTCGGATACACATTAACGAAATAGTGTTCTGTTTTAACTTAAATGTTCGACTTTATGTGAATTTGGGGGGGAAAATACAAAAAAAAAAAAATCATCGCGTTTGCGAGGGAAATGGGGGGTTCTCGGGAGGACGTTCCTTCACCCGCAGGCAATATTTTTCTCTTACTTCATGTTGGCTATCTCACTCCGCTTGGCTCTCAATTCTTTGTTGTTATTATCGCGAAATCCCTCTTCCGCTGGGTGTTCGGGGTAGATTAACGCGGGGGGGGGGGTGGTAAGGGGTTGAGTTCTTTCGATATAAACTGAATCCCGTTGGTTTCATACCACTGTAGCACTGTTGTACTGTAATGACAGCTTGCAAGATCTGGCCAAAACATGACAGGTTCATTGTGGGATCTGATGAAGGGCAATATTCGCTTCTGGAGACATTCCGTTCTGTACAGCTCTGAATTAAATGTCTTATCAGTGATGAAACCCTTGGTCTTCTCACCGCAGCTTCAGATGCCTTGCCAAATTATGTATTTACGTGTAAATTTATCTGCAAACATCACAAACTTGAATTTGGCAGGAACATCTCCCCGAGCCGTAGCCGTATTTTTTTGCGGAGTGTGAAATCGGCTTACATAGGATTCATCATCCATGAGGAGACAGCCATTGATTATGCCCACATCATAATAGGCCGCGGCGTCCCCATCTGCTTTATGATGTGACGCCGGAGAGCGCGCAAGGCGGGGGGACGATGGAGATGTTGGGGTTTGCCTTAATTTTATTGATGACTTTGTTCCGCAGTTAACGGTTGACAGTACCCGCCCGACGCTTGCTTTGAGACATGCGATCCCTCGACAAAGTTTCTCTGTACTTTTTCAAACTACGCCACTCGGTATTTCGGAGAAAACCCATCACTTTAGCAAGTTGGGACCACGAAGGACCTTCCAAATGATTGCTCATAATTATTTTTCTTCTTCCATTTTGTATTTCTCTGAAACACGTTCGAACTGCATCGCGAAAAAAATTTCGGTTCTTGTTATTATTATAGGGACCACATAAGATGTCATAGTTTACAAATCCGACCACTAGGTTCGCTGTAAAAATCAAAATTGTTTTTTTTTTTCAATACTAAATGGGCCACACCTTAGGTAGCGGGCGGTGGCAATCGATAACGGACAAACTAATCACCAACTTTATTTCATAAATATTTAAGTATGAAAATTGCAAACATCGCTTGCTGAGCGTATGCTTAAGCTTGCCCTCCCTACTAACACAATTCTACCTTTCCCGTGACACTTATGAGCGGTCGTGGAGTTCTCCGCATCTCTCTTAAGTAAGTGTCGGACTTACATTCCTTCCTTGTCCCCATCAGCTACAAGGACGTGGTCAGGACAGCTCTGGTCTGTTGAAAGGGGACACATCCTTTGTCTAAGAGGTAGGGACTCATCAAAATCACTATCTAACAGCAACCGATAAAGGCGTATCTCCATCTTAACAACAGTTCAGAGCTTGTACCACCTACGCTATTGTGCAACCTGGTTTATGCTATGCTTTGCTAGGCTTTGACTCTATTGGCTGTTAATTGAATTATCTGCTTGCGTGAAGATGCGCCTGGATAATTTGGAAAAGGATGCGCTTTGGCTTGCAAAATGATGCGCGTTGGTATGGGTACAAAGGATGCGTATAGTACAAGAGTATCATTTAAATTTAGTAATAATCAGATAGATCTCACCGGAAATTGTTGCTGATGTTAGTTTTCATTTGGGCGGCTTCCCTGTCATGCTAAAAGATGCATTTATGTGTCTGCAAAAGTAGCACTCCGCTATTTGGCAAATATTTTCAAATCATTCTTTTAAGTATGGCACAGCATGAATACAATAAGTACTTCACGCACAGATGCATTATAATGAAAATCACTGGTAAAAAAACACTTCCGAAAAGAAATTTAACTTGAAAAATAATAATTGCTTCTGACCAGCAAATGGCCGTTTTATACATTGCACTGGTGAATGTGGAAAAGGTTACCAGGACGCAGATCACGTTATTTGGTCATGTGCTGAGCACATTTAGAATTTAAAATAAATGTGTTATTTAAACCATACCTAAAATTCCCGCCCATTTTTCCATTCATTAAATTGTTATTCCGATTAACTTCGAGACGGCCGCGAGTAATCGGTTCTATCCTCCTAACTTTAGTTTTAAGATAACTGATGTATATAAATATGAATACTTGGCTCTTTAAAGTTGATTTGAATGAGCCTGTACAAATAAATGATTTATAAAAAATTACATTGCACTGGCTTTTTTTTTTCTCTCAACACTCTGCCAATAATCAAAATCCTCTACTATGAGGCGACTCTACATCGACTTCTAAACTGCTTATAATCATCAATTCACTCGCGACAAAGCAGAAAAATAATCTTATTTAATCATTTTTGTCCGCGTGGCAAATGCTAATAGCACTAACAAACCACAACTAAGCTGATATTAGCTCTTCCTCCGGATGCGGGGGAGAAGCACAAAAAACAAAAAGAAAACGACATACTACCGACCATCACACATTTTAGGAGGGAATCGATTATGTTCACTATATCTTACACAAAACACGCGGAGATTTTATGATTTCACTGTTTGTTTAAGTTGAATCACGAATTAGTTTTTTGAATTTTTTTCGCGATAAGGACGCAGCAAAAACAAAACACGTCAGTTTCCAAACACGGCTTGCTGCGATCTCCTCTTTTCTTTTTCCAGTACTGTATGTCGAAAACCAGTAAAAAATGTCATGTTTAATCCTATAAAACATAATTTTAAAACTATCTGTCTTAGATATGAAATTGATTTGGAATGCTTTTATAGCACTTATAATAAAAAATATTAACTTTTTCAACAACCTTATCCCATGAATGTCATCTATGAGCAGCCTGGAGAGAGGTGCTACAAAAGGTACAAGAATGCTCGTCCTTTTTCACACGGTAAACTTCACCTGAAGACAACCTTCTGGCTATCCAAAGATGTCGCATCTGGAAACCAACTCCAAGTGCTTATTCAGAAATCGATCTGCCACGGAAGATTTTTTCTTAGCAGCTGGGATATTACTATGTGAATAATAAAGCGACCATAGATGATGCTGAGGACAGTTATACAGATTATGATGAAAACGAAGCTGAAGACAATAATACGTTGCAGTTGAAGCCGATATTCATTTGAATACTCTATTTTTTTGAAGTGGTATTTTACTGATAATTTTTTTTCGAAAAAGCTAGTGTTAAAATGACAATCTTAAAACCCGTATGATACATGAGTTTATACAAGTATGAGGGAAAATATGGTAAAATGAACCATTTTCTGGCATCCGATCAAAATAAAACTTATGCCATTCAAACTCCGAGCTTTTTATGCAACTTAACAGTGCAGTTGGGTTCAATTTAGAAGCACCAAGTTAAATTTTTGGGTAATAATTCTAGTTTGCTTCCAAAATGAGGGAAGAAACGGGTGAAATGGGACACTTACTGTCAACCCTAAATAAGACCAACACCATTCGATTCCTCGCATTTTTTTTTCCATAAGATAAGCTATTGTTTAGAACTCCTACCCTACGCCGTCTAAACTAATCGGAATTTGGGTCAATTTTGCCCACTGTGCAATGTGGCAGAGAAATCAATGTAAAACTTACACAGCTGCTCAAATTTTTGGTCTCAGATGCAGATCTATAGCATAAGATAAGCCTTCTGTCTATCGGCAAGGTGAAAAATTTAATCAATTAGAGGGACATACACTCAGCGAAACAAAAATAGCACCACCACGTTTTTTCCACATTTAATGATCAGTTATTTTATCAAAATCATGCTGAAACCTTTGTAGGGGTAAGTGGCGGGACCATCATCATAACATTTCATTTCATTTTCTATATCATGTTCAGTGAAGAAAAAGAAATCAAACCAAAGTATAAACAATTCTACTTTTCGAGACATTCATATAACAGAACGAGAAAACGGAAAAAAATAGTGCGAAATAAAAATAACACCACCTTAGCTTTTAATTAAAATCAGACTTTATTTCTTAGGAAACAACATGAAGATGTGAACTTAGTAATGTGTGTAGGAACCGTTGTTACGAATAACTTCAATTAGACACGATTTCATGGACAAACTCAGAGTATCCTGCTCAATCTGCTCCCAGCATTCTCGAACTCGGGTTTTCAGCATATTTACGTTGTTGAATTGCTTTCCATTTTCGTAAACGCGGCGGGCAAGTATCGTATAAAGGTTTTCGGGGTTGGGGGTTTAGATCCGGAGAGCAAGCTGGCCACTCAAGAACCACGATATTTTTATCGGAAAACTACGCTTTAGTCTGTTTTGAGTTGTGGATTGCGGCATTATCTTGTTGGAAAACCAAATCTGGACCCATCAATGACTCGCCGTGTTCAATCAAACTTATCTCCAGCATTTCTATGTAATCCTCCGATTTCATTTTTGTTGAAATCCACGGCAATGGAAGCTTGCCTCGGAAGAAAAATGCTCCCCAAACCATCAGGGTACCACCACCAAAGTTCCTGCTCATTTTAACATCCGGGTCCATGGGCAAATCGTGCCAGTAGTACTGCCATCCGTCTGGTCCGTCCAAGTTAAAAAAAATTTCGTCCGAAAAGAGCACGTTTTTCCATTCATCGGTTCAGGAAATGTACTTCTTAGCGAAATTGAACCGATTCAACTTGTGCCGTTCTGGTTGGGTTTTCCGAGTCTCTTGCGCCACTCCAAGTTCTCGCTGCTGGACAAAATCTGTTGTACACGACGTGTAGTCACCGGAAGCTCCAATTCTGCACGGATTTGTGACGCTGTTCTTTTCTGATTTGTTGCAATTCTACATATTCTCCGTTTATCCTTAGCTGAAAGCTTACTTTTCTTCCCGCGTTTCTCGATGCGGCCACTCTTATCACCATTTTTCAAGAAACTTCCGATAACCGTGTGTGATCGAAAGAGTTTTCGACCGATTTTACGATCCGAGAGGCCTGCATCGTGGTAGGCCCTGATTTCACCTTTTCCTCGTACGTCAGATGCTTGGATCGACCCATTGCCGTAAAATTACAGGGAAAAAATCCGATCTCACTACAATTTGAAGAAAACTTAACCTCCAATCGGTTTGAATGCAAATCAAAACAAATACCTGTCAAATAAGAGCCAAGGTGATTTTTAACCAGGGCGGTGCTATTTATTTTTCGCATGGTTTTTTTTTATGAATTTCTTAGCTTAAATGTGAAAAGTCCCCAAAATTTCCAGAACAACTAATTAGACAGACGTGTAGTAGAAAACTGCTACGCCGTAAGGTGAAATTGGCGTTAAACGAATGAACATTTTAAAAATGTTACGAAAAAACATGGTGGTGCTATTTTTGTTTCGCTGAGTGTACAATGTGCACTTCGACGATGGGTTTTCACAGAGTGACTGACTTCAGAATTTGCTAATTTACTGCATCGACGAAGCAAAATCAAACGAAAGCTCTCCTGAATCACTGCCCGCATGAGATGTTTGCAAGCCTTCCTGAAACCCAATGATTATTAAGTTCCCGTAATCATTTCAGCACCTTGCCTCAGACTATTCACCATTACTGACGCACGGATAATTTGCATTTCCCGCACACAGATAGCATTCGATTCTGAGCAAACATCCTAGCAGTGTAGTCTCAGTTGCGAACCTGATCGAGATTAGGTGTACCACACAGCAGCATCGGTGAGGAGTTAGATGTGTCTTGTATCGAAATCGGCGGCTGTGGCATGGGAAATCTGATAAATATAAATGCAATGCAATTTATACCAATCAAAACTAATTGATTTTCGAGATAAATTTTGCGGTAGGAAAACTTGGAGAGTAGCAATAAATTTCAATGTATCCTTTTGCAGCTTCCGTGTGGTTCCCGGGACTGCCTGCGTGAGGAATCCTATGATCCACAGCTAAGGGGAAGAAGGGAAAACTTTCCACACGACGACGACGACGACCCGACAGTTCCGACTATCTAAAAGTGTTTTTGCGATTAAATTAAATTCAATATATATCCTTTCACCAAACGCAAACTTGACTGCGTGAAGAGAGGCTGCCATTTTCCAGCCAGTGGCATTGCTGCTTCTGCTGCCTGCCTTACTGACTTCGGTTATGGTACACTCGGTCGGTGGCTAGAACTTCCAACCCATAAACTGCACTATAAATTCAATTTAGAAACTTACTTTTTGCAATCAAGCCACCCTTTCGGGAGGGACTTTTGCTTGAAATCTGATTTCGTTATCACAACTAATTGCACCTGAACATCATTGGTTTGGGAGACGCCGGTTGGTGCATCGGTGGGAGTTTCGGAGTGCCACCCACTTAACCGATTTCGTTTTCGAGCAGCGGTTGACTACTTACGGGTGGAGGCGGCACAGACCTTCAAGCTCATTTCTAATGAATATTGCTTCGTTATTTAGTTCTTCAAATTCAGTTACAGCTGCACGGTCCGACGGTATCAATGATCTGTTGTCGTCGTTGTCGGCGTCGTCGCCCGTAGATGATACAAAACAAAACCGGACACTAAATGGATTAAGTCTATCAGTCCAAAAACAGTCAAAGACAAATAGGAGTAACTTTTTCGACGACCGCTGTTGCCTGGATTTTATAAGGGTGGCAGATAAAAGTTGGTTTGTTCTTACGGTGATTGCTAGTTGTAATTATGTGACGTCTGGCTATCTGTCTTGGATGCTTTCAGCGAATGGCTTCACTCTGTGCAGTCATCGACCGTTTCTGGATGGGGTTAGCCGGATTTGTGCAATGAATACTTTTAAGCCTGGCAAGTTGAGCTAAACTATCAACAGGAGATAAATGCAGGGACTTTGGTTTGCTAATGTCTTCTGGACTTCATTGCGTAAACAATGACATTCGAATAAACAAAACCATTGAGAAAGACAGACAGTGGGGTAAGTTTTGTGGATCACATCTGACAAACTGATATCAGCAGTCACCGAGACTTTTGAAATTTAAGATTGCATATCATAGCATAGCATTGACTTTTGTACAATTGATGTATTTGTTGGGGACATTTCAAAGGAACCAGATACTGATATATTTTTCCACGCAATAAGTTTCACGAAAACAATCCTCAATCGCTCACATAGCCGCGTTCATGCAATCGTGGAAGATAGGATAGATAGGATTTGGTATCTACCTTAAGGAGACGCAGGGAACACCACAGCATTCAGTAGATATCAAAGGAAATGGAAAATTGGACAATCGGAAGAAACTGTCAAAAAGAATTACCTGGTTGGTGTATAAAGGGCGATACGGTCAAAATTTGGTCAATATCAACTTGACGTATTTCTTTCAATTTTGCATTTAAAAAACCTGAACACCCCTCATTTTGAAGGTGTGTGTGTGTAGAATGTTGCTCCTATTTTGATTTTGGAATTCACTCTTCAGTTGTCAAAATGCCGTCCAAGCAAGAAGAGCAGCGTATCAAAATTTTGCTCGCGCATCGCGAAAATCCGAGCTACGCGCACGCAAAGTTGGCAAAATCGCTAAAAGTTGCCAAATCAACCGTTACAAATGTAATTAAAGTGTTTGGGGAACGTTTGTCGACAGCCAGGAAGTCTGGATCGGGGGAAAATCGAAAACCGGAAGCCGCTGAGACGACAAAGAGAGTTGCCGGTAGTTTCAAGCGAAACCCTAACCTATCTCTCCGAGATGCCGCAAATAAGCTGGGTGTATCGTCTACAACCGTGCATCGAGCCAAAAAAACGAGCCGGACTATCGACTTACAAGAAGGTATTGACTCCAAATCGCGATGATAAACAAAATACGACGGCCAAAGCGCGATCCCGGAGGCTGTACACGACGATGCTGACGAAGTTTGACTGCGTGGTAATGGACGACGAAACCTACGTCAAAGCCGACTACAAGCAGCTTCCGGGACAGGAGTTTTATACGGCAAAAGGAAGGGGAAAGGTAGCAGATATTTTCAAGCACACGAAACTGTCAAAGTTCGCAAAGAAATATCTGGTTTGGCAAGCCATCTGTACCTGTGGCTTGAAAAGCAGCTTTTTCATAGCTTCCGGGACTGTCAACCAAGAAATTTACGTGAAAGAGTGTTTGAATAAACGTCTGCTGCCTTTCCTGAAGAAACACGGTTGTTCCGTACTGTTTTGGCCGGATTTGGCATCTTGCCATTACGGTAAAAAGGCCATGGAGTGGTACGCCGCCAACAACGTGCAGGTGGTTCCCAAGGACAAGAACCCTCCCAACACGCCAGAGCTCCGCCCAATTGAGAAATACTGGGCTATTGTCAAGCGGAACCTAAAGAAGACCAAAAAAACTGCTAAGGACGAGCAGCAGTTCAAGGCAAACTGGCTTTCTGCGGCGAAGAAGGTGGACAAGGTGGCTGTACAAAATCTGATGGCAGGGGTCAAGCGTAAGGCCCGGCAATTCGGATTTGGAAAAGCGGAAGCCTAACTGAATATTTTTCCTGAATTTTATACTAATTGAACTTGAAAAAGAAATTTAATTTGATTTTTTAAATAAACGATTTCACCGATTTACACGCGTTTTCCCTTGACCAAATTTTGACCGTATCACCCTTTAGAGCAAAATGTTTTAAAAATCACTGGTCGATCGTTGGGATCATCCAAATTAAGTAGGCTCAATGCTCCATTCACATAAGACAGTTAGGACTTGGGCATTAGCTGCTGTCCTAGCCTAACAAGGCTCATTGTTACTGCGCCATTACTAGCCGTCATTCAAATTCATGATATTCAAATGACATTGCTCCTGTCAAAGTAGAATTAAAAACTCCCGCATGTCTCTGGCCTCTGAGATGATCAGCGTTGCCAGACTGCGCTGCAACATTCCAGCCCCCGCACACCTTCATAATCGACATCTAGCACGGCCAGCTGGCTAACTGGCCTTCTTGTGAATCCTGAGTTCATCTGAACTGTTGCACGTCGCATCCGGTGCCAGTTGTACTTCCTACTTCGATTTGTTTTGTATCGCTGAACCATTTTGTCCATCTACAAATCGTTGACAAATACTTCCTGAGCCAATGGCGGCTGAGGGTGGTCTAGCTGATGACGGGATTGATTCCAGCTGCACAGGACTTGCTCCCGATGATCCGTGCGGTTTGTGGCTGATTGCCTGATCCCACTGGAGCTAACTAGCAAAAATTATTTGGCGTTAGGGCCTCTTGCTCCGCTGATTCCATTACAGGTTAGTTAATGGTGTAGAATTGATACTTTCGACTTCATCAGGTAACGTTATGAATCCTTCATCGAGCAGCTTTCTTCCCGTAGCGATATTTTCGATGGCGACCTAAACTGACCGTACCAGTCTCTCCCAGGATCCACCTGGTGTTGGCGTTAGTGAAGGTCTCCACTAAGTGATAATTGATTTGTTGTCTAAGCATTCTTTGGTGCAAACTTTCAAAGGAGCTCGCCGACCCCCAACTAAACGCCGGAAGCACGTAATACAACGTTCCGTGCTTATGTTATGAGCAACTTCTAGGTGCACTGTTCTAATGGTCAGACACGTGAATAGGGCCTCCCAGCTTTTGGCCTGACTGCGATCGATCTTCACCAAGATCGAATCAAAGAAGTCAACTCCGACGTTTGTCAAAGGACGCTCAAACGATACTATTCTCGCAGCAGGTAGCAGTGCCATTTTTGGCGTAGATGGTTGTGACTAGTAGATTTTGCTCCACTGACACAAGTCCGACACAAGTGACCGTTTTACGTATTTCTGTCCGAAGATGGGGAATATATAAGTTTTGCATTATCTCATTAACAACGGTTTCAGCATTCACGTTGTGGTATTTCCTGTGGTAATGATCTAGCAGTAGATTTGTGATACGATGCGTCTTCGGTAGGATTATCGGGAATTCTGCGTTGAATGCGACGTTAGACGCTGCATCAATGCATTCGTCTTGCCTCAGGACATCATTCTCGTCAACGTACGGCCACAACTTGAAGATTGGTGAAGATTGATCTACCTCGTTCCTACCGGCCTTCAGCTGACAGATTTCGTCTGGGTACCACGTTTCCAATCTCAACGAAATTCAATGGTGTCAGGTCACGTAGCCTTTTCGGTTCCTTGAGAATTAAAAAAACAGGATCGAAGTTCTTCTTCCGTAGTTGCGTTCTTAAGCAGTTTTGCCTTGGCAATTGTGGCTCAGAATTTTATAGAAAATCCGGGCCCTAAAACTACTTCACCTCCGGTGATAAGCACCGATCTCGGCCCCATTTTGTCAGCAGTGTTCATTTTGGTCGGCATTTACCTCCAATTTCTCCGATGCAGCAAGAGACGTACCGGTATCTACGGGAGTCTGACGGAATCCAAGAAGACCGTCCTGGAATCCGACTAGAAGAGTCTTTTCTGAATCCAAAACGTGTAATTTTCGACAGCGAAGAGAGCCAGCCAAGCTCCGAAATAGGGCCGCTTGCTGCTTGTTGCTGGTTTGCGAAGTGCAACCTTCATCATCGCCGTGACAAGGTTGCAGATGACGCTTCCATCTACAAAGACGAAACGAAAGTATTCAGCAGCGCTGTAAGCGTCATCACTTGCGTCTACCAAGATATGTAGCTGGATGGAACGAATTGATGTAGAAGAAGTTTTGCCAACGTAGCAGCGATGAATGTGAAAATGATCGACCTGTCGCATCCACTTTGTCCAACGATTGAACTCCTCATCTCGAATTTCTTCGTCTCAGTCCTTTCCTGAGCGCCAAATGGATTGGAAAAGGTCTTGCCGAGCACCGTGTACGTTGCCAACAGTTCTAGAGAGTCAAATAACTAAATGACGCATCGCAGAACTTGGCGCTTAGTAGGTCGTCGGCCTTCGTTAATGATAGAAGTGATGTCCGTTAGCATTTTTGTTTTTGGAAAACCCTTAAACATTCTCCAATGGCAACCACAGCATCCCGAGGACTGTTTCTGTTCCATCGTTTTTATCCATGCTACATGCTTCCCAGATCTGCCGTTTCTCCAAGATGGCAGAGAACATCTGGCGAATTCGAGCACCACCGACGGATTTAAAATCCGCCCTTTCGATAGATCAACTTTACCTCAGCTGCTACCCTTTGTGCTTCTTCGACGGTATCAAAGTTATCCAAAAAGTCGTCCACGTAGTGGATTTTGACTATGGCCTCCGATACTCTAGGATAGTCTGCTGTAAACTCTGAGGCGTTGCGATTCTTGACGAATTGTGCAGTACAGGGCGACCAAACTTACGGAATAATCAAGCGGAATATTTTTCCGAAAGTAAAAGTGACAGCTTCCATATTCATAATAAAGATGTTAGTTATCTGGTTAGGATCTTCCCGTCATAGGATGTGCTGTGCGTTTTGGTCTTCAGGTCGTATACGAATTTGGAGTAAAATTCCGTTAATTCCACAACTCACCGCCACTGTTTTTTCTCGGAAGTGAAATTGAACGACCAGTCAAGAAGACAGCATATCGCTTTCCATCAGCATGGCGTTGTTTAGAGAAATACCACCTAACTTGGCAGCCACATCCCGAATCAACCTGATCTTACCAGGCTTCTTGGGATTGGTAACAACTCCGAGCGGCAGGTACCACCTTCTTCATGGATTGACACCTGAAAGTTTTTCCTCCGAACCGCGATGAGCATAGCCTTTAGTCTGGTTATTTTGAATTTGCTGGCGGATGCTCCTTTTCCGAGCAGGATTACGGCTCATTCCGTGTTAGAGACACTCCAATCTACCTAGTGCAAGATGATAACTTAACAGGAATTCGAAATTATCATGTTTCCAAAGGATGCCAGTCTGGAACCTGTCACCCCTACGCACTGTAGTGTCGGCTAGGACCTTCTTTGCCCTCGTATCTTCTGCAGACGACAATTCAACCATCGGTTTGGTTACGGCAACTTCCTGTTCGAAATTGTGCTTTAGTATCTCGTTACTATAGATTCTTGTCGGGATGAACTTCCATAGATGCACCATCCGAGGCGGGTTTTCGTGGCTGCTGGTTCCCCTTTTCGTCACTCTTTGCATTTCAGCGGCATCGACAAATTCAGTTGGCCGATGAGCACACGTGGCACAGCGTTTTCGTAACCAGCAATCGGGAGTCCTTTCAAGTGTGAGTACTGCTTGGATAGCTCTTTCAAATTCAGTGCTTGCACTGGAAGCTTCAGCTCGGATACTGTTCTAGCTGACTTAACTCAGAAGAATTTTGCTCCACTTGATATCGAGATCTTGAAAGCTATTTCTTGAGAGTCTGCTTCATAACGCTTTACATTATTAGTCCAGTTAAGGTATAACGCTCCTGCTGGACACTCCTAATTTCTCCTGATTTTTCAAATAATAAAAAAATAATAATAGGAGCAGTCATCTAAGATGGCGTATGAACACGATCTCCCGTTCCTTCCTAGCAGTGTTTCGAGAATGACTAGCAAAAGAATTTTTAGATTCTTCCTCTCGGTGCAAATGACTTTCAGGTGTAGTTACGGGTTGGGACGCATTAACCATTTTAGAGTGGAGCCACGGATTGTGTTTGAATTCATATGCGTCGATTCCACACTTTGTTGACAACCAACAACAACTTGTCCCGTGTTGGTTGAGGCAGGTTCGACATAGTTTAAGGTAGTGAGCACTGCTCCAGCGGTTTTCCACACTCAGGTCTAGGAACTGTTTGCAATCCTTTACTCGATGCTCCGGTTTACTACAGACAGCAAAGTTTCACACTGTAGCTCCGGAATTTGCGTTGACGCTCGTTTGACTTTTTTTCATGACTCGAGATGTGCGTACAAAGTTGCGCTTTCTCCTTTTGTTTTTTTTTTTTATTCCTCCGGTTCCTCCAACTCTTCATTGTCTGGTGGTTTTCATCGCAAGTTGACTTCCCGATGGCTGCCCTTCCTACCCATCCTACATTTAATAGAATATTATGCAACGGTTAGATGACATAATTAGAAATTTCTAATAACCAATCTCTTCATTTGAGAAAATCAAATTGGTAAGGTGTATGATTTACCACAGAGATTACGGACAAAACAAGAGAGTAAAGCGTGTAATTCGGGAAAAATTTCTGGTTGAACTTCGCTTTGTCGCGTACACCGGTATACGTGGTGTGCATAGAGTTGTGAAGAATCTTCTATGCTGGTAACAAAGAAAAGTGTTTTCTTTGCAAGACAGATAGACACCGGATGAATGCATGCCCTAAGCAAAAAAACCCGAAGGCATCAGAGGAACAACAAAACGGTGGCGAAAAGCAGCATAAAAACAAGACAGCTGCAGTACAGATGCCAGCATAGAGGCGGAAAGCATATCTTCGAACAGTAATGTTCAGGAAATGAAAACAGATGCTGAAATGAACGTGGCAACCACGATGACCGTGACCCGAAGAACCAATGAATGGATTGAGAGTTCAGAAAAAGAAACCGTTAAGGTTTCACGATGAGTCGATCTATCAGAGAACAAATCATAATCAAAAATAACAAGAAAAGGAGGCGTAGGAAAAAAACGGATGAAAATCACAATGAACTCACAAACCAGAATAAAAAACTCTTAAAAATGAAGTTGGTGTTCCTGAATTAATTGTTTTTAGATGATGCACAGGGCCCGCAATTGAATTTCAAACCATCTCAGTTTTCTTGGGTACATTGGACAGCAGTTTATTCAGCTCTTTCGTCATTGTACCTTTCTGGCTGGCATCAAATCCAACGCTTTCTATGCTGTCTAGCAATTGGCTACTTAACTATCGGCTGTGAATCCACCGCTCGTTCATGTCAGCTTCAATAGTAGCACCTCTTACCTCTAAGCTGCTGCATACAGGTCGGTAAGTACTTACCAGTCTGTAGGTAGCTAAGTTAGTAACTCTCACGAAAAATCGATTAGAATCCTCAATTTCACAATTATCAGACAAGCCTCGAAAACTTATGTTGCCTTAGTACTTGAAATTTAGAATAATTCAAACAATTCCTAGAAATAGTTCAAATCAACTGAAACAAAACACTTCAAAAATATCGAAGAAAGAATGAACTTGAAATAACTAAAATAAACATAACGAATTTTAGATTATTTGTTTTCTTGCGCAAATGTTGCCAAATAATGTAACACTACACCAAAAGTGCTTAAAACTTCTAATCTCGAACGAGAAAAAAAGCGAAAAAGAAGGTTGTGACAACTAACTAAAATTCAACCGATCTTGGGCAGAGCTTGCCGAGAGGTACGGAGTTTAAAATAAAACCTGTTCACTTTAAATTTCGGACACTAAGATATTGTCAGCAAAAAAACTCTATACAAAACCTATTGATTATTTCAGAATAAAAATATACAGTAAAAACAGTTGATAGAGATGTTAATCTTTCTTTAAGTAATTTCCGAATTTGTTGTGGTACACCTGCCATCAGATTCCGTACAGTATCCTCAGAAACGCTAGCGGTGGCGGTTCTGCATCTTCTTTTGAAATCGTCGAATCTTATAGTTTTCAATTTAGTTTTGAAGAGTTTCCGCTTAACCAGAGCCCAGTACTTCTCTTTTGGGCAAAGTTCTGGACAGTTTGGTGGATTGGCTGTTTTTGTCACGTATTTGACCTCTTGTGAGTTATGCCATTTCAGGACAGATTTTACGTTCTGAAAAGAGGACAAATCAGGCCAAAACAGAGAAAAATTAACAGTAGTGATCTTTTACAGTCATTCTTTCTCATATTTACACAGTCTTGTTGATAGTGCCGATAGAGACGGAACTTTGTTGTCTTCGACCACAACTACATATGACCTGCCACACCAAATGCTTCATGGGGAATTTAAACACCTTCTTACCTTCACCTACTCAGCTACTGCGAATCTTCGCATTGTGGTATAAAAAACCAAACCCGGAAGCTGTTGAAAGTCTTCGAGCACATATACAGGGTGCGGCAGAAAATAATGCGAAAATTATTTCTATATCTTTCAAATCCCATTTTCAATTAATTCAAGCAATAATATCAACATTTTCGAAAGCAGTTATCTTTATAAAGTCCTTTGAAACAAATTTATTCAATGTGTCTGGCATTTTTATTCATAACATCCTGGAACCAACGCTGGAAGCCAGAGTATGCCCTTCGGACGTAGTCCTCCGACATTGACTGCCATGTGCGTGTTATGGTTGACTTCAGGGTTTTCATACTAGGGTGTGATGTTTTGCAGGCTCGTGCTTCAACATATGCCCAAATCGAATAATCCAACGGATTAAGATCTGGACTGCTAGGGGGCCACAAATCCTTCGGCCAAAACTTAATGTTATCGTTCAACCCTTGTTGGGTTCGATTGGACGTGTGACACGGCGCTCCATCCTGCTGTAGGACAACGTTTTGGTCCTCGGAGAAGTTGGCCTTCACTCAGGGAAGCACTTGGTCCTTTAAAATACCGATATACACTTCGGTATTGATTTTAACTCCAGCATCAATGAAAACAAGTGGCATTTGCAAACCGTTGTGTAAGAGATAATATAAATAAAGAATATATTAAGTTTAAAATCATCCCTTAAAAAAACAATATATATTACACGGATTGAAGATGATAACTCTCATTCCAAAATTTATAGCATAAACTCATATTTAGAATTTTATACCTAGTAGTTCCGAACTCTTTCCCATCGAACGGGAGATGCTCCGAAAAAAAAAAGAGACGAGAGAGTGTAGGTTTGAGTATTACTTTAATTCTCTCTTTCGTCAGTCTTAAAATTAGTTTGTTGAGTGACGGTTGTTCTTGGCTGCTAGTGCGGGACGTTAAACAAAAAGAAAGAAGAAGTAAAACGTGAAAGAGGTGCAAAAAAAGGGGAGCATCATTCGAAGGAACTACGGACCGACACCGGGACGTGAGACCCTGGATCACGACACGTTAGACGCCTCCAAGCCATACATCATGACTCCAGCCGGATGTTTGGTTTGAAATTTGAATTTCACTTTTTCCGCAACGTTCTCCATTTTCTGCGGGGAAAGAATCGGGCCGGCGGCGGGGGGGCCAGCACGGGGGGAAAAAAGATCGGGGGGGGAGAGGAGTATAATTTTTCTTCCCCCCTCAAAAAGGACGCCAGCCGGGGGCCCCCCAAGTAGCACCAAAAACATATATATAAAAGTTATATTTTCCATGTGTCATGCTGTAGATATATAAAAGTGAAACTTGACTAGTTTAGTCATGTAAATGTACGATTCATGCAATTCAAATCAAGATTCACTTATAACTAATTGATTTGTCATATATGTGTTTGAGGTTTTTAAGTAAGGACATGTTTGTTTACATCTGACATCTTGCTTGTTTGCATATTATGTTGTAGAAATGTAGCAACACAAGTCTTCCGTATATTAAGAAACAAACATATTTTTGGAATGTCAAATGCCAACACAACTAGTCAGGTATGTTTTGTTCATGTCGTATTGGACGTCGAATGGCCGTTCCTGTACTTTTAACTAAGACTGAAAACTAACAAATGTCTATTTATATCACATTTATGTTTACCGCTGAAACAATCAAGAACCTAATACAATGATACCAGTATAATGAACAACATAATATTGCTGTAGCCTATTCCTTGTACGATCCAACATTATTTGCACTGGTACAATTGCTAGTATGATGACCTATAAGCAAACACTGAAGTGTAATCGACCATAATCAAAGTATAGCAAATCCATTTAATTTAAATGGTAACTTTCTTATGCCTGAATTATCTTATAACATTGGCACTAGTTTAAATAATGATAGTTCGGTTTAAGGGGATTCTAATTGTTCCATTTCTCACATGTCGAAATGGTCAAGTGGTAAGAAGGCCGATCTAGTAAGCTTGGAGTTCATGGTTCAAACCTAGTCCATGGATACCTTTTTGAAAACCGACAATAATTTGTTTTACTTAAGCCTAAGATTTTTTTGTTTATGACCATTATCAAACTTAAATTATGTTTCATAGGCTCCACCTTCTGCGCTTTTTCAATCCTGTAGTAGTATCCTAAAAAGTTTTCAATCACCGGAATGGCAACATTATTATATGTCACATTATAGCAGAAATGCATACAGTTAAACATTTCGTGTTACTTGGGTCGTAGTTCCTAGACCCGGTCGGTATAAGTGGCGTTTTTTGGGGGAAGTGGTGGGGTTTTTTTGTGTTCTCGGGGGGGTTTGCGAAATATTGGTTTGGAGGTTTTTTTGGAGGGGGGGGGATTTGGGGGGGGTGTGTGGGGGGGGGGGGCCGCGGGTTGGGGGGGGGGGGGTTTTTTGGGGGGGCCCCCGGTGGTTTTTTGGGGTTTGGGGGGGGAAATGTGGTTTTTTGGATTTTGTTGAAAAAAAAAAAGAATTTTTGGATGCAGCACTTCAAAGTAAACATAAACAAATACACTTTCGACAGAAATTAGTCACTAGCTACACGAATTAACGTAATACCTAAGTTTGAACATTTTCGCATTATTTTATGCCGCACCCTGTATTTCGTTGTCCAAACAAGAAAATGTTTGTGAAAACGTAATTTAAAGCTCCTAAGATTTACTTTTTGCAGTGAAATGTTACTTTTCATCACGGTTGGGCAGCTTTTTAACTTCTTACGCCTTCTTTGTATGCCTCTGCGTTACTTTTTGCACCTCTGATTTTGATTTTCCAACTTTGCGAGAAAACATTTTGAACAGAGAAGTAGAGATTTTTCTCAATAATGACTACCACCTTCTTACCCATTTGGCACGAGCATACTTTTCGGTTTGTTCCGCGTTCAATCTTCCGATCCACTTTAGTAGCTTTCGTTTCTTGGAAAGATCGCGTACCGACAACGTCGGATTTTGCTGCCGTTCGTACCAAATGCGTTTGCCCACTTCGACTTGATCCGACTCCATTTTCCAAATGCAACCAGAATGTTAACAAGTTGTTCCACGAAATAAAGTGAAGAGATTCAGCTGTCATATAATTGAAACGTTTCAACGCTCCGTGAAATAATTTAAAAATTACATTGAAACAAAACTGTCTGAAATTTAACGTAGATTTACCTTAACATACAGGTTAAACGAATTTAAATCTTAGGCTTATATTAATCAAAAACACATGAATGAGTTTCATAAACTCCAGATCACTTAGAGCCAAAATATCTCGAACCGGTACGTTGGGTTGTCTACCTCTAGCCCGAAGGGAATCGTAAAGCTCAGATCTGACTCCACGATGCTCAGCACAAATTACGTGATGTGCGACCTGGTTTCCTTGTCCACCTTCACAGAGATTGCTGTCGGTCAGCCCAACGCGGTATAAATGAGCGTTCTTAGAAGAACTATTAGACATGAGGTGAGAAATCACACGAATGAAGTCTCGACCCATATCCATCCCTCCAAACCAATATTTCTTCGACATCTTTGGGATGTTAGAATGATGCCATCGCCCCAAACCCCCTTTACTTCATTTATACTGCCAGCTGACAAGTGACTGTTGACGAAAAACAGGAAAACAATCATTGAACACCGCCTTCCACAGCGCCCACCTTTGCAATTGAGTTCGCTCTTTCATTGCCCAGAATCGAACAATGAGGGGACCCATGTGAAGGTGATGATAAAATAACGTGAAGATAAAGCACTTAGAAGCTCTAGCATATTCATAATATAATTCGAGGAGTGCTTGACCGGCCTCAAAGAGCGAATAGCCTCCAAAGAACTGAGAATATCCATAAAAATAAAGTACTGATCGGGCGTATGTGAGGCAAAAGTTTTTAGCGTGATGTGAATTCAAGCAGCTAATTTAGTGAAACATACAGAACAAGGAGCTTGAAGTTTATGATTGGCGCTATGCATTTCATGATCCGTCATTGAAGAACGTTTTAGTGGAATCAATTTGGCTAAAATATGCACTAAATATCACCGGAGCAATCATAGGACGAAGATGTTCTAGGACTGGATAAATCAAAATGAATCGAGTAGCCAAAGTCAGAGATGCAAAAACGATTGAGAATATTCGGCAAAGGGCTGCCATCCTCAGGATGACTAGAGAAGAAGAACTATCTCAAAGTTTTCGGTTACCTGGGGGTTTATAACTTCACACCTGGTGAGGAGTTGGAGAGATAATTCTGAAAACCGATCCGATTGTAGCATCCGATACATGCAACCTTACGTGATACGAAGACAGCGATACTGAATACGTTCCAGTTTTATGATGTCTGACCGAGCCACCAACTGAAAACCAAAACTTCCGTATTCTAAAACAGAATCGTTGTCCTGTTCAACAATAGAAGATCTAGCGGATGTCCTCCTCATCAGGTAATTTTGCGGAGAATGTTGAGCCTTTACTGGCTTTTCCGTTTCAGGTACTCAAGTTGCGATCACCTGGTGTACTTAGAATCGAACCAGAACCCAAGATATTTAACATGGGACATAGAAGGAGTTATTGGTGAACCCCAAAATTTAAGCTTCGGTTGTGCCGGGCTATGCATCCTAGTAAAAAACAACCAACTCAGTTTTCTCTGTAGAGAATTCGATACCTATCTGTAAAGCCCAAGTGGACAAATTGGCTAAGGTACCCTCTAAGGGTCCTTGCAGGTCCACTCCATTGGGCCCCGTGACGGACACTACGCGGTCATCTTGTTGTCTCAACGTACAGTTGTCACTTAGAAAAACGTCAATGTCTTGTAATGGGTGAACCGTTTAAAACCCGCACACACTCAAATTGCTCTTACTTTTGATCCGTTGGGTAAAATTAATTGAAATTTTGCGTAGATATAGTTTGATGTGTGTTTTTTACACTCTTGGTTTATTTTATCAGGTGTGCAAAAGTTTTTAAAATGGCGACGAAAGAACAGTGCGTGCGCGAAAAAGTTTTGCACGAGTTCTTTGAGAATAAGGATCCGTCGCATCGTGCCATCGGAAAAATGTTGAGAATCACAAATTTCACGGTGTCTCGTATCATAAAATGGTTCGAAAAACGCCTCAGTTCGAGATGTGGCTAAAAAGTTGCATGTGAGCAAGACTCTCGTGCAGAATACCAAAATTCGAACTTGACTACGTACGTTTGGGATTCAGAAGTCCACAAACCTGTGACGAGAAACAGAATATGGTCGCAAAAATCCGTTCCCAGAAGTTGTAGGACCAGAAGTTAACGAAACCACACTGCTGCGTAATGGATGATGAGACATATGAGAAATGCGGACTTTAATCAGATTCCAGGAAACCTGTATGTGAATGCCAAGGATAAGTGTGATGTTCCCGAGAACTTCGGACACAGAAGATGTCGAAGTTCGCCAAGAAGTTCTTAATTTGGCATGCGATTTGTACTTGCGGAAAGTGGAGTTCACCTTTCGTTACCGCAAGCTCCATGAACGGACATGTGTATTTGAAAGAGTGTCTCCAAAAGCGGCTTCTGCCTCTTTTGAAGGCTCACGAAGGATCAATAGAAACGATAGAACTTTTGGCCGGATTTGGCATCATGCCACTACACGAAAGACGTGCTAGAGTGGTATGAGGCGAACGATGTCGATTTCGTGCCGAAAGATTTGAACCTCCCAAACTCTCCGGAACTGCGCCCAATAGAAAAATACCTTCTAAAACGACCTAATTTGGTGAATAATGTAGAAGAAATGAAGAAAGCATGGGTTAATATGCAAAACAAAAAAAAAACTGTCGATTCTGAGGTCATGCAGAGCCTTATGGCTAGGGTTAAGACCAAGGTTCACGCACTCGGATATAAAGGCGAAATAAATTAAATGAATGATGTCAAAACTAAATTTCATTGTTTCTCTTTACTCCCTTAAAATTTGGTGATAATCGAATAAAAACTCGAATTTTGAGAATGAATATTGTGTGAGCGAATTTTAAACGGCACACCCTTTGCCGATATCTTTGTCTTGGATGCAGTTTATTGTCTTCGAAAATATCGTACAGACTGGTTGGCTTGAGCTATTTAATCCTATTTCAATTCCTCCTCGATGTATAGTCAAAATTGTCTGTTCTGTTTCTGTTTCTGGATTACCGAGATTTTCAACCTTGGACTGATTTTTCTTTCGTCGTACCCTAGTAGCACACTTGTTGCGAACCAGTTATAGAACCTTCATTGTGACTAAATTGAGTCACAAGCAAGTTACTGCGACCAATTGTTACAGATTTGTGTTGCTTGGTTAAAGGGTGATACGGTCAAAATTTGGTCGAGGGAAAACGCGTGTAAATGGGGGAAATTTTTTTTTTAAAAAAAAAAATAAATTTTTTTTTTAATTAATTTTAAAAAAAAAAAAATATGTTTAATTGCCGGGCCTTACGCTTGACCCCTGCCATCAGATTTTGTACAGCCACCTTGTCCACCTTCTTCGCCGCAGAAAGCCAGTTTGCCTTGAACTGCTGCTCGTCCTTAGCAGTTTTTTTGGTCTTCTTTAGGTTCCGCTTGACAATAGCCCAGTATTTCTCAATTGGGCGGAGCTCTGGCGTGTTGGGAGGGTTCTTGTCCTTGGGAACCACCTGCAAGTTGTTGGCGGCATACCACTCCATGGCCTTTTTACCGTAATGGCAAGATGCCATATCCAGGCCAAAACAGTACGGAACAACCGTGTTTCTTCAGGAAAGGCAGCAGACGTTTATTCAAACACTCTTTCACGTAAATTTCTTGGTTGACAGTCCCGGAAGCTATGAAAATGCTGCTTTTCAAGCCACAGGTACAGATGGCTTGCCAAACCAGATATTTCTTTGCGAACTTTGACAGTTTCGTGTGCTTGAAAATATCTGCTACCTTTCCCCTTCCTTTTGCCGTATAAAACTCCTGTCCCGGAGGCTGCTTGTAGTCGGCTTTGACGTAGGTTTCATCGTCCATTACCACGCAGTCAAACTTCGTCAGCATCGTCGTGTACAGCCTCCGGGATCGCGCTTTGGCCGTCGTATTTTGTTTATCATCGCGATTTGGAGTCACTACCTTCTTGTAAGTCGATAGTCCGGCTCGTTTTTTGGCTCGATGCACGGTTGTAGACGATACACCCAGCTTATTTGCGGCATCTCGGAGAGATAGGTTAGGGTTTCGCTTGAAACTACCGGCAACTCTCTTTGTCGTCTCAGTGGCTTCCGGTTTTCGATTTCCCCCCGATCCAGACTTCCTGGCTGTCGACAAACGTTCCCCAAACACTTTAATTACATTTGTAACGGTTGATTTGGCAACTTTTAGGGATTTTGCAATTTGGGGGGGAGGCGGGTTGGGGAGGGGGGGGAAAAAATTTGTACGCGGTCTTCTGGTGGGGGGGGGTTTGGAACAGAGGGGGGATGCCAAAAAAAAAAAAAGGGGGAAAACTACACACACACACACTTCAAAAGGGGGGCAGGTTTTTTAAGGAAAAAAAAAAAAAAGGGGTGGTTATAGCGGAAATTTGGCCGGGCGCCCGTTGCCAAAAAATTTTTGGGGTGGGGTGGGGGGGTGGGGTTTTGTTTTTTTTGGTGTTTGTTTTTTGTAATTTTTGTTGTTTCGCCTTGTCCATTTGATTTTACTTAAAATCAATGAAATATTATTTTGTTTATTTCGTTTAGTAGCTCTGCTAGGATATCTTCATGCTCGACAACTATTTAGTCTTTTTCATATGCATACATTTTAAATGAATATCCTCAACTCATTTGATTCTAAAATTTCCACCACCATAATTGAACCACGTACCCAGCGTGTGGTGCATATGCTTTTGCAGATCGATTTTGAAACAATAGTTCATAATTTCCCGCTCAAATTGAGCTAAATTCAAATTTAAATTACGTCATTGTTCACCGCGATTCTCGGTGCTGTCGCAAACTCCATTCTGCAGTCGATGATTTGCCTCACCAAAACCCGAAGCCATCGTTGTAGTTCCATAAATAATACAGCATCCATGGTGGGTGACCGAGGCCTGTGTATCTCCGGGTGCCACACGTCGATAGAAAGTGTTTATTAACTATTTTCACCCATATGGCCATTGACAATCCCACCCACCAACAACGAGATCGAGTGGGACAGCGCGGCAACAGTTTTTCATTTTTCCATAAGCTTGGCGAAGCCGAATTAGCTACCACCCCCCTCTCTCTCCCCACTGTTCATCGTCGTATGGAAACGGTCGAAGCAATTTAATGATGACTATTGAACGAGAGAGAATGAATATTTATTTTTCACCCGTCGCCCTTCTTGCCCGGCGCTTCATCGCACGCGTTGGTCCTGTTGGGGAATTGTGCTCAAAAAGTTGTTCTCTTGTTCAGATGAATAATTATCCACTATATTCAACGGGCCAATTCACGCTGCTATTCTTCTGTTCAATTTCGAATTATCGAATGAATATTCGATTCAGTTTTTGCTGCATCTCCGGCACAGTTTAACACGCTTGGTCAGTCCGATCTGTCCGTCCGTTGGTTGTGTTTACTCAAATGCGCTATTTTTCCACCCGGGGAAGTTCTTGGAATATTTGGCACAAGTTTACAAAGACTCCCATCGCTTCGTCAGCATGTAACGGTGGCATGTTTACATACAGATTTCTCGGAACAAGTTCTACGAAATTGACTGTGTTTGTCATTCCGTCAAAAAACTTCTGTGGCGCTTTGCCAATCAGCAAAGAAGGATGCTTTTATTTGCGCTCGAATCAGGGCACGGTTTTAGTTAAAGGTGAATGTACAAGAAAGGGAAGGCTGACGCTAAACTTGGCAGGAAAATACTTTTCCTCATCACTACAACTGGAGCGATCGGGTGGGTTCGATTGGTCGGTTTGGCATAAACAACGAAATCTTGCAGTGTCTGCGCAAATTTAGGAGATACTCAGGAGGTTCAAACAAGAAAATTTTGGGTTGGCTAGGTCGTATGAAATTTTCCAGATGGGGAGGGGTAGAGTGAGTAAACCATTACCGTAAGGGCTCTGAACGATTCAGTATTAAATTAAGCTATGTATATTATGTTGAAGTGGGATGTTGTATTGTTCGGTTGGCAGAGACGCAGTTACAACGCAAAACCACGCTTGATAAATAAAATATCAACTTTCGATCTGAGTCACAGAAACCTTATTAAAAGACAACATTGAAGTTTGATTGTGTGCATTTAATTATAATTAGAAACGAGTCGATGCTCTGTTCAATAGAAAATGGCTCAGGGTGGTCAAATCCCCACCAAACTTCCATTGCAAATAGTTTGAAGCTTTGACAATCTTTTGGCATACTTAACGCAATTATGACTGTTTCGTCACTTAATGGCTTCTAATCCCTTCATTTTTCTAGATTCAATTCAATTCATTTTTTTCTATTCTTCAATTGAAATAAGAACTTGCTATGACCGAAAAGTTAGCATCTCTTTTCAGTTTCCCGAGTCCAGCTGGGATAATTTAAGTTAGCCAAAACACATTTCCAACTCCTGTTGACTGCGCCCCATCGAGAGTTAACACTGGCTCCCTATTCGACACTAAGCCACTGCGCGCCACACCCGATGTTGTTTAAGCTCAGTTTACCCATAATCACAAAGAAGTGCACACAGTCATTTATGGGTAAAGTTGGCTTTACTCATATTTGAGAAAACTTGTGTGAGAAATATACTCAAATATGGGTAAGTAGTAATGTGCCCATAAATGGATATGTGCAATTTTCGCGATTATGGGTATTCTTAACCCATATGTGATGTGATGTGATAAGAACCCAACATCAGTGCAAGGATTGCCTGTGTCTGCAGGACTATTTTCAGCAGATTCCCCGAGAGAATAGCTAACGTAATGGCTTGTTGTACCAGGGCCAGTCAATCTCAATGAGGACCTTCGGAAAACTAAGGCCAGAAGGCCACGGGTCATCACCTGACAAGGGACTGGCGACTCCACGAACCCTTGTTCAATCAACAAATCCTGTAACTGCCTTTAAGCAGCTTAATATATCAATAAAAATAAAAACGCTATTTTCACAAATTTTACACAAATTTATACTAATCTAGTAACAATTCAAAGATATCAATATATTTAAATATAATCCTATACTGCTTATGGTGCTTGCAGATCTTTTATGAATATAGAATTTGAAGTTCAGAAGGGCAGTTTTAAAGTAAATGTTATGCTGATATGCTGAAAAACAAATTGAGCCTTTGATGCTTGTCATGTTGCTCCAGGCTCTTGAGATGAATAATTTTTGGAATGCAAAGATGATTCCAAAGCGTGCTGAAATTATGAATTAAATGAGAATGGAAAATAATATGATATGATTAACAGGTATGGATATACAACTTGATTAATAGGTACAAGATCTTCAGACGCACCCCATCACTTCGCTATTGTCAAAATAACAACATTGCCCAGGCTACGCCAACCAGCGTCTCCATGTTTCAGCTGTCAGTCTTTTGTGATCATATGACTCGTGGAGGCGTGAGGCAGGAACTTGTGAGGAACAGTGGTCAGTCGCACCCTCCTTCGCAGTTGTCAACTCACCATTTGAAGCCTATGGGTATTCTTCACCCATATTCGGGTAAACTGATCTTAGCGTGCCAGGGATTGAAGACAGCGCAATGACGTCTATATAAGGTCTAGCCAAGTAGCCACAACACTATTAGTGAAATAAGCAAAATTCGCACATGACACTAATATCACCACACTCCTTGCGCACTCTATACAAGAGCTCGGAAATTGCTACGTCATACTATTTTTTTATTGGTTCGCTCCGTGATTGTTTATTGAGTGCGCTACAAAACTTTATTTTTCAACCGATTCCAGTCTATCGATGATGAATAATTAGCTCTATATTTCTACTCGATTGTCAAGTCCTAGCGTTCGAAAATTAATGTGGCAAACATTCAATTATCTCAGTTAAATTCACTTCAAATGACCCATGTGGCCGGGAGGAAATGTTTCTGCTCAATATTATTATTTGTAAGGAGTGTATCGAAAATAAGCTATCCACAAACTTTCTTTCAAATTATGTTGAAAACCGATATTTTATTCATACAAAAAATTGATCCTTTATTGTACGAAGTTAAACTTGAACATAATGAAGACCGGATGAAATTTAAGTTATTCCTTCACGAATTTTCGAACTTTGGATCGAATGCTCCTCATCAAGTTCCGGACAAGTGTTGCATCGCATTTTTTGGACGCTTGAGCCCAAATTTTTTTGAACTCCTGCATGTTCCCAGCTGCCTTACCAGTCTTCTTGAAGACCCTCTTCGCGATTGCCCAGTAACGTTCGATGGGTCGAAGCTGAGGGCAATTTGGTGGATTGATATTTTTCTCAACGAAATCTATACCCTTTTCCGCAAGCCAATTAAGAGTGGTTTTGGCATAGTGGCCGACGTTAAATCCGGCCAAAACAGTGGAGGTGTACTATGCTTCTTATATAAAGGCAACAATCTCTTCTGGAGACACTCAGATCGATAGATTTCCGCATTTATAGTTCCGGTAGTGTAAAAAATGGTTGACTTCAAACCACAGGAACATATTGCTTACCATACTAGTACCTTTCGACCGAATTTCTCCACTTGAATTGACCTGTCCGCATCGCTCACATCATCCTCAACGACGGCAGTAAAGTATTGTGGACCTGGAAGGGTTTTTGAGTCTTCCTTTACATAGGTCTCATCGTCCATCAAAACGCATGCATCCGGACGCTGCAAAAGACGCGAATACAATTTCCGGGCCCTTGTTGCTGCTCGCTTCTTCTGTTCTGCACTTTGTTTCGAGATTTTCTGCTTCTTGTAGGTCTTCAGGTGGTTTCGCCTCTTGATACGCTGGATCATTCCGACACTCGTTCCTGCTTTTTTGGCCAAATCACGTATTGACATTGATTTGTTCTTCATGATTAGAGATACCACTTTCTGCTCCAGTTTCGGGTTGGAAGAACCGGGTTTTCTGCCTCTTCCTGGTAGTTCATCCAAAGAATAGTGTTCCCCAAACTTATTAATGATGGTTTTAACACTCGCATGATGAATTCCAAACCGCTTCGCCAATTTTCGCATAGTAATACCCTTCTCACTTAGCCATGTGTCCAGAACCTTAATTTTCACTTCCTTTTCAATACGCGACATTTTGAAAACGCAGATTTGAACCGCACAAACAAGTAAACAAAAGAAAGCTGACAGTCAAACGCACAGCATGCAGTGTTCAGAGCATAAAAAACCATCACAAATACATGCGTACAACGCAAATGTATGTGGATAGCTTATATTCGAAACACTCCTTATTATGATCATTACCACAATTCAGCACTTATAATAAACGTTTGAGTCGATTTTTTAATCTGAACCTATGCACGCCCATAGAATGTTGAATAGTGTTACGTCATCACTCGTCGGCTCAGCAATAATTACATTATTTTTGCTTCCCATACAAGCAAGCAGTCGTTGCCTCAGACCTTATATAAACGTCATTGAAGGCAGCGAGATCATCTCCACGAAACTGTCATCGTCACAATTTAAAAATAGTAAAAACGAAAGTGATCCACAGATGCTCGTACGTAATTAAATGTGCGTTATTCAGCTACTTAAATCTAGCGCATTTAATATCGTAGTGATTGCTAGCCTTAAATGCTAGGTATAGATAAGTAAGGAAATAGATTCTACGGTCGGTCGGATTTTGCATGGAATAAACCGTTCATGGATTATTACAACTCCAAAATTGCTCGTCGTACGTCACACAAAAAATATCACTTAATGAATTTTGTAACCCTGAATTTTGAAATACTTTACCCAGAAACAAAGGTTAACAAAATTTGATTCCTTCTCGCTGTGAGGAGGCCAATGATGAAAACAATGCGTCTAAGATCGAGCAGTGGTTAGCCGAGAGAACGTCTCGGTGGAGATTCCGGATTAGTTGAAGAGGAGGCAAATGGGCAAACAACGAACTTTTCGAAAAAAGCCTGAGGAGCACCAAGATCCAAGTGTCGTCCAACATCAGAGAATTTGCAACTTCTTCGTAACAATCCACCTGGTCAACACCCTCAAAGTGGTGTACTCATGCAGTGCACACAACGAACACACCAGCCGTTCGTTCAACGGCTGGATGGTATTCAGCAATATTGTTCCCCGCAAGGCTTTCATCCTTCTAATATGGTATTCGAAGTGGTTGCGGCAACCACTTCGAATTTCCCACGGATTCAGTTCGAGCCAAATGATTATCATCAACATTTAAACAACCTACATTTTCACGAAGGGACATCGTTCGTTCCTGAGACGGTCCTAGACTTTCGTGGTTGCTATCGCCAAGAAGTACGTGAAACAGAGACTAGAGTAAGATCTTCTTACGCACTGGTCTTATTTCCAAGCTCGCATTGTGTGGATCCACGCCACCAACAAAGGCATCGACATAGTCAATCCAGGCCATCGTTCATTCCTTCGATAAATTTTAGAACCCTGGAGGAAGCCATCCAATTCATTCCAGGACAGAGTTCAACTCTGATTCGATTGGAGCTCCCAAAACCAGGCGCATCAGTCCATAATCCCGAGAGACAACTTGTATCCTCAATCCAAATCGCTGCTCTACAGGCAGTGCCCAAAGAAAAAGATAAAGAAAGGCAGTGTCCAAGGACTTACCCGAGTTCAGCAGAATGCTGGAAGAATGGCCTCTATTCTACTTCGCGTTCAATTCGTCTACGCAGGAGTGCGGGCTTACGAAAGAGAAGAATATGTTAAGACTACGTAAATACCTGAAAGGAAAGGCGCTGTAATTAATGAGAAGCGAACTTCTTCACTCGGCGAGCAAAGTGGATGTGTTGTCTAAAGGCTAGATCATTTACAAATGGGGCATTTCCTTTAACAGATAGCGGCGCTTCAAGTGGTCGAATATGAAAGCTTTTTTACAGCGTTTTGTTGTTTGTTAACATCGAAGCATCGGAGTGGAACCGTTGATCGTCAACTCCGGGTGAAGGTTATTCGGAAAATCAAGGCTGATCCCAACATCTCAGATTTAGATTTGGTGAAAAAACTGAATGCCGTTTGTTGTAATGTGCGGCGAATCCGTCTCCGTGAAACTTATAAATGTTACCGGGCCAGAACACGAGCTCGTAAGTTGTACGACCAAGTTCTGACGAAACTCGATGGATGATAGATGATGAAACATATACTAAAGCAGATTTCAAACAAATCCCTGGGCTCAAGTTCTCTACGGCAAGGTCAAGTTCCCTACGGCAAGGTTCTTGGGAGATTCAAGTTTATTTTCGCGGATACGTTCGCAAAAATTTCATGATTTGGCAAGGTATCTGTTCCTGTGGCATGAAAACCAGAGTTTTTATGACAGATGAAACAATGAACTCGGAAGTTTACAAAAGGGTGTGACTCAAAAATCGGATTTTACTATCCGTTAAGTACCATGGTGGCCCAGTGACGTTTTGGCCAGATCTAGCCAGCTGCCATTACAGCAAGGAGGTGCTACAATGGTAAAACGATAATGGGGTTCAGTTCATCCCAAAAGACCGAATCCACCAAATTGTCCTCAGTTCCGCCCAATAGAGAAGTATTGGGCAATAATTAAGCGGAAACGGAAGTTGAAAGGTGCGGTCACCAGTGACATTGCCGAAATGAAGAATTTGTGGAATCAGCTAGCTAAAATCATGACTGGAGAAGGTGTTCGCCGGCTGATGAGCGGTATAAACAGAAACGTGCGAGAATTTCGTCGAAGATTTGTTTCAGTTATATATATGAAATAAAATAATATTACCTGACTTTCATTCTTGGACCGTTAGTCGATTGAACGAAAATATTAGGAAATACACCCATTTGAAAGTGTACCATTTCTAACTGATCTAGCCTTTACGTTAAAGATGCTCTATGGTCATCCAGAGGCAATCATACAGTGGGTCATTAAGAAGATTAGGAGTCTCCCTTCACCGAACATTGAAAAGTTTGAGACAGTGGTAAACTTTGCAGTATTGGTGAAAAACATGGCCGCCGCAGCGTGTGAAGCCGATGACTTCATCTTCAACGCTTCTCTGCGCTACGAGCTAATAGAGTGGTTGCCGCCAACTTTAAGATTGGACTGGGCGAGGTATGGGCGGAACAATCCAAATCCATGTCTCACTACCTTCAGTGTTTGACTGTACGCAGTAGCAGAAGATGCAAGTGCTGTAATGGTAGACATAGGTCGCGAGCGACGAAGCTAGAATCCTTAAAAGGTTCTTGAACTTCCGTTTCGAGTCAAATTCTGGCACCGTTAAAGCAATCCAAGCGTTCATCAAATAGAATCCGCCTTTTCCAAAGGAACCGACCAACAATCAGTGCAAAATGTAACAGATTTGAGGGAATCAGCTACGATTCGAAATTGGCGACAGTGAAAGAGTGCAAGCTTTGCCGCAAGTGCCTTCGCAAGCATAACGGTTCCTTCAGGCAACAGAAACACTTCTAAACGGTAAGAATTGATGTACATTTCTGCATCACCCACTGCTCCACAATCCAAAGAAGCGTCAAGCCTACTTCAGAATCAAATGAAACATAGCCGAGCTGCAACAAGTCAGTCGGCAGTACTTATTTCGAATTGTTCCAGTCATGCTTCATGGGCCGGAAAAGGCAATACAAACTTATCTCTTCATCGACGATGGATTCGACCTCACTCTGATGGAACAAGACTTGACTAATGAATTAGGGACCAAAGGACCGAGAAAGTCTTTGTGCTTGAAATGGACTGGAGGGATTTTTGCTTTCTTAACATTTCGAGCTTATTATTTTCACAATTACCATATTGCTTGGTCTCAATTTAGTGTTTTAAATGCACTTCTGCAGTTATTAATTGGGAGCTTTCGATGCTACGTACCATTTTTGCATTAGTATGGTTTTGTGGCAAGTACAGTCATACCCTTTGTACAGGGAGTCGATAAATTTTCCTTAGCGAAAAATTCCTAGATCAGACCAGGAATCGAACCAAGCCACCTCCACTGTTGCTTTGTAGCTGCGCCTTTGTCAACTGAGCTAAGGGAAGTCCCGGGATCCCTGGAAAGAATTTGCGAGGCAGAAAATTGTTTCCAGAAAGTGAATCTTCAAATATCAGGCCTTCGAAGTTCAAAGAAGTACGATCTGTCTAGAGCATACACAATGTCATCTATTCTAATCCGATCGCACATGTTGCTGTTGCTATCCAAAATGCAGAAGAAGTATCCACATCTGGCTGGAAGCAAGTCACAATATTAAGCCACGAATCTTCATTGGTGTGGACCACGCCAAACCTGGATACAGAATCTAGAGTCGGGAAGGGAAGCAAAATGAACCAATTGCCGTGCAAATCCGATTAGATTGGATGGTGTACGGCAACTTTACTGGTAGAGAAGAGATCACTGTTATCAGGACAACGATGATGATCTTGACAAAGCAATGAAATCCTTCTTCACTCTCGATAGTCTTAGCATCGTTAAACCAAGCAAGTTTCTGTTCTCACCGAAGGAACAACGAGCTCAATCATTGCTGAAGTCTCTTACCAAGCTCAAGCATTGCCGATACGAGTGTGGTCTTCTATGGAAGTATGAGAACGTCTGACTCCGGAAACGTCATGGATGGAAAAGTCTGCAAAACTGGATGATTAAGGATCCAGTCCTAGCTGAGGCACTTAAAGTAAAAATGATAGATCACAAGGCTACGTTAGGAAGCTGACCCCAGAAGTAATCCATGAGCCACATCCAAGAGTGTGGTATTTGTCAATATTTGTCGTAGTAAACCCAAAAAAATCAGGCAAGTTTCGCCTAGTATGGGATGATGAAGTCACAGTTCAGGTTGTTTCTCCAAACTCAGTCCTACTAAAAAGCCTCGACCAGATGGCGTCAGATGATCCAGTTATGAGAATTCGAGGTGGCAGTATGCGGGGACATCAGAGGAACGTTTCACCAAATCCTAATGCTGCTTGGGGACCAACATTGTCAGCGCTTCGTCTGGTGTAAGGAAAACAAGTCAGAACCCAACGTGTACATTGTTCAGACAATGACCTTTGGAGTTTGCTGTTCGCCGAGTATCGCGGAGCATATAAAAAATACCAATGCAAAAAGGTTCGAACAGGACAACCCGGAAGCAATCGATGCTATTATCAAACGACAGTACGTCGAAGACATGCTGGTAAGCACGGAGACGGTAGAAGAAGCCGTGAATCTTGAGGAGAAAGAAATTTGGATTTCCAATTCAAAAATAGTTTAGACAACCCTTGAAGAAGAAATGACTGAAGAAAAGAACCTGAATTGGCGCCCTTAAACCTTTTGGCGAAGAAACTAAAACTGAGAAGGTGCTTGAAATGTGTTGGGACACTCAAACAGATAGTAACTCGTACAAGCTGTCGTCACGGTACGACGACTGTACAACGAAAAGTCCTCCAAACACTGATGATGGTCTATGATCCGCTGGGATTTATTTCGCATCTACTGATGTTCCTGATGTTGCTGCAAGAGATTTGGAGAACTTCGATCGGCTGGGATGATGTGATCTTAGATGCGCAGTTTGAAAAGTGGCTGGCGTCGGTGTGCGGTGTTTCCGCTTCCGTCGAAGTTCCATGATGGTATCGGTCCTTGACTTCCGTTGAAGCTGAGGTAGAGATGCACACGTTCGTTGACGATAGCGAGAATTGATTTGCAGTGGTCATTTATCTTCAACTTCAAGAGAGAGGTGTAATCGAATGTGCTTTGGCCATCAAGTTCTCAGAGTGGTTCTTCTGGACCGATTCCAGGGATGTTCTCTGCTGGTTAAGATCCGACCATCGAAGATACAGTCAATTTGTCGCCTTTCGGGTCAGAGAGATCTTCGAAACAACGGAAATTAGTGAATGGCGATGGGTTTCAACGAAGCATAACGTTGCTGATGATAGAACTAAGTGGGCACGAGCACCGAACTCTCTGCAGACAGTCGCTGGTTTGGGGGACCGGAATTCCACCGGAAAAAGAAACAGGAGTAGCCTGTCCTTCTGACATTTGAAACAGTTATTGACAAGGACCTGCGTCCACATTTAAAAGTCCACGAATTGAAAATAAATCCAGTTATTGAGTTATATGAATTTCACTTCTTCGTCGCACAGCATACCTTTTCTGGTACGTCAACAATTTGAAGCGTTCCACAAAAAGGAATAAACGAATTGATGTGCCATTAAATCAGCAAGAACTGGTTAAAGCTGAAAACTACTTGTTTCGCTCAGTCAGATAATTAATTGGACGAGATTGCTCCGCTGGCAGTTGGCTATGGTCCAAGGCGTACTCAAGGAAGAATGGTTCGAAACAACCCACTATTCCGCTGTGCTCTCCTTGATGAAAACGAAATTGCTCGAGTCCGCGGTCACACGACGGCCTGTCTAATTGCCGACCGTGAGGTCGCTGAGCCTATAATCTTTCCTCGTCAACATCAAGTCACTCGATTTATCATCACAGATGCACACGAGCGTCTTCTACATCAGAACCAGAACCCAATCAGAGCTTCTTCAGCGGTGCCATATTTCTCAATTAAAAGTGACCTTTCAAGCTTTTCGGAGAAAATTCCAGTATTACAAGACTTCCAGTATTATAACCACCAGTGATGGCTAATCTACCACAGCCTCGTCTGGCTGCACCGAATCCTCCTTTTACGTACATGGGAGAGGATTATTTCAGCCCGATACTAGTCTCGGTGGGCCGACATTCTGAAAAACGGTGTGGGGTCCTCGCCGCGTGTCATTCACCTGTAAATGGTAATCCAAAACGCCATGCATAGGAGAGGTGTTCCTGCTGTCTTCTACAGCGACCGTGAGACCAATTTCCAAGCCACTAGCAATCAACTAAAGAAGGCTATCCAGCAGCTTGACCTCGACAGACTCGCGAGCGAGTTCACTGCGAGCCGCACCCCGTGGACCTTCATGCCACCGGTTTCACCACACATGGGTGGATCACGGATGATTCGTAGCATAAAACAAAACCTTGCTCAATTGCAACCTAATTGACTACAAATGGACAAAGTTTTGCAGAATGCGCTGGTGGAAGTTGAAAACATCGTCAGCTCTCGGCTACTAACCAACCTTCCCATGGATGAGGACGAATCGCCTGTACTGACACCAAACCACTTTCTGCGAGGGTCAGATGACGGTCTGAGGTCATGGGTACCCTGGGTTCTGTGCTTCGAAGGAACTGTTGGATTCAAGCACAAGTCATTGCTACGGGCGTACGGCAAATCCTGACTTGTCAATACAGGACCTTGGTAAAACATTGGATTTGAATATATCCACTGTTCACGATGTGCTCAAATCGTTTTCGGAACATTTGACGGTGGAGAGGAAACCGAGAAGTGACAAAAACATTGCACGCGCTGATCCTGTCATGGACCGAAAGGTGAAAAGGATATTAACGAAAAACCCAAATCTCTCCATTCGAACGGTGGCTCATAAAAAAGGGATGTCGCCTGGTTTTGTCCAAAAATCAAAACAACGTTTGAGACTTAAGTTGTGTAAAGTAAAAACAGTTCCACATCGCAACGACAAACAGAACTTGGCAGCAAAATCACGGGATCGACGCTTGTACTGCGAATATTTGACGAAGTTTTCATGCGTTGTTATGGACGATGAAACTTAAGCCCTGGAGGATTTCAAGCAGCTTCCAGGGCTGGTTTTTTACTCTGCTATGGCCAGAAATACTACAGCTGAGCATTTCAGAACGAAGAAAGCATCGAAATTTCCCAAAAAATACCTTGTGTGGCAAGCAATTTGCACGTGTGGCAAAAAGAGTTAATCTTTCGTCACTACAGGCACAATCAACAAGGAGATCTATCAGAAAGAGTGTCTGCAGAAGCGATTGCTACCCTTTATCAAAAGTCACAAAGAAAAACCTTTGTTCTGGCCCGATTTGGCATCATGCCACTATGCTAAAACTGTGATGGAGTGGTACCAAGCAAATCAAGTGAACATTGTACCAAAAACCTCAAACCCGCCAAATTTCCCAGAGCTACGACCAATCGAGAGATATTGGGCTCTGATGAAGCGGAAGCTTTCTGGAAAGAAGCAAGGAATCAAAGACATCAAACACTTCCAGCAAATTTGGACAAAGACGGCTTCCACGATTTCTGAAGAGTCTGTACAAACCTTAATGGACGGAGTTAAGCGCAAAGTTCGAAAATTTTATGCAAATACCGAATAACTATTTGTCTTCACGAATTGTTAAAATACATCCCATGAATCTGCAATAAACAACTATGACGGAAATATAATGCGAGATTTATGTTTTATTCATGTTTTGAGGTGTCCGGACTGTTGCAGATACAGACCTTAAACTGTCTCTGTGACAACAAAATAAAAACAAAGAAAAGTGATAAAAAAGCATTTCCACAGATCCTCATACGTAAATAAAAATGTTCTATTACTTAAATCTAGTGCATTTAATTACGAAATGATTGCTCACCTTAATTGCAAGGTATAAATAAGTAAGGAAACGGATTCTACGGTTGGTCAGATTTAGCACGGAAGTTATTACACCTCCAACTTTGCTCTTCGTACCACACACTAGAACACACTACTTGAAGAATTGTGAAACTAAAGCTAAAAAATCGATTCTCTCTCGCTATGAGGAACAACTCCCATTTATCACTCCACTCCGAAAGAAATATGTTTCACTTAATTGAAAAACATCTAATTAAATCTGGACACGAGAAAATTTGTCATCATGTACCTTATGTTAATTTTTCTTTACCTACACGGAGTACCCCTACTGTAGTCCCTTTTAACATTTTGGCATTTTAATAGACTGATAAGAGTTCATAAACAAGCTCGCTATAAAACCATAAAAATGCAGCAACAACATCATTGTCTCGGGAGGTGAAATTGAATTTCGATGGAACATGAACTTCATTGAAAAACAAACTGTAGGTTATTCGTCAACCCGCCTTTACATGGAAATGAATGGGGTATTTTTACGCAGAATTTCGAAAGCATCCAATTTCCATGGCACCACTCGCTGCTGAATGTTTTGCCAGGTTTGGAAATGAGAGGCTTCTCCGGCAGCTGCGGTGATTTTCAGCCAACCATGCCAACCAGGAAACCATGGTAACCTGCCAATTGATGATTTTCTTTCGTTCGTGCTGTAACTCGGGATCGAGAAGCACCGCCACGTCATCCAGCAGTACACGGGGTTGTATTTTGTGGTTTTATCACTGCCGTACAATAGGAAAACAACAACCAGCCAGCAACTTGATAAACTTCAATCACAAAACACAGCACATCACACCACATTGCTTCGAAGAGACACCCACCAAGCGAAAATCCGTGCGTTTCAAGTGAGTAAGAGCGTGATTGCCAAAGCGGGTTGGCTTCGATTGGCGAAACCATTCAATCACGCATAGATTGTTTGTTTAATAAATTGAAAATTGATTTCATTCACCTCGCACTGAACCCTACCTCTGAGTGAAGCTTGAGTGCATCCGACAGGGTCGAAGTGGATAGGGGAAGCAAAAGTGAATTGCGTTGAAATTCAGGTTTTTTTTTGCGACACTTTGATATTGGCTGTGAACCTTAACAAACTCACCAACTGAAGTTGTCATCGAACTATTTATCTTGGTTGGGATTTTTATTATCACTTTAACACTTTACGTCTTTTATCATTTAATTATTAACAAAGTGTCTTACTGCATTTTAACTGTTTTGATTTTATTGAGCCCAGAAGAGAAGACCGTACCTAGCCATTTTCAGCAGTTTCTCGAACTTTAACTGCACGTTCAATAATGGAGACAAACCCAGGCAATGAAAAAAATGTCAAATAAATTCGCATCCAGATGAAGAATATTAAATAAAAAGTTGGTTTGTTTATCAATGTGTCAAATCATAACTTTCTATAAAGATTTCTATAAAGATCGTTGGAACCACATCATCAATGCTTCAAAATACCAAAATCATAAACTTATTCAGCTATGCGAGCCAACCCTGGAAACGCTTTTGAATAGTGAATAGAAGGATGTCTGTTTGAGCTGTAGCTATCATACCCGGCAATAACCGGAAATTTCCAACTGGACACGCTGCTGTGGGTGTGCAAATGTTATACTGGGCAAAAATTGTGGCTGAATACGCATGCAAAAGAGCGGTCACCAGGAAAATCCACTCTCATCCGTAGGTGCCATGTCGAACCAGTTCACCTTTCGGCATCATCTATCATTTTCCTAATCTACCCTATTCCAGAACTATCCACAACATTGGGAGGTCAAACACGACTATTTGACTTTGCTCTCGTCGATTCGCCAGTCACTCTCACTCTTTCTCTCTGTATCAAATGCGCATCTTGCAATGTGTCAAGTGCAGAGGTGGTAAATGTACATTTTTTTTCACAAAACAATCACCTGCTGCGAAATTTGAGGCCCACCAACAGTTTATGTGTACTGGTCTTGCGAACGAAGAGAAAAATTTCGTCCTATTTCTGTAAACAGTTTCAAACAGTTTAGAAATGGTGTGTGACTGTTTTTAAAAGCTTGATGTAAATCGCACTTTTCTTATAATTTGATTCCATATGATAAACATCATATGTATGCAGTAATAAGCCAGCTATCAACAAAATTCTGAGCGACACAAATCTGTGTCTCAACATTTTTTAAACCATCGGCTGGTGGCAGCAGAAATTTATTTATTTATTTATTTCGTCAAACTAACGTAGACTATTACATTAACATATAATTTTTCTTTCTTTTGTTTTTAATTTCCTAATGCTATTGTACATTTAGATTAGAAAAAAATGTATATGCATATAAAAAACTTAGCTTAAGTAGAGAGTGCTTTCATAAAATATTATTAGCTTGTGTGATTTCGTATGGTGTTAAAATGTAATATATCTTCCAGTTATGCCTCGAAATTTGTTTCGCAATGTTGATTATAAAGAGTGTTCCGATCAAGGTGGAAGCAGCACTTCAATGAACATCTGAATGGAGTACAGGAAGAGGACCAAGACAGCAATGGAAGAGACGTAGTCGATGCAGTATGTGACGGAGATGTGCCACCCCCGACGATAGGTGAAGTTAAGGATGCCATCAAGCAGCTGAAGAACAACAAATCGGTTGGAAGGGATGGAATCGGAGCAGAACTTATCAAGATGGGCCCGGACAGGTTGGCAAATTGCCTGCATCGACTGATAGTCAGGATTTGGGATACCGCACGGCTACTGGAGGAGTGGAAGGATGGGGTTATCTGCCCAATCTATAAGAAAGGCGACAAGGTGGACTGTGAAAACTATCGTGCGATCACTGTCCTTAATGCCGCCTTTAAAGTATTATCCCAAATCATCTTCCAGGGACTGTCGCCATTAGCCATTAGATTTGGGGAAGGTTATCAGGCCGGCTGCATTGAAGGACGGTCTACAACGGACCAAATCTTCAATTTGCGGCAGATCCTCCAAAAGTGCCGTTAATATAGAGTCCCAACGCATCATCTATTCATCGACTTCAAAGGCGCATATAATACAATTAACCGATATGAGCTATGAAAGATAATGGACGAGAACAGCTTTCCGGGGAAGCTGACCCGACTTATCAAGGCTACGATGGATTGAACCCAGTGCTGTGTGAGGATATCGGGTGGATTATCGGGTTCATTCGAATCCCGCAGAGGGCTTCCACAAGGTGATGGTCTCTCTTGCCTCCTGTTCAACGTTGTTCTTGAAGGTGTTATGCGACGAGCGGCGTTTAACATGCGAGGCACGATTTTCAACAAATCCGGTAAATTTATCTGCTTTGCCGATGACGTGGATATTGTCGGCAGAACATTTGAGGCGGCGGCAGAGCAGTACACCAGACTAAAGCGCGAAGCAGAGAAGATTGGGTTGAAGATAAATACGTCCAAAACGAAGTACACGCTGGCAGGTGGAACCGAGCACGACAAGACCCGACTGGGCAGCAATGTAACGATCGACGGCGATGAGTTCGAGGTAGTCGATGAATTTTTCTATCTCGGCTCACTGGTTACTGCGGACAACGATAACAGCCATGAGATCCGGAGGCGGATATTAATCCTACATGGGCTCCACAAAACAGGGACTTAGCTCCCGTACGAAGTGCATCCTGTAGAAAACGCTAATAAGACCGGTTGTTCTCTACGAGCATGAGACGTGGACAATGCTTGAAGAGGACCTGTGAGCACTCGGAGTTTTTGAGCGACGGGTGTTAAGAACCATCTTTGGTGGAGTACAGGAGGACAGACTATGGAGGCGAAGGGTGAACCATGAGCTCGCGCAACTCGCCGGCGAACCCAGTATTCATAAGGTGGCAAAAGCTGGAAGGATACGCTGGGCAGGACATGTTGCAAGAATGCCGGGCAACTATCCTGCAAAAATGGTGTTCGACGGGAATCCAGTTGATACAAGACGACGTGGGGCGCAACGAGCAAGATGGTCAGACCAGGTGGAGCAAGACCAAGGGGGTACAAGGTGCCCAAGGGATTGGAGAGTAGTATCAGGCTATGTTATAGTATTGTGACGTTATGCCATGTAAATAAAATAATAATACAGAATACAGGAGAAATATTCAGCTAAGCTTCTTTTTAACCGAATGCTTATTGCCGGGTCTTTCGTTTAACACCTGCCATAAGATTTTGTACAGTCTCTGTCCACTTTATTTGCCGCAGAACGCCAGTTTGCCTTGAACTGTTTCTCGCTCTCAAAGTCTTTGAGTCTTCTTAAGGTTCCGCTTGACGATGACCCAATATTGTTCGATTTGGCGGAGCTCTGGCGTGTTGGGAGGGTTCTTGTCCTTGGGCACCACTTGAACTTTGTTGGCAGCATACCACTCCACGAAATGCATTTGTCACCTGTAGAAAACTGTTTAGGAATGTCATGAGATTTTCTCCCACGACGATTCACTTTTGCGTGTGTTCAATTTGGTCGTAATGAGAAATGTAAAATGTAAAAATTTATATAAAAAAATAGAGTGCATTTACCACCACTGGTCAAGCGTAAAACAAAACCACATAGGACTGCATGCGGCAGAAAGGTGTCACGATCCTTAGTTCCATACATATGTATTTTTTTTTACTCAATAAACAACGTTGTGTGAAACATTATATGCAACACAAGAACGTGTAGTTTTCTTCGTGTAAGGTTAACTTGGTATACAGAACATATGAGGCCTACAAATGGTTGGCGTGCAAACATGAAAAAAAATCCCGAGCATTATGGTTGTGAAATACCGTGTTTATATTGTCCTATTTACAAACATTATCAAAAAATTAGGGTGGCCACAATGCTCATGATAGATCAAGAAAATAATGACCGAGTGTAACCATTTTCCTTTTTGCTGTTTAAATCGGTAAGTAGGATTTCAAATGCATCGTTGGCGTCCCGGCCAAAAGAGTTTAATTCCCATATCCACCCATACAACACTCTTTATTGTAATTCGAACTTGTTGAAAGTTGTTCGCTTTGTTTTCTTACACATGCATTAAAAAAAATTGGACTGATTTCGGATAGCGATGAGAGTAACCAGTCTTGTTGAAGTATACACTCTTAAATGAACACTCTCTTGAAGTGCAAACATGCACTCAGCAAAATGAACATGAACACGAGCGTAAGCTTAGTGCTCATGATTTGTGCCACGTTCGCAGTGGTGCTCGCAGCCGCGCTCAAAACATCTATGTTGGCGTACGGTTCACCTTCATATACAGAAGACCGTATTTATTCTGTTCTGCTCCTTGCGGCGTTCAATACACCATAACTGTTTTGAGTCGGACAGAGATTTTTCAAGAAGCCTCCCCGGTTTTCAGACATCGTACATAGGCTTGATAGTTTTGTGAGTTATGCGGTTTATTCTGCTAACGCATTTATTAGATCTTGTCATCCAGAAACCGATCCAAACGTTTAGTAATCAATGAAGATAAAGTACTTTTAAGTCTTGCGTGAAAACAAGTTTAAACTAAGATTATAATAATCATAATTATTAAATAAAAACTAATGATCGCTCTTTCATTAAATCATGTAGCTTAAACATTTCTTTGCGCTTTCACGCTCAAACAATCAACCGATGAATCTTTTAATCAGTTCATTCTCAAACTTCGCATACAAGTCGCCCGTTGTGAATTTCAGGACCGCGAAGAGAAGGAGATTCTACATCATGTAACGATGGGTGCTCGGGATGACAGAGTGAAGGATAGGGTCTTGAAAATGTGATGGACCTTGACGAGCTGACAAACTACGCAATCAATCGAGAAATCCTCATCAAGCAAAACGAGAAATTATATTCGTTCAAGCATGAATCAGAACTAGCTGGCGTGTCTGCAGTAAAGCAGGTATGGGTGAAAAAGTCACAGTCTAAACCTCTGAATCGCAGCAATGCGCACTTTCGAGCGTGGACGGCCATGTAATAAAGATAATCGTGCCAGGTTGGAGTGTGATCGCTGCGGTTCTTGGAAACATTACAACGATTCAGAAAGTTGCATTGCTCGGAACCCACGTTGCAACAATTGTGGCCGTATTGGCCATTTCGCCAGAAAGTGCAGATCAGTATGGAAAACACAGTTCAGAGCACGCAGCACTTAAAGCGTACCGGCTGTGAAACCAATGTCTTACGAGAAAAAAAAATGATGATGAGGAGCCAATACGCCGTCGCCAAACGTCCGAAGAGTCGATGAAGGTAGAATGATTTCTTTCATTTCTTATTTGTTTGCTCAAAATGAATTAGTTTCATTCAAACGTTTTCCTTGTATAGTACAACCGTTACCTTAAAGGGGGGTAGTAGTGTCTCGCTAAATTCCGAACATTATCATTATTAGTTAATGCATTGAAACAAAACTACATGAATTTCTTCCCAGCCGTTTGAAGATAAATGGAGCATCACTTAACCTTCTTAGACGCGATGCTCCCAACGATCATTTTTAAATAAATTTTTGTTCTGTACACCAAACAGGACATTCTGTTCAACTATTCTCTCCGACTATTCATTTCACTTTTCCTTTGATATCTACTGAAGGCTACGTGGGTTCCCCGTGTCTTCTTAAGGTAGATACCAAATCTTCCCTATCACCAACGGTTGCATGGACGTGGCCAGGTGAGCGGTCGAGGAGTGTCTTCGTGGAGATTATTGCGTGAAGAAACGTATCAGTAATTGGTTCCGTTTCATGGTGGCATGCAATGTCTTCAACGAATTATTCCTCATCGTAACTCCATCCACGAGGTGTGCAAACGTCAATGCTAATGCTAATGCTAATGAAACAAAACTACTTGAATTTCCTTTTATTTGCATAGATGAGATCAAAAAGCGACGGGATGATCACATGCAAGATCGATCAATATCCAGTGATGTTTTTAATCGATTCGGGGGCGGCAATCAACATGGTCCCTGAGGAAGTTTAGAATGAGCTTATCAACAGCAACGCGACTCTGTTTAAGAAAAGGTTTCACTGTGATCCAACTTTCTTGGCTTATGCTACCCAGGAGCCTTTGCGTGTATTAACAATATTCGAAGCATGGATTTCGATAAATGGACCCAAGCCAAGAAGTTATACCGAATTTTTCGTCATCGAAGGGTCCAAGAAATCACTCCTTAGAAAGAGAACAGTAGAAGATCTAAAGGTTTTGAAAGTTGATCTTGAGGTTCGGAACATCGAAGCTGCCAATGGAGCCTTCCCAAAATTCCCCAACTTCCAGGTTAAGTTGTCCATTGACAGTAGTGTACCATCAAGGAAAATTCGCATATTTGAGGATTCCTGCAGCAATGGAAGAGAAAGTAGATCGTAAAATACAGGAAATGTTGAACAGTGACGTGATAGAGCCAGTTATGGGACCCCCAGAGTGGATTTCACCGATGGTTGTAGTACCTAAGGGTAAAGACGACATTAGGCTTTGTATCAATATGAAGTACCCTAATGAAGCAATACAACGTGAACATTATCCGCTTGCGATGATAGATACATTGCTGAATTAGCTTAGAGGATCGACTGTATTTTCTTAACTTGGCATTACATCGGCATTCTACCACATTGAGCTGATTCTTGTAGAATCACAATTTTTATGACTAGCAGAGGACTCATGAGGTTCAAACGGTTAATGTTTGGAATCAATTGTGCTAATGAGATTTTCCAGTGGGTGATGTCAGAAATGTTAGCGGGCATTGAAGGGGTCGTTGTATATATCGATGACGCTGTAGTAGCTGGAAGTACTAAAGAAGAACACGACACTCGACTTCGACAAGTGCTCACCGTTTTGAAAAGGAACAATGCTACGCTAAATAAAGAAAAATGTCTAATTGGAGAGATGGAACTTGAGATTCTAGGGTTTAAAGTGAGCGCAGCAGGAATATGCCCATCTGATGAAAAGATTGTTGCCATCAAAAATTTCAGAAGACCGGAAACCAAAGAAGAAACTCGAAGCTTTTTGGGGCTTGTCAATTTTGTAGGACAATTTATCCCACATATGTCAACGTGATCCGAAGCATTGCGTCTGTTCATCAGAGGTGATGTTGTAAATTTCGGCGAAGATCAGCAAAACGCGTTTGATGATCTTCGAAACGATTTGTCAAATACAGTTCGAAGATTAGGTTTTTTTTTTTGACCCAAAAGACAAGACAGAACGTTGATGCTTCTCTGGTGGGCGTTGGGGCAGTGTTGACTCAGCGAAACACTAAACAGGTCCCAAGAATCATCTGTTTTGCTTGTGTAGGTCATAAAAACAGAGGGTGTGCCCCCACGCAAACCAAGAGGCTCGGGCGGGGGGGTGGGCGGGCGGGAAATTTTTCCCCTCTTTTTTTGTTTCTTTTTTTTTTTTTTTTTTGCCCCAAAAACAAGAGGGTAAAATATAGGGGGGGAAAAAAAAAAAAGAAAAAGGGGGGTGTAGTGAGGAAAGTAATTATATTCAGGAGTGTGCAGGATGTGCGGCAGTTAGCTCACAAGGTCCACTTGAACCTATGGTGCGAAAAGGAATGCCAGAACGTGCTTGGCAAGAAATTGCGATCGACTTCTTCTCGGCAAAAGAATGCGCTACATTTTTGGTAACTGTTGATTACTACAGTCGATTTCTCAGAGTCACTGAGATGAAGGGAACTAGTGCTACCAAGACGATCGAAGCTCTCGAGACTCTCTTCCAGGAACAAACGTCCCGGAAACAATCCGGAGCGATAATGGACCACCTTTTTCCAGTGAGGAGTTTTTTCCTTACTGCAACTGCAAAAATATTCGCCTCATCCGTACCATCCCATATTGGCCACAAATGAATGGCTTAGTAAAACGGCAAAATCAGAAGATTTTGCGTACTCTGCGGATTGCAAAAGCCATTAATGTAGACTGGCGTAAAGCCATTCGAGACTATGTATATGCCTACAAGGATATACATAGTCTCGAATGGGCGCCCCATTCTGTGACAGGGAAAGCACCAATGGAATTAATGACTGGTAGGCCGATCAAGGATTTACTCCCTTCTCTAAGAACTGATCTACATTGGAGACGAGATAAAGAAGGCCGAGACAGAGATGCAATTAAAAAAACGCCAGTGAAGAAATATGCAGATCATCGACGACATGCTAAACCGTCTCAGATCAATGTTGGAGACGAAGTCATGTTAAAAAATTATGAAACTGGCAAACTCGAGCCCAAGTTTAAACTTGCAAAGTTTAAAGTAGTCTAGAGAAATGGAAACGATGTGGTCGTCAGGAACGAAGAAGGTGTTATTTACCGCCGCCCGGTATCTCATCTAAGAAAATGGCCAATTAGAAGAAAAACTGAGTCCGAAAAGACTTCATACAACCATCCAAATTCTAAACGGTTTGATAGAGATCGAGCACGACCCATTGATGATGAGCGACTACACGGAAATCGAATGGGATTCAGGAACTAATCACGATGTACCATCGCCAGTGGCAAAGTTGAACTCGAGGACATTCAAGAGGAATCAGAAGCAAAACGAAGAAGACACCAATGCAAATACGAAGCGTCCAAAACGTGACAAGAAATTACGTGACAAGATATTACCCGGGATGTAGAATTGAAACGGAATCAATAATAGTACTTTTGTGTGGGGGGAAATTTTAAAAAATTATAGTGAAAGAGAGAAAAATAGAAAATTGTGGGGGGGGGGGAAGGAGGGAGAGGAAATAATATGTGGGGGGAGGAGGTTGGGGTGGGGGGGGGGGGGGGGATGAAAAATTGGTTGGGGGTTGATAATTATTTTATTTTTTTTTTTTTTTAGCCGCCGGGAGGGAAGGGGGGATGGGGGGGTTGGGGGGGTGGGGGGGAATGGAGGACGAAAAAAAGAGGGAAAAAAGAAAAAAATATAGTGGTGGGGGGGTGTGTAGAAGAGGGGGGGGGGAGGGGGGGGCGCGTGCGGACAAAATCAATTTTCACATTTTTTTTTTTTTTTTTTTTTTTTAAAATAAAAAAATAAAATATTATATTATTTTGGTTTTTTGGCCCGAGCAGAAGCGAATAACATGATAACTGGCCTTGGTATTTATGAGCTCAGATTAAGAGGTAAAATACCTGAGGATAATACCATCAAATTGTTCTCACAATGTCATGCGAATACCGAATTGAGGTAAGACAATACCAAAATAATACCTCTAAGGTGACCAGATACTTACCCAGGTATCCGGAATATCAAGTTTAGTTATTCTAGAGACATTTTGCTTGCAATTCTTAGGTATTTTGCTTAGGTATTTTACCTCTTAATCTGAGCTCTTTAATACCAAGGCCAGTTATCAAGATCAAAATTAGGTATTCATATGCTTTTGTGTTCTGCTCGGGTCAGATTAAGAGGTAAAATACCTGAGGATAATACCAGAAAATTGTTCCCACAATGTTATGTGAACACCAAACTGAGGTAAGACAACACCAAAATAGTACCTCTCAGGTATTCCCAAGCATCCAAAATAACAAGTTTTGTTATTCGAAAGATATTTTGCTTGCAATTCTTAGGTATTTTGCTTAGGTATTTATCTCTTAATCTGAGCTCTTTAATACCAGGGCCAGTTATCAAGATCAGAATTAGGTATTCATATGTTGTTGTCTCCTGCTCGGGTAGTGGCACACTAAGAAGTTGAAAAAACATAAATATGACTTGCTAAGGCATAATCAAATAACAACAACTAATTATGATCGTAGTGTGCTACTTGGGTCTTCTGAAATGCCCAAGCAACCAAAAGTACTGATAAAAGGGTGTTTTTGGCTTAACCAGCTAATCAAAGGATTATGATGAGAATTCTATTCAGCTTACTTTTTAAGTAACTAACCGAACTTTCTAGTTCGCATTCAATAATTAAGCTGCTAGCAGCATTCTTATCAACTTCTAAAGAAAACTTCAAAGTTCACAAAAGGTTCGTTCAAGAGGTTGTAGAGAATGCTATTCAGCTTAAAAAGTACCTCAAACGAACTCCTCAAAACCAAAAACAAAGACATTTGTGTTCGACATTGTTGTTCTTGTTTTTGTTCTAATCCTGCCGCAAATGTATTTTTAGAGTGCTGTTTGTAATGAAATGATGATTGAGTTCAATTTGATGATATTTTCTTAGTTAAATTAAATTTTTCATAAATACTTACTAGCTAGTCTCGAACTCGAGTCCTCCTCTTTAAAACCGGGATACTTACCACTGTGCCAAATGGACGTGGTGTTTCATGCTATCATTTTACTTGTAGCGTTGATTCCATGCATTAGTACTTTTTTGTTCCCTATAATCTTACATCGTTTTGATTAATTTAGAATCACGCTATGTAACGACTCCTCAGTTTGAGTGTTTGGAAATATAGCCATGTAATTCAAATAAGTAGCCAAAATAGGATTACCCTATAAGGTTAATAAGTCAGTACAATTACTTATATTGAGTCTTACCGAACAAAATCAATCAGACACTGCTTAATACCTTTGTATCAATATTGTCCTCCAGCAAATTTAAAAATTTCTGAAGTTGCTTGCCAGGATGTCTTCATAAGCGGAACGGGCAACCTTTTCCCGAATAAAAATTTACAATAGGATTACAATACAAAACCATAAAATTATAATTAGTTTTATTGTTGAACTGTAAACTATACTGTTCATGTATACTTCAACTAAAACGACGCTATTATCAGCATAATTCATAGTAAATTCATAGACAATAAAGTCTATTGTAGTGAAAATTTTACCAATAAAAAGACAATAAAATAAATGGTTTTTGTTTGAAACTGTTCGAGAAAAACTTGATTGTTTTATTGTTAAGATACATAACACTCTGCATTTCTATTGTAAAATTGACATCAACAATAGATTCTATGGTGGAAAACAATAATTTTAAATGTTACTTTACCGTTGAAAACAATATAGCCTATGCTATCTACCATTCTTTTATTTGTTATTTTACAATAGATTCGATCGTAGTTTTAATCGGATTTTAATTAGAATTAATCTCCAGTATTAGATTTATGGATTCGTGTGATTAATTAGTTTTACGGGCCCAAAACCTAATGCACTCATTCAAATCCATTTAATCCAATGCAGCACTATATTTATCTATTTCAAATGATGAATATGAATAATCTAATGAGTCATCATCACTTTCCTGAAAATCTTCCATTTCGCTGTCATCGTCTTCAAGTCAATTGTCTTCGGACGGAGATGTATGTCTTGGGTAATCGGTCCCAATTTCTCTTTCGTTTGAAACATTTTGTGATGTGGTAGGCTATTGTTTTCCTATAAAGCAGGATAAAAAGCATTCAAATATATAAAAACTTCATATTAATTAGCTTGTTGAGTGACAACTTCATTTTCCGCATCCCATTTAGCCAAGCGATTTGACATTGGTTAACTGTTGTAGAACCCCTAGTTCCGAAGTACATCTGGCAGTCTGCACCTTGCCATGCACTCTTGTGCTTTTTAGTACCTTTTGGTACTAGTATCTTTGTTTTTGTTTTGATTCGCTATGTTATTTTGACAGAATATTTGAGGGTTTATTGGTGTGAGTTACGTTACTATGAGCAAATCATCCCAAGCAACACAGCTTGTTATAAACAAGTTGAAAATACTGTTGATTGACAAACACATGCAATTAATATGCAATTAACTTCATTTCATACTTTAATATGACGTAAAAAGCACAAAATGTGCTATAAGGCTGCACATTTTGTGAAAAAAATAAAACCTAATACAAAAATAAAACAGCATCAGGTATGGGATTCGAACCCTAGTCCTTGGCGTGAAAGCTTTGTAGCTTCTTTACTATACTAATTCCGATGACTGAAAAGTCTATTCTTAGTATCTACGATTTGCTTTTCGTTGGCAATGAAACCACAATCTTTTACAAAAAATCCATCCTTATGTCACAAAATATGTTTCGCAAAACATGGTTGCGGTAATGGTATTTCAACAGTGTTTTATACTATCTAGAAAATCTTGTCCTGTTTATGTTTTATAAATGTATAGAACGATGTTTTTACGAACAACTATAAGGAATAAATCACTCGCAGCAGTGAAAAAAGTATTTTTAGCTTAATCAGAGTCAGAGAAAACTGGTTTGGCCCATTGATCTTATAAAATATGAAAGATTCAAGCCGCTCAGAACGTGACATATTTTGCAAAACACTTGTAATATATTTATAACACAAAATATTATAATTCAATCTAAAAAGTTGATTTTTTTGAGTTACTTGGGATTCAGCTTGTGACCGAGTTTGGGACCGATGTGCTAGTACTTCCTGAGCAAAAAAATATATTCATTTCCTTCATGACTATCCAGCCGCTGATTAAGCTAACAGTTTTTTACGATGTTTATAAACTAAGCCGTTCTTTTTTAATGTTTTTGAAAAATCCATTTTTTGCTCTTGTATCTTGTCAAACGTGAAGTACAACATCAGATCACTCTTCAAATGTAAACTATCGTTTTAACATTTTTTAAAGTTTTACTCAGAACTTTACATGTACTTCGAAAAGTAGGAAAGTAGTTCAACATAGATGTATTGTAAACTTTTGCGCTGAATAAAAGAACGGTTAGTACTTTTATTGAACTTTTTGTTAGAGGTTTTTTGAAGATCAAATCAAGTTCTCAACTATCAACACATGAACTTGAAGGTTGGGTTGAATAGCAAGAAAAAACTATTCTCGAACTTTTAAGTTCCTTTAAATATTAATGACACTTTAAAGAAAATTAAGTTCTGTTTGTCCCTGAAGTGTCTTGTTATTCAGCAAAAAAGTTCCATGGAACTAAATTTCAACTAAATGTGAACTTCTCAAGTAAAATTCGAACTTTTGGTTTTTTGGGTGTTTTTATTTTTTTTATGTTGAGGCATCAAAAAAGGGATCAAATGTCTACTTTTTTTTTTGACCTATACTAGTTTGTTGACGCACAATGTAAAATTTGGTAGCGTACCCATGCAGCATCGCATTTTCGCCCGATAGAGCAAAAATATGTAGCGCAACTGGCAACCCTTTAGCCTCGTCTGTTGGCGTTCGGGTTTTCATCTTCGTCTCGTCATCACCACCCATCAGTTTAGCTTAGATAATTATCAGTAATTATCGTCAGTATGCTTTAGTAGCTTGAAGTTAATACATCAACCAAATACAAATAAAGCTAGTGTCCTTACTGTTCGAAATAAAGTGCTTAACAGTGGCAGTATTTCAATCGGTCGTACCGTAAAATACTCATGTTATAGAGTTCTTTGTTCGCGTGTGCCTTTGTCGAGTGAGCAATCCACGCCTGAAGTACGGCTGTCCTGGAGACATTTCCCTTGATTTCTCGCGATGCACACTGGGGTTGCTGCCTGGCAAACATTTTGGACTAAAACTACAACGTAGGAATAATTTTCAAACATAGAATTGGTGCCGTGACCAGGATTAACGGCCTACGTACTCTACGGGATCGCCATCATCCGATCACAATAGACAATAGGGGACCCCACAAGGAAGCGCCATTCTAGTTCGGCCATTGTGGAGCGCCGGCTTGTAGCAGGTTGTTCGAGAGTTCCAGTTCATTGTATTTGATACAAGGCCCGTTGAATTGGGCACTAGGTAATTACCTGTCCAATTTCTTCCGCGTATCTCCCAGGTGCGCTTTAGATCTGCGTTTCTTTTTATTTGTATGTACCGCTGACGGTTCTCGAACGTTCAGGACCGTGTGACTGCCACCATCCCTGATTGGGGCTCGTCACGTTGGCCATCCAGCGCCATTTCTTCGGTCTGCTCATTGTGTGGAGCACAATACGGAGCCGCATCCATTGTTCGACGGAGGAACAATTGACTACTGAGCACGTGCTACATCGTGCTTGCATTGGAGTTTCAAAGGATTTCTACCAATCTTCTGGATTCCTTGGATTAATACGAGCAGCCCTCGAATCGATTTTTAGTTTTGCGAGATCATCAGCGACTTACCAGTGGATTTTAATCATACAAGGCACATTAAGCCTTGGAAACGGTGAGTGCATTTCCAAGCAACTTCCTCTTTCTCTCCGGGCCTACCGTGGTCTTCTCTTTGACAGTGCCAACCAGTTCCTGGTTTCTCGATTCGGAGTTCGTTTCGTCGCTAAACGATGTCGGAGCCTGACGTAGACGAGAACCTACAAGCGCTGCTTTCACGACGAGAGACACTCATCGCAGCACTGGGTCGGGCAGAGGCATTCCTGGCAGCATTCAATCCTGAGCGGGACGCAAGGCAGATTCAGATTCGGTTGGACCATATTGAAGGCGTTTGGACCAGGCCAGAGGACGTTCAGACGGAGTTGGAGGTCAACGAGCAAGATGAAGAAGGTAGACGAATACATGAAGAGGCACGTGCTGGCTTTGAAAACTGGCTATTTTCAATAAAAGCCGATCTGACTTCTAAACTTCCTGTTCTTCCTCGAAACGCACAAATCCCTCAACTTGTTGGCCATAATTCCGCTCTCTCTGGGCTGAAGCTTCCCACAATTTCGCTCCCCGAGTTCGATGGGGACTATATGCAGTGGTAGGGTTTCCACGACACGTTTTTGGCATTAATCCATTCTAATCCCGACGTTCCGGCGATTCAGAAATTCCACTACCTGAAAGCTGCTGTAAAAGAAGCAGAGGCTGCACAGCTGATTGAAACAATAGCTATCAGCGCTGTCAATTACAACTTGGCATGGGATACGTTAGTTAAGCGCTACGCGAACAACTATCTTCTGAGGAAGCGGCATTTACAGGCTATTTTTGAAATTCAGTGGATGAAGAAGGAAACAGCATCGACGCTACATGCATTGGTGGACGAATTCGAGCGTCACACCAAGACTCTGAAGCAAATGGGAGTACAAGTAAAAGCATTCAGCGTATAGACTCCTCCCGGTTTGTTGATGACACTACATTCAAACGTTTATCCCCACCTCCCTATGCATCTTTAAGCGAATGTGTACACAGTGGCCCTCTATAGACGGGTGAAAAATTAAAAACCTTTAAAAAAAATTAAATTAGATGACCACTGGAACCATCATAAACCATTGGCCGCCAGCACCAGCATAGGCGGTGGTGCACTCCGCGATATCGTGGTTGGTTTTGTTGTTGCTTGTTGCTCTCTGATTCATTCACCCAATAAAGTCGAAAAAAAACTCTATGGGAAATTTGATAGATAAAAATATACAAAAAAAAGTGTTTTTTTATCGCTCAATCAACATAATTTAAGTTATGTGGAAAGTAAAACTAACCTGGGATTTTTTGAACAACAAAAATAAAATTAAAGAAAAAAATCGTAAATTAAATTAAACCTCAAATGAAAGAATAAAATAAGTAATAATCAAACCAATTGTCGTCAATCATTAATTATTAAAATTTGTTTTTTTTTTTATATATATATATATGTGGAAAAAAATATTATGGTCTATAGAACGGGGCTACAGATCAGTGGAGCAGTATTTTGGAACATTTGCTCTGTACTCGACGTCACGATGACACCCTCAAAGCGTGGGAGGTTCATGCATCGACTGTGGACAACCCGGATTATCCATGTCTCATCGACTTCCTGCAGCGACGAATGCGCGTACTCGAGTCTATCTCTGTGAACAACCATGCGTCTCCATCCGTACCAAGTTCGTCGCAGCATGGGGCAAAAAGACACCAGCAACGTTTCACTTCGTACGCTTCCACCACTAAAGCGACATCCAAGTGTCCAGTCTGTACACAAGAGCACTACATCATCATCTGTGAGAGGTTCATCGGTCTCTCGGTACCTCAACGTCAGCAGCTTGCCATGAAGAAGCGCCTCTGCCTCAACTGCCTGAAAGCAGAGCACACAGCGAAGAATTGTTCCTCGGATTTCAACTGTAAACACTGTCATCGACGTCATCACTCTCTGTTGCATACCCCTGCTTCCACTTCTGCCGCTCCTATCCCAAGCACATCGGTTGCAGCTACTGAAACCGTTCGTGATTATGAAGTCAGCGTTCCAATTCAACATCCCAGGGAAAACGTATTCCTCCTGACAGCGCTTGTGAAGGTTGTCGATGGACTCGGTCAAGGTCATCTGGTTCGAGCTCTTTTGGACAGTGGATCGCAGCCCAACATCATCAGCGATCGTATGGCGCGGCAACTTCGACTTAAGACAAGGAACGTTAATGTCACCATACAGGGCGCCGGTCAGCTCGAGCAAGCGTGACTCGTTAATCCATCGTAGCGAAGGTCGCATCACGGAATGGTGAGTTCTAATGTGACGTCAACTTCTTGATAATGAACAAGGTAACCGCAAACCTACCGGCACAGGACATTCCTGTAAAAGATTGGCAGATTCCTGGAGAGCTAGCCCTTGTCGATCCTGAATTCAACAAGAGCCAGCGCATCGATATGGTACTCGGAGCGAAACACTTTCAATCTTTCTTCCCTAGCGCTGTTCGCATTCATCTAGGTTAACATCTTCCACTACTGGTGAAAAGCGTTTTTGGATGGGCCGTCACCGGTTTAGCAAGAACACAGCCTAACATTCCTTCAACTTCATACTCGCTTTCATTCAACATCTTGAATGTCTCAACAATGACGCTAGAGGAGAGTATCGAACGATTTTGGAAGACGGAAGACCTGGCTATGAAGGACAGCTATTCGGTTGAGGAGCGATACTGTGAATCTCTCTTCAAGTCCACGGTAACGCGTACCACCGAGGGGCGCTATATGGTTCGTTTACCACGAAAATGCGATGCTGCATGGGTACGCTACCAAATTTTACATTGTTTTTTTACATTAAAATGTTACACTAGAATAAAAAAAAATGTTGTTAGCAGAGCGAATATGACATCGAGGTAGCGATCGTATCGTAGGTAGGTGTATCGTTGTTTTCTATTTTGGCCACCCTTCAGACAAACGGTTAAATAACAAACTTCGTGTATTTTCCGAGATAAATGCATTCGTACCCCGAACATAAGGCATCAACAGTTCTAACTCATCTCAAGATCTTCAACCACCAAGAATCGTGGTATATCGTCAAAACTTGAACAAAATGAACGCATGTGGTTTTACCAATCGGTTCTTCGCACACCAATGTATTATCCTCAAATTGAGCTCCAAAACAAAAACCGCACATTCGCTCTAGATATCCCTCACATTTTTCTGCCTTGAATTTATTCAATTTATAAATTATGAAGATGACACAAACAACCGAACAACTCGTGGTTTATACAGATAGATGTGAAGCTTTAAGAGGCCTTTGTCTCCGAACGCCTCCTCTGCCAGAGTGTGAATTCCTTTCTTTGTGAACCAGTTTTTCCGACCACCCCATCTGTTAGGCAGAAATCTCACTGCTTGGGCAGGCTGGGTTTTTGTGTTTTTATTTACTTCTTTTGCCAGAACCACGCATATTTGCCGGCACAAAATATGAGTGGAATTGTGATGAATGTCTATCAGTGGGGTAGCATAAATGATGCGCTTTTGTGTATTCCGAGTCCTCTTGCGTTGGCTTGGTTCCGAATATTTTTGTTTTTCGGGGGCTGGTTTGGTATGACGTGAATGATATATGACTTTGCAGAGCTCTTTTCCTTGAAAATTCTAAGAGTACTATCTTCTTTTTTTTTCCAAAGTGAGGAAACCCGCAACCGAGGTGACAGTTTTTAAAGAATCCAACTGTTCATAGCGGAAGCTTCTTCCTAAGAGGCCAATTGAAGGCACGAGGGAGTATGGGAATGAACCATGATGGTTTGAATCCCGTTTTTAGCTGTGACTCTTGACTATTCAAAAATCTCGACCATTTGTTCTGTCAACAGAGATTGACTCCACTGCTGAGTCTCAGCATACTGACTTCGTGTCACTCGCCTTTAAATTTGTACAATCTCGCAGAAAATGCAATTAATTGCTCTTCTTGAAGCTTTCAATCTTATAACGAGTAGAAGCATGCCATCATTTTCTTCCGGAAATGCGAGCAAGACGCCAGTAAAAATTCAATTTAGTGTTTCGTTTAATTTTGTTTTGATGAAATATTCAACATTATTTCAATATTATCTTATTACGACAACACGATGCTATATTTTATATTTCATTATCTCTTTCTCTCTTGTTTTCATTACAGGTGAGTACCAGTCAACGATTTGCGATTGGCTCATGGCTCCACTAGCACGCTTCAACCGTTGTTTGGTATGTCGACAAATATCAATTTATGCGAAGCTTATTACGCCATCGCCAAGCATCCCGAAATTCCGTTTATCTAACGTTAAAACCTAAGCTGTACGATGAGATTAAAATTTTATATGATTTACAATTTCGCGCGAAGGTATCATAGCTGGCTAATGGCATACCAAAATCACGAAGCTCCAAGAATGTCTGCTCCATCCCCGACAGTAGCAAGCAATGAATGGCATGGCAGTCAAATAGCGTAACTTAATTGAATGAATACGCCTAAGCGTGAGCTTTGCGCGATAGACATCGCACCCCTTATTCCAACACCTGCTCAGGAGATAACACAAAATTTATTGAAAATAATTTAGATATTTTGGCGAATTCTACGAACCCAAACGTTGCATGAGTTATGGAAGGACATTTTCACGCTCCATACCCTGAGAAGCGAAGAAAAATGTTTAATAAATAAACAAATCCCCTCTAATTACATTGTACAGCCGACTATAATCAAGAAACGTGATGCCCTGGTTTTCCTATCATCCATAATCCACCGTTCGAGCTCCATCGGACGGGCAAATGATACGCTGCGGGTGACCTGTCGGATCCTTCCTGCGTACATCCTCCCGCTCCAAACACCATCTTGCTCGCTGGGAACATCCGACAGGACCTACACATATTTCATTAAGTTAGATCATTTGTAGGTATACACTCGTGCTCGTGTTTTCCCACCCCTCAAAACTGACGCGGATAAGAATGAGCAGGTAAACGTTAATAAAATGACTAGAATAACAAAATCGCACTAATAATATTCATCAAGCACGTTTTCAATTTGGTGAGGACTACTTTCCTGTCCGTTTCGTTATTTTTCTGGGTAAGGGTAAAAGATCATTTGTGAACGAAATGCGTGTGCTGGAAGATTTATTAGGATAACAAGATTTAAGAAGGTTTGCAGCTAAAGCTTATATAGTAACACCTGCAAAAAATCATATTCCTATGGGGACCAGTTCTGGAAAATACACATTTATTAATTATGTTATAAAACTTATGATATTTGATATACTTCCACCGTTTGCAGAATATCGATTCCTTGCCAATCTGATCTACAAGAGCTCATTTCAAGCACAAAAAAAGAAGTGCACCTTTCAAGAGAAGAATCGTTGGCGAAAATGATCCTCCAGAAGCACGTACATTTTTGACTCATAGCATGTGCTACTGTGTGTTTCCGTATAAAGGGAAGATACGAAGATCGTTAAATGTGGTGATAGACCCATTTGTTGTCACTAGTTATAAGTTATATATACCATGCAAGACAGAAAAGAAAAAGAAAACAAAAAAAGTAAGCAAGTATGTATGCTGTAGGATAGATTGCCTGTGGAATTGCCAAGTATTTAAGAGGTAAATAAGATAGCTGGTCACGATGTTTTCAATATTGAGTATTATATCTACATTCCCTCGCAAGATGTGGAGATCGATGGCGTTATCTCCGATCCTATTCTAACTGTCGAGGACTTGAAACGTGTTTCTGGTTATTTTAAAAACTCTCAAGTTACTGTGCAAAAGTGCCCAAGGTACAAAAGGCAATTCGATAAACTGCACCCTTCCATCGCTGGATGCCCCAGGCAGACTTATGCAGAAATGCTGAAGTCTGCAGCAACCGCTCAAGAAATTCTCGATTTTATCAGTTGAAGAATCGGACTCTGACTCATCTGATTAAGGTGATTCTACAGTGGTACACGCCCCCGGATCCTCAAAATAAAATCGTTCGTTTCCTTAAAAGTCACCTCCACAAGTTTGAAATTTTGTTCAGGTTAATATAGATAAAATAACAAAACCAACAGCCACTGCTATTCCAATTCCTGGTTGCAATGAGAGCTTCCCGTTATTATCCAAAGTAGACAAAATAAGTTAAAATTCTACTCTTCAAGCTTCTCAGAAAGAATCCAAGTCCAAACGAAGATTGATAGCTTTTTTTGGCATTGTGGCTTCCGTTTAAGACATGTTCAATGCACAAGACCCTTTTAGAAGCATAGTTTCTGCCTTGCTTCCGGCATTGAAATCATACCTTAAAAAATTGACTCTTTAATGGCCTATTTAAGCATGACCACCTTGTAAAGAGTGGCTCACAGATAGATGTTCGATTTCACGAAAAAGCGCTGTGATTATAGTCAAGCAAAACATAAGTTTTCGAAAAACGTCTACAGTTGGCAGCTCTCTTGACAGACCATTCACAGTGCTGGAATTCTCGATTAAAATGATTGGTGCAATACGTTTCGAATGTTCATTTTTTTTTCCAAATTACGCATTTGGATCACCAGTGAGGTTGCTTTTAGTTCCTCTGCCAAAAGGCACGAAATGCTTCTTTTCGCCTCTTCGACATCTCTCATACTCTTTTCTCCGGCTGCGACGTAGCTCTGCGATGACGCACTGTTCTTTTTTTTTTTGGACGGGATGGAAAATCTGCTAACAGACTCCTGTAGAACTCAGGGTGTGCAAATGAGGGGGCCAACTCGTCATTCCCACTAAAAACCCACCCGTGCCCTTCCCGGAAACACCTTTCGGTATTACTTCAAGGAGAGGACTATTGTGCATTACGCACCCACTTTGTCTAACTACATAGGTCTTTAGTAGTTAGCTCCGCCGACCTGACGCTGATTCAATCAAGATGCTCCGGGATCCAAGCAGGGTTCGAGACGTCCGTCGGAGGCCAGATCGTCCACGATCTCCCTGCCCGACCACTTACGGTACCTGCCGACCCTCGCGTCGTATGGTCCTTCCTTCGATCGAGAAAGCCAGAGCTACGAGTGTCACGACCGATTACGACTGCCTGCTGGATCTCACGCCGTATGGCGCTTCCTCCGTGGTTCAATTAGCCGTTAAAGGGATTAAAATTTCTGGGGAGAACCGCGAGGAGCCAAATTCATTCCACATCCAACGACGCATCTTTGGGGGGACACCAAGGAACCCTACACAACTTCGACTAGTGTATGCTCCTGTGCTTGCTGGCTTCACTGGATGTACTGCGTAGCTCTGCGACACGTTATTGCTACTACGCCGTTCGTCTTGCTGTTTGTACGAACCAGTTGGAGGCCGAGGTCGGTCCTGCGATTACGGTTGGATAATGTCTTCTGGTCTGGCGGTTTTTCACGGTCAATACTCCTCGGCATAGTACCCGACGGTGGAGCAAGCCTACTCCGGTGGACGAATGAATATCACCTGAAATCTATAACACTACGACTCCGATGTTGGCCAGTAGTGTGCCAAGGTCGGTCCAGAGATTCCTGGTGGGGGATTGCTTCCGGTTTACTGGCGTCTCGATGACTTCAATCGGTATTTGCTATGAACTATTCAGAATAGTCCGTAATAATCGTAATTTGACGAAGAGTTCTCCAGCAATGCCCAGGTCGTGAAATTCCAATGAAAAAATACTTTCGTTTCACAGGCGCCTCGACGACCATTTACCAGTGCTACTTTGTGAACAACTCAAACTAGGCCCCAGTGGTGGCCCTAGCCTGCTCTGACAGAGAATTTCTCCAACGATGGAAGTTCTCCCGAAACCGTTAATTCGTTGCTGATCAGTCAGGTGCGGAAGCTGGTCCAGCGATTCTGGTGGAGGATGACTTCCTGTTCGCAGGCGCCCCGACGACCATCACCGATTCTGCGTAACGCTTGGGCTATTTGGCCTAGACCCCGGCGGTGGATCTAGCCTACTCTGATCGTGGCCCGGCGCTTCCTGGTCTTAACGCTTTTTCTGCTGCACGCGATAAAATGTTCTGTATTATCGCTCTGTTCACCGCGTGCCATGTGTTCTCATGTTGGCACGATATTGTGGGGGTTTAAGCCTCCGTCGTTGCTTTCTAGCATGTTTTGAATCTAGGGCAGTCAAATAGTACTTTTTGCGGCGTCTCTTCGCTGTTCAGGTAATCTGGGCTGTATGGGGACTCTGCGTGTTCAAATCTATGGATATAGGGCCTGAAGCATTCATAACCTGACAGGACCTGCATCAGGAGGAAGTTCACCTTTCCATGCTTTCTATGCACTCACGTCAGGTTTGAGATTAGTCGGTGAGTCCATCTTTCATTTTCCACAGTGTCTCATTCCTGTTGCTGCCTCGCTAGGGTGTCTCTTCACTGGTAGCACTCAATAACCTCCACCAGAGTGATGCAGGTGGGTCCTCCGATGGCATTGTTTTGTACGCGCTCGTGACTTGCACGGCAATCAGTCGAAACGCTCTATTAAGCTTTTCACGGTTTCCCGTTGTTTCCAGCACCGTATTCTAAGGAGAAACCTCAAACCGCGGTATTGATGAAGAAACACTAGCTAATAGACGCCTCGTTCGGCTTCTCGGGCCGCCGGAGTTTGGCATAATTCTTGCTTTTGTGTTAATTCCCTTCACTGATCTTTCCCAGGCGTAGTCCAAGTGACTGCTGAATTCATCTAGCTCTCCAGAATCTATGCTCTCAGCCACCGACATCTCCACTTCTTCTTGCATCTTTTCCATAACCATTATTGTCAATCGCAAACCCTTCCTGGGCAACCGCAGATTCAAGACTCCATCATACATCTCGTTCCAAAGAGATGGACCGAGAATGGAGCCTGGAGGAACGCTCGCTGTCATTTGCATTCACTTCTGCCCTTCGTTTGCTTCGTATAACAAGATTCTGTTTTGGAAGTAGCTCTTCAGGATCTGGCACAGAATGTCGGGGACCCACATTCTGTGCAACGCTGTTATGATGGCCTCTTGGCTAGCGATTTTGAACGCGTTCTTTGTGTCTATTGCGACCAAGACGCAGTAACGATCTGAAGCTTTGAAGGTAAATTTTTGAAGGATCATGCTACGGGAAAAGACTCAACCACGTCAACCTTTTGCTTGTTTGCGCACATTTCAGCTAGCGTCGACGGGTCCTTAATTTTCGCCATGACGATTTGGTATGCATCGCCCCAGGAGATGGCGTCTACACCGTGACACAGCACCTTGTAACCATTTGATTAACGACGCTTGATCTCCCGTTTGATTGTGGCACTAGCTTCTCGGAAAACTGCCATGCGCTCCTCTCTATCCGGCTACGTCCTTGCTCTCTGAGCCCGCCTCCTAGCTCTGAGACATGCAACTCGTTACATACTGAGTGTTACGTTCCACCAGTAAGCTGGACGCTGTCAGGTCCTGGGCTCCAGTTTTCGAGACATCGTGGCGTCACAAGCCGTCACCATCCGTATCGTTAGCTTGGGTGCATCGATGTTCTTGGCATTGCTGTCCGGCCAAAGTGCCTCAACTAATAGATACTTGTCGAAGGCTTTAACTACGTGACGCCGATTTTGCCTGTCTCCCTCCCCTTTTTCCAAAGTGTGCTCATGGAATGCTCCACAATCTTTGCACGATCGTAAATCTATCTACCTCTAACCTCTTGCATTGGTTACTCAGCTGCCCCACACCCCGACCCAGGCATTGTAATCTCCTGCGCTAACTTTCAGCCTTCATCCTATCATCTTGTCGGTTAACTGGTCCAGCATCTGACTGACCTACGCCAGTGTCCATCTTGGAGGTGCTTAACAACTACTCATGAGAATGCGGTTGATTTTGGTGATCACGAAGCCTTCACTTTAATTCTCGACCACTTCATGAATATGGAATCTACCCAAGACTTGTATAGCGGCCGTCCCCGTTCTAAAAGCCACCTAATTGTCGTTATCAGGGCAAATGTGATACGGCTCTGCAATGATCGCATCATCGCATATCATTTCTGTCGTTGACTGCCGCAATAGCTGCTGTGCGATTCCAAAATTATTCAGATTTATCTGTGGTATCTACATTAACGTTGACCTGTTTTGCCATCTTGTAGGCTGGGTATCTGAAGCTACCCATCTTATGGTCGATCCCGTCCTCTGGAGTGCATAGCATGCACTTCAGTCGCTGGTTGCAGTCTCTCACAAGATTACCCATTTCACCACAATTTCAGCACATTTTGGGTCTGTCCGGATCTCCACAAGTACATGCCCGTTGTTCAAATCCCAAGTATTCAAACACTTGAAGCACTTGACAGTACTTTCCACTTATCTGTTCACTGGTGGAGCGACTGTCAATGGACGTTTTGACCATCACCATCACAAACCATCACTTTGTCTACCCCAGAGCCTTGTTAGCAGCAGATTATTAGCAGATAAATCGTTACTGTTTGTGTGATGAATGTGCCATACATATTCCTCAGTCAGATCATCATTTGAACTTCGTACAGGATGCACTGTGTTTTAGTGCACTACTAAGCTCCTCTTCTGAAGTGATCTTGTCCAGATCCCTGCACACAACAGTCTCCGGACATAAGGATTTCATTTCCGCCACCTGTGGGGGCGACCTCGGCGTTGTGGTTTACATCCATACATCGCCAAAGTCATGAGTTCAACCCAAGCAGGAGAAAATTACAAATTTTGCTCTTGATAACTGGCCTTGGTATTTAAGAGCACAGCATAAGAGGTAAAAAACCTAAGCAAAATACCTAACGATTGCAAGCAAAATATCTCTCGAATAACAAAACTTATTATTTGTGGGTACCCGAGCAGAAGCGAATAACTTGATAACTGGCCTTGGTATTTATGACCTCAGATGAAGAGGTAAAATACTGAGGTATATAAATTGTTCCCACAATGTCATCTGTCGAATTGAGGTAAGAAAATACCAAAATCAATCTCTCAGGTGACCAGATATTACCCGGTATCCGGATAACAAGTTTAGTTATTCTAGAGACATTTTGCTTGCGATTTTAGGTATTATCCTCAGGTATTTTACCTCTTAATCTGAGCTCACAAATACCAAGGCCAGTTATCAAGTTATTCAGTCCTGCTCGGGATTGTGGGAACAGTTTTATGGTATTATCCTCAGATATTTTAGCTCTCATGCAGCGCTTTTAAATACCAAGCCCAGTTATCAAGTTATTCGTTCCTGCTCGGGAAGTTACGAAAATACCCAAAAGAGGTATATGAGTGACTACGACGGGGGATTAATCAGCCTGAGGCTGAAAATCTCGATAATAAAGAAACAAAACAAAATTCCGCCACCTGGACCAGCAATTGAGCTATGCGTTCCTAAAAATCCGTGCTGTCAAACATCAGGTCTTCTTTCAGCTCAAAGAGCATTTCTCTTTTTTGGATAGGCCTTGTGCTCACCACGTTCGTCCAAATCCTTCAGCTGCAGGTCCTCTCTGAACCCTCCTATGGAGCGTTGTGTATGTCGTAGCGTCGTTAGCTTTGACAAGTACGGCGTCCTTTTTTGGTGGCTTCTGTCGAAGCGGAGGCCTTTTCTTTCTTCTTCTGCTACATTTTTTCACTTCCATCCTCTTTTGCTGGTTCTTCTTCTCTTTCCGGTCGACGACTTTATTCCATACTTGCCTTATATTCCTTGATGAGGTTATTCCTCTCATTGTGGTCATGGAAACTGGACTGTTTTCCATCTTCACTGACTTTCCTTTCGTCAACTCTTCGGTGTTTCGGCTCTCACCGCTACCGTATCGTACACAGAAAAAATAATTACTTTTAACAATCGCGTAAAATTTCCCCTCGATTAGTTCCAAGCCAAAGGAGGCGTAAACAATGAAATTGTTTGCAATCTTTCATGCGCCATACATCAATGTTTGAAATCTTTCATACAACAGGCTAGATTCAGGCGTTATCTGGCTCAAATATACATGAAATATCCCATTATTTTCTGACAAATCTAGCATTCCCTTAATGTGCATTCCACGTTTCTTTTTATCTGTTTACTCTTTCACAGCTAAAACAAGGGCTCTCGGATCCTTAAGATCATAACATAAATCTTCTTATGGACTTTATGAGATCAGAATTAGGTATGTATGGATTATTTTCTCCTGCTAGGATGACTAATGGCTCTGCCCTATTCATATCAAATGACTGGTTGTTATGAGCAAACATTTAATTTCCTGGGTTTGCTGAGTTATTTAATGCACATTAAAGGTGCAAATACTAATCAGACAACGCTGGAATCAGGTCTGTTGTATGGAAGATTGCAAACAAGTACGTTGTTTAACTTGATAAGGCTTGTAATTAAACGATGGGAAATTTTACGCGTCTGTTGAAATTCATATTTTTTTCTGAGCATATACATTAATTGTGAACTTCAATTCAAGTCGTTTGGTTTGAATGGTTGAGTTATTGCGATGGAAGGCAAAAATTGGTCCGCTGTTAGAGAAGTGTTCCACCCTATTTGAGGTACAAACTATTACACTCCACTTGACGAGATGAAAAACTGCTTCAACAAGTCAACTCAACCCTAGGCAAAGCGTCTATTCCCAAACTTTTGAAAATGTGTACTCGTTGATAAACATGAAAACTGTGCTAATAAGGTGAATTGCTGCTCCATATATTTTGTCCTATCTTTTATCTCTCCCTCGCAAACATACCTCGCTATTTCAAATTGATAAATTTCGATTGTAAGTGAATGAACATCGAATCGAGCTCCATCAGATTGCTAACAGCAAGTAAGCATACAAACTAATGTGATGGAATTTACAATATCTAGTACATAAAGTATCTAGTTATATAAATTCTTTGAGGTAATGGCCGCCGCCGTAATTTTGAGGTAATGGCCGCCGTCGAGAATGCTTCAGCGTGCCCATAAATGAGCTGAAAAATTAACGAAAATATCATAGATGACTCAACCATCACTCGCTGCGTGAATAGAATGCACGAATCCCTTGGGCGCCTGATGTGTAGATTCAAAGAACTCGCAGCCGTTTAAATCTTTCTTCTTCTTGTGTTAAAAAAAAAACTCTTAACAATGAGCAAAAATCGACTTGGAAGAAAAGTCATACAAAATCGAAAGCTGTGCCGAAAACACGTTTTTCTTTCTGATCTCTCGTTTTCTTTTTTGGCCTCAAAGAAGCTGAATACCGAAAGTCACACACAAATCTACAGTCTGTGAGGGCGATCGAAAACGTTGAGGGAATATTTATTATTTTATTAACGCCACTGGGGTGAAATATTTGTGCCCATACACGACAGGAGAAAAAACAAAACAAACAAAAAAAAAGCAAGTCGGAAGTTTACTTCCACATCCTGGAATGTGAGTTGTTTTTGCTTTTATGTTTTGGAGGTGCGCCTTTGTTATCGGGCCAAACTTTCCCTCCCTGGCAGTAGAGGGTCCAACCTATTCGTATCCATGCGGGGCATCAAAGTTTTTCCCCTCTAGTCGTACTCTTTTTTTCCACGCTTTGTTTTTCTTATAGGACACTCTCCCAAATACACTGCTGGAATGATGCAAAAGTTTAGCTGACACATGAGATATTACTGGAAAATTGAAATCTCTGGAGACCTTGATGGAAAGTTTCGATGTTTTAGCATACTCATGTTGAGAGGAAGTTTTATTTTCTGAATGATGAAGATCGTAAAACTTCTTCACCACACATTCGTAGGTGGTGAGGCGTAAACATATCATTCAGGGGAGGAGGAGGAGGAGGTAAGCGGTTTCATTTCGATGAACTTCGCGAAGAAATGAAAAATTGCACTCTTTTGTTTTAGCGACTGCTGTGTGAAAAACAAATTTGCAATCAGTAGTACATTAATGTTTACAGTACTTCTTGCGAGAGACACATTCGAGAGGGGGTTTGCAAAGGTGCAGATGAGCAAAGGTGTAAATCGTCAAACGCATAAATTTAGCGCTTACATCCCTAGTCAGCATATCTGAAGGTTCTAGCACAACGTGAAAAATCAGTTGATTCAGATTTCAGGTGATGAGTCAAGCACTTTAAAATTGAGGGTGACCCCAGTGTAGTGGTAAACATCCATACCTCTCACGCCAAAGTCACGAGTTAGAATCTCACCCCCGGCCAGGTTAAGAAAAACACCCAAAGAGATGTTGAGTGATTACGACGGGCGATGAACCAACCCGAGGCTGAACACCTCGATAATAAATAAAAAATAAAAAAATAAAAACACTTTAAAATCTGATTGTGAAACCGGATCTGTATCCAAATCTAGACGCCGATGAACACAGGTGATAGATCGTGGTTGGCCGTATACTGCTACAAAATCATGTGATGAAAATATTAATTCAATGTTACTGTCATATTTATTTCATTTCAAGTAAAATTATGTTAACATCTGTTTCCCTTGCAACGTATTATTTTGACAAATATTTTCCATTTTCAAACCCAATAAACTAGATTTCTAGACAAAATAGTCAAAAGGTCGAAAGTAAAATTTGTAAAAAAAAAACTTCTAGCGTATTTTTCTGGGATCTGCTTGCTCCCAAAAACAAAACAGCACCAGAAACAGATACAGGGAGTTATTACCTTCCCGTCGGTAGTGGATATAGATGTTAGCAACCCGGCATTTCCAGGAAATTTATGTTTTAAGTCATTGTTTACAATTGTTACTTTCGACCTTTTGACAATTTTGTATAGACACATAAAGCCTGTCCACGTTAAATTTTGGACACCAAAATAATAGCAGCATAATTTTTTTTTCACATAATTCAACAAAGCCGATTGTGTATTTCACAATAATAGAGTTATATCTACATAAGAAACAGTTGATTAAGATGTTAATCCTTCTTTCTGTAAAATTCTCGAACGTTATGTGGTACACCCGCCATCAGGTTCCCAACGGTATCCTCAGATACGCCCGCCGTGACGATTCTCCATCTTCTCTTGAAATCATCGGTACCATTTGCTTTCTTCTTAGTTTCGAATAGTTTTCGCTTAGCTAGAGCCCAGTATTTCTCTATTGGGCAAAGTAATGGACAGTTTGGTGGAATGACTGGCACATATTTGACCTCTTGTACCTTATACCATTTCATGACGGATTTCGCATAGTGACAATAGGCCAAATCAAGCCAAAACAGAGCCTGAAAGTCGTGGCTTCTGATGAACGGTAGCAACCGCTTTTGCAGACATCCTTTCTCATACACATCCTTTTTGATAGTGTCGGTAGAGGCGAAACTTTTCGATTTGCGACCACAACTACATATGGCCTGCCAAATCAAATACTTTTTCGGGACCTTGGACACCTTATTTGTCCGGAATTGCTCGGCAACGGCGTTCTGCGGTATGTAAAGCCAGACTTTGCTTGTCATCACGGTTAGGCACCTTTTTCACTTTGTACGCTTACAAATCTTGCCTATGCTTCACTTATTGTGCATGTGATTTTGACCAACATTGCAAGCCACAATTCACACAGAAAGATTGGAATTTTTCTCTACAATGGCCTCCACCTTCTTGATAATTTGTCAGGAGCATAATTTTCGATTAGTTCCGATTCTAACCTTCCGATCCACAGTCAAGCGCTGGTCAAATGATTTGAAAACACAAAACACGGTAATTTTCGGTAGTTTTAGTTGCTTGGCAAGATCTCGTACCAATAAATAATTCAAAATCTACACTGGGAGCAAAGTGTCCGAAATGTAACGTGGACAAGCTTTACTTTAGATTGGGTTTTCGAAATGCCATTCGAAAGTTTTTCATTAGTTACGCAGCATGAGTTGAATTTAAGTGACGAACTGCTACAGGTTTTATCAAGTATATATGGTCTTCAACTTGGTGTAATTGTTCAATGACTTATTCATTTACCTCGACACGATTTTTCACACCATACAACTCGGGCTCATGCTTTTAGTTGTTGATTGGTTTCTTGTCATTATTATGTTAGCATACGTTCAACATAAACAAAAGAAATTCAATAGCTAATGTGCCAATTGTTTTCATTAAAGATGAAATGCGAAATGATGAGATGAAAAATGTACCAGTAACGCTTTATTCAAATGATGTATTAGGAACTTTGAACGCATGATTAATTCTAAAACTTTGACTTAAACTACATTGTTATGTGCTTTATTACAGCTATACCTTCACGGTGACAACTTTCGCATAAGGGTGAAAAAATTCACGTGAAAATACAATGAAGATCACTTCTACTGTCCTCCTTACACGTGTGTCACCTGGCCGTTTTCACTCGTGAAATGATATGGGATATGGATAGGATCAATATTTTCTATTATCTAACGGGTGGCAACCTTTTAAAAATATTACAGATTTACTTGAAGAAGATCTGATTGATTGAAATTAGAGATACATTATCCATTGTTGAAAAAAATTGAAAAAAAGCTTTAACGTTTGAAAACGGTCCGCAATTGGATGTTCGGTGAAGCTTCCGTTTGATGTCGGAACAAGAGCGTTGTTCGGCCTGCATGGCTACTTTTCAAATGCATCTGGATTCTACCAATCAACTTTTTGCAATTCGTGGCTCTCTAGTTATTTGTGTACACCAAGGGCAAACATCCCGAAGAAATCTTCGATTGGGCGACACTGAGGCAGATTGCAGGAACAATTGTGTTTTTTTTTTTGCGTAATTCGATGATGTTTTATTCGGCCAGTAATACATGTTTTTTCATCTGTACAATGTTTTTGTAGAAACGGGATCAAAATTCTCTTCAAATGTTCATTCTAGTACACATCTTTATTGAAAGAAAAACCAGAGGGCTTGAACCATGGCTTAGAAATACCTCTCGGAAATGGCAATGTACAGCATCACTTCCTGTTCAAAATTATGTTTTAACTTATGTTTTTCTGTTCGGAGATGCAGTAGCATTATAAATGGAACAGTATCGATTGATTCCGGGGACATACGTTTTCGAAGGAGGGAAGTAACCTTCGTCGTGTAAAACAATACATTTAACGGAATAATTTATTATCAACCAGCGGCATTGGGATATCAGCGTCGAAATCTGTTTTTCGGTGTACTCTTGTCTTATTTTAGCACTGTATTCTGACTCTATTCAATGTTTTGTAGATGCACTGGTGAGATCAGCTGAACTATTAAGTTCCATCTGGTTGACTCAGTGAATCCTTGTTGTTGAAGGCACGAGAAAGAGAACGGGGTCCGTTTCCTCCATAATGTTGTTTGGCCTTCCACTACTTTGCTTGCGAGTAGTTGTTAGGGATCTTTGGATATGGTGAACAGTCAAAGCCGCAACATTTTCGCTTTTAAAATGTTGTACCGTATACTTTTTGCCTAGATATCTCTGCAGATCGTAGTGCCTCTTGTTTCAACGGCATTTTGAGCAAAACAAAGCAGGCATAAAAAAAACAAAAAAAAATGCTAACAAAAATAGGAGAGAGAGAGAGAGAAAGAGAAAGAGAGAGAGAGAGAAAGAGAGAGAGAGAGAGTTATTTTTTAGAAGAATATTTTCAAACAATCAATTTAAAAATTAAAACTGGTTATACTCGAGCTAAACCGATTTCCAGAACACCACCTCCTAAAATATTTTTTTTTAAATTACCGTACGGGCTAATTGCCTGTTAACACAAGAAGGAAAGGATCGATAAACTAGCATAAAAAAAATAACAAAAGTAAATATGAGACAATTTTGAAGGTGACAAACACTTAAATATAGCTGAAAAACAATATTGGAACACCATTATTTTAGATTTCTGGTAATTTGATTATTTACGACAGTTCTCAGCACAGTCATTCTAGTCTGCAATTAATCTTATGCATGTACAAAGTTGACGTTAGGTCTAAACAATGCATAAAAACAACTGCCGAATTTATGAATCATTCCACCTTGATTCCTGCAGGAAAATCTCATAACCATGGCGGATTTTCTCAATTACTTTTACTCCAACGAAAATTTTCATAAGCAACTGTCAGTCTGTGCGTCGAAATGCGGTGCCGACAATGCCTACTTGTATACGAGTAAGGTGTACAATCAGGCTAGGCGCTGAGCTACAGTGAAAGCTGTCAAAATAATAAATATAAGCGTTGGACTCATAACTAAAGATTTTCATAAGGTTCAACTTAAACTGGCAAAGATGGAGTTCCATCTATATTACTTGAAGCATATTCCCAGGCTGCTGTCCCCACTGCTCTGGCTATTTTGAATATCCAAGTGGAACTGTCCCCTCCTGTTTCATAATACCACACATGTTTCCAGTTCTAAAGAAAAGGAGGATACAAGACTTGGAACATTACTGGGTGTTTCGTCACTGAGTGCGGAATCAAAACTATTTGGACTAAGTAGTCAACATGGAACCTCTTCTCTTTCACTGTAAGAAGTATTTGATGGTTCGATAGTGGTTGGAGAAGAGTACCACTCCGTAATGCTCTCGGTGGTTTGTCATACGAACCGTAGAGATCAAGGTATCTCAATATAAGTTTTACCTACCAAGTTTTCCAAATTCCTGAGCTTTTATCGCGAAATGTAACTATGAGCGTTGACTTATTCTAGCTAAATTTAATAAAACTATGACTGGTTTCGTTTATATTAAGAATTTACTTGTTCGTCTTATTTCCCCTGAACATTCAATATGTCCAGAATAGGTTACAGTTTTTCAACACCTCTTTTCATGAGTTGAGAAAAATCTTGAAACTTCATCCATTGCATTTTCAATTCCAGTAATGTGAATTATTTACTAGAAGGGACATATGCCAAAGCAAGCGTAAACAAGGAAACAAAATAAAATCTCTTTTTTATTATCTTACTCTTTTTCTTATCTCTTATTCTTACTCAATAATAATATGATTATCCGATTTTCTTTCACTTCTCGGCATGTGACTGGAATCTTTCACCTACCCCCGGGCGTTTGGGGGCCAAACGGGTTTAGGCTCGGTGTATACATAAGTCAGTTTTATAGACTTACATCTTAATCCTGGTTTGCTATAGTATTGGATTAGTTACGATGATTCAGGAGCCGCCGGACAATTAACTCTACAGGTTCCATGAATCACTGCTTTCTGAATGCTGTTCAATTCCTTTGGTAGCGCTAACTCCTCAAGGCAACGCATAAGGGTACGGAGAACAATTCAGGTCGCCGACATTATTACCGGAGCTATACGGACCTTCTCCTATTGTCACATCTGGCTCAACTCCTCCGCCAAATCGTGGTATTTCTTAATCTAGGTAGAGAACGTTGAATGGACGTTGTGATGCAGCGGTACAGCGACATCGATAAGAGTTACACTCTTCTTTCTTTTGCCGTAGATCACAATGTCTGGGCGATTGGCACGGATGAGGACATCCGTAAGGATCTCGCGATTCCAGTACAGCTTTAAGCAACTAGTTTCCAGAACCGGGTCTGTCAGGTACATGTAGTAGGGCACGTACTGGTTCACCAAATTGTGCTTCAGTGCAAGTTTTTGGTGCACAATCTTGGCGACATCGTTGTGACGACCAAGACACGCTAATTCTGCCAATACTTGTCATCCAGCAACAACATGTTCGATCATCTCCCCTACTGCGTTGCACTTTTTACACTTTCTTGGATGGTTACCATGATGCCTTCAGTCTCTGAGAACAGATTACCTCACACCAGCCACGTATTCGACGCTACTTTGTCGACAAGCGCCTGTTCCAACGGATGGGGATGCGTCCCATGCAGCTGCTTCAGCTTCCATGATACAACTTTATCCTCGATAGTTTTTAGGTTGCAGCCCAGCTGATAGTCTTCCTGCGCCAGATGGAGGGCACTGAACCCATGGTCTGCTTCACAAACTGCAGGGTAGACTTTATGCGGGTCTGGCCTGCAACGAAGTACATCCGCAACTGCTGGATCTGGGAAACACATAGCGCTTGAATATCGGTAACGCCCCTTCCTTCTTCAGTACGTGTTAGGGTGACTCTTTTGACGGCCGACTTTGAGTGATGCATGTGATGATTAGTGAACGCCACTCGAACTGCTCGTTTTATTGCTTCCATATCAGTTTTGGTCCATTTCAAAGCTTTAGGTCAACAGGGGCACGGAAAAGGTGTTAATCGGCTTTATCTTGTTGCCGGCTAATAGGTTGTATCTCAGAACATGGTTGATTCGATACAGGAACTTTTCCTGCAACTCCTTCTTCATCGTTGTATGGCAAATTCTGTTCAATTGCAGAAATCCAAGGTACTTGTAGGTCTCGCCTTCAACCATGCTCCAAATCTCCTCCTGTAGGTTCGAAAAAGATTGACTGTTCGACACTTATCGATTCCAAACTACGTTACAGAACACCGTTGCAACATTTCCACCAACAGCTTTAAGTCGTCCGTGTAGAAGGTGTGGGTAAGATTGGTAGCTCTTCCTCCATTTTTCAAATGATAGCCATAGTTGCATTGATTGAGTGCTTTTCTGAGGAGGTTCATCGCAAAGAAAAACCACAGTGGGCAAAAGGTATCGCCTTGGAAAATTCCCCTTCATATGCGGAGAGTTCAGGATCTCGACACCTTTGCTCTGTCGGTAATGTGAAGACGTGTACTCCACATGCCCATTGCATGCTGTAATAGCCTGAAGATTCCATCATCTACCTTGTACAACTGCAGTACCTTGATGAGGTACAAGTGGGGCACTGAGTCGTATGCCTTCTTTGTAGTTCTCAGGTTTCTCCTTTTCTGGCTACCCGAGCAGGAGACGACAACATATGAATACCTAATTTTGATCTTTATAACTGGCCTTGGTATTAAAGAGCTCAGATTAAGAGGTAAAATACCCCAACAAAATACCTAAGAATTGCAAGCAAAATATCTCTCGAATAACAAAACTTGTAATTTCGGATACCTGGAAATACCTGAGAGGTACTACTTTGGTATTGTCTTACCACAATTTGGTATTCGCATAACATTGTGGGAACAATTTTATGGCATTATCCTCAAGTATTTTACCTCTTCATCTAATCTCTGAAATACCAAGGCCAGTTATTAAGTTATTTGTCCCTGCTTGGGTAGCCTGACCTACAATAACTGCATCGATGATGACCTGATCTTTGCAGCCTTGCGTGTTTTTTTTTTCCGGCAGCCCCTCTGTTCATCGGTCATGACATTGTTTGCATCGCAATTCCTTGGTACCCTTTGGTTGATTATTGACGAGAGCACTTTGTACAGGCTTGAAAGGCGTGTTATTGGCTTGTACCTGGCTGGATTTTCCGTGTTTTAATCCTTGGGAAGAAGAAAGGTTACCCCTCCAGTAATGAATTCTGGCAGCCGCAGGGGGGTCCTCTAGTACCATATTGAAGTACTATATGGATTAATCCATGGATTGAGGAGAACTTTTTATACCAGGTGTTGTGCACAATATCAGGTCCTGGTGTAGCCCAATTTCCGGTATGCTGGGTAGCTTCGCGAGTATCGATAAATACGTTGGCGGCCATGTTTATGATTCCATTACTTCTATCCTCTTCCTTTTGCAACCACTAGTATATTAAACAGGACTCTCCCATAGATTAGTTAAAACCCGCGTTACTGCGCCAATCTCCAGAAGTTCTTCGTTGTAGACTATTTTGTTGTTTCGGATGCGGTTGTAAAACTCCCTTTGTTAGTGTTTAAAAGTCGGTTTTCCTCCTTCCGATAAGAACTTTCTCCATACCAACGCATCAGTTTTGAAAGAACACTCAATCGTTGTACATGGGTGTCGAAGACCTCAATAATATCAGTTTCAGGGAGGTCACGGAGCTTTGTGGGCTTGACAATTACAGCAACGTGACGAACTAGCCTCGCTGATCGGTTGTACTGCGTTAACCGACCAATTTTAGTCCGTAGTATAGAGATTCGGCTCTTCAAGCGCTTTGGCATGCCCCATGGATGAGGTGCATCCGGGTTTTTGTGCGTTGGGATGTACACGCCTTTCGTCGTTTCCTTGTGTGTACGTCCGTAATCCCAGCGTTCTTACAACAGCCACAGCTGCAGAGTACACTATGAACTGCAGGTCTTCAAGGTTCTCACCGGCTTCCAAGTACTGTGGCAGGATATCCTCGTTGAGAATGCTTACTGCACTTGTTAGGAATACTGCAGTTTTGGTATCATTTGGTATCCATGGGGTCTCTCCCTTGAAATTGTGTTGATGCTGCTTCCATGTTTTAAAGCTAGTTCGCCCAATAGTTGCCGTCGTTGTTGATCCACTGTTGGTCCTGGAGCGGTCTGCTCGTCCGTTGGCATGCTTACCGCTACAATCGACTCACGTCTCTCACTTGCTAGTGATGCATCTTACCCAACAGAACTCGTTCTCGACGTATCACATTCCCTTCCCCCCACAGCTCCCTTCGCCCTTCCAGCTTGATGCAGTCTACCTCGACAGGTGTGAGCAAGTTATGCGACATGATTGCTCGCTGTCTGAAATGCAATTTGTTCCGGTCAAGCTGGTTGGCGAACCGAGGGAACGGCTCGTTGAACATCTCCAGTATACTAAGTCTGCCAGTTATATCCGTTTCCAACCTCGTGCAAACGTAATAGCACCGAACCACGTAGTTGTTCATCTCCGTTGCCCACATGATCCGTTGCCTTTGCCGGTCTGCCGAAGTAAGTGATTGATATCGGTCAGCCGCAGCATCGTTAACAGGTACAGCATTGCCTTGTTTTTGTCTATTGCTGCCTGTCCTGTTTTGCGTATGGTTTGCTCATCTTCCTCCAGCCGCTGGCCGCTCGCTTTGTCCCTCGTCCTAGGACCAGCTCCAGTAGATGTTCCCTCCTTTGGCAATAGCATTGGTCTTATTCTTCTACTTCTCAACTCCATGTTGGTGACTTATTGACCAGATGTCTAACCGGTGCCTTCTAACCGGAGAACTAACCAGGTGCCTTTTTACCCGAAAGGCGTAGTGACTAACCGGTTCGTGGAGGCTTGGACATTGACCCTTATAGCGGGGTAACTCGCTTTGACAGTGCTGCTTTCGGATATTTGTGGGTTTTTGGAAGAAACTTAACTGGGTCCAAATACCTGCTCACCACATCCTAGGCAGCCCCCGTGACTTGTCCGGGTCTGCTTATTTAATTCGCAGCTAACCTCTATATCTGGAGGCCGTTTATTATCCGCAGATCCTTTGATCCGCCGGGTAGCTTGCAGCTCAGCTCCGCAGAGTCTCAGCGTAAAACCTTAAACGCAAAATGACATGAGCATGCTGAACTCAACAGATGCTTAAAATAAACTGAAAATATTAGTTTTTCCCTCTTTGCTGGGACCAAAGATCAAATAAACTCTCGTGAAACAAAGAATGTTAAGATTTATCTAATCGGCCTGCGACCAAGCTGTAACTTAAAACACCCCATCAATCATCTGGAATCCGACTTCTTTACTGTTCCACGAGCCGGGCAGAAATATAAGACGCTAAATTATGCTTTGAAGTCATCAAACATTTACGCAGAAAGTCAAACAAAACTTCTGCAACAGTCATGAACAACAAACAGTTCCCACCAAGTTCTCACTTATAATTGAACACTGGTGGTGGAAAATTGGTCACACCACTCGTCTGGAATAAAACCAGCAAAATCAAACGCTTCGCACTTCCAGGAACCAAATGCAAATGAAAGGTTCAATTAAACTCCGTCCACTCTGCTTTCTAATTTTACGCCACCGAACAAAAACCGTCAATTATAATTTTTCTTCTCAATCAAACACGCTTCTTCCGCCTAGTGTCCGCTCCCCCCTTTTTACGCTTTTTCAAACCACGCTTCCCACTTTTGAACACCCATCACGGCCAGACAACTTTTCCAAATAGGAAAAACACAAAATCCGAGGGAAAAATCGCGAGAAAAATTAACACCTCTCGACTTGGTCACCACCCCTTCATTTCCGGGGCACGTAGCGAAAACTGTAGGCGAAGAAAGTTTGCACGATCTTTTGTGTACTCCCATCGAGAACCAACCGAAGGAGAGGTGTCACTTCCAAGAAACATAAACTTACTCGTGCAGTTGCTTTTTTTTTTCTCGCCGGTGAACCTATTTCTCACCTCACAGTCGGTAATCACCTCCAGGTGGCTCCTTTGAGGTGTGCCATTACTCTATTTGGTGCAGTTTGTTCGGTGGCACTTCATCTCTGAGAGAAAGACAAAAAGCGACACTTAGCGTTTGCTAGATTTTTTAGAATTTAAATTATGAGAACTTCTTGGCGCGGTTTGTCGTTCTATTCAGGTTAAGCATAAGTCAGCGGATGGAGAACCAGCTAACGACACAAAGGAATTTTTAATTAATTAGCTTGAATAATTTGCCGGGTGGCAGTTCTTTGCACTGCAGGAATAAGATTAGCTTATTTTAACGGGATTGTTCTCAGCGAAGGAGAGACAACAGTCAGTGTTGAGTGTCCTTTTTATCAATGCGACAAAATAGATGATAACGAATGAAATGAATTTTATCTTTTTTCTATGGCAATAGTTCCTCCAATCAATTTAAATGCCTAGTTCCATCTAGTTTCGACTTCTTCCAGGAAAACTCCCACCTTGCCAGCGGAAATTCAGGGAAAACAACTTTCCCAGAAAACCTTCACGAATGTAAGGGCAAACCCAAAGTCAATTTCAGCATAAACTACGTTCATTCATCTTCCGGAAATTTATTGGACTTAATGTTTCTCAGGAGACCATTTAGCTTTTGCGACTTTTGCCGGCCACTCGTCCCACTTGCGTGTACCTTTCTTATATATTTGTGCTATGTTTTGTTACGAGCAGTGACAGTAATGCTCACTCACGCCCCCGGCCCGTTTTGTTGCCGTATTCCATTTCGTGCCAGCAGCTGATCTTGGACAGCTACAGTAAGTTTGGGATTTCGCCAAGGGTGTCATCATGCCCACATAAATTGCATGTACCGCCATGCAGACCATAAGACCGGTTCCTTCAGCGTAGACATTCTATAAACACCATGCAAAATCGTTGCTTCAGCTCGTTTTGCGATTCTGTAGTTGGTCAAGGGAATTTCCGTGATAAGTGGGCAACCTGTTGCTGGCTTTGGGAGACGGTATGCTAACCCTTTGGCTCACTGCCCATAGATACAGGCTTAATGACGTCTTGAGGTGAATTTCTCCTTTGAGATCTCCAACAATGGCTTGAATGGACGAACTTATTCAGGTGGGGGTGTTAATTTTTATACAGTGGTTACAGTTTCTGGCTCATATAGTGAGGAACGATCAGCCTGATTGTGTCACTCAATAGAAACAGTTTTGCAATTGAGTGGGTGTAAAATATTTCCACAACCCGAAATTGATTAAAACGTGCCAATGACTTACTAAAAGGTTGGAAATTGTTTTAAAAAAAAAATACAGAAAATAAAAGGTTTTGATTTGTGCACACCGCAAAAATTACAAGTAAAAGTATGGCCAAGAATAAGCCTATTTTAACCGCTTCAGGCCTAAGGGATCCTATTCCAAGTAACAATTTTAGTCTTATATCAGCCGTATAAAGCTTGTACGCGAAGAAATCTGGACAGATTAAATTTGCAATAAAACTAATTTTCTGTGAGTTAAATCCAAGATGGATTTTCTATTCATTTAATTGTGCATTATTAGTCATCTTTAAACGAACTACAGTTACTCAATAAGGCTGCATGAAGAAACTACGAACTTTTGAGTTTACTCCAGCCATTAGGGTCTGTGCAGACTTCTCTGCAACCGATTTAGCTGCTTTTGTCCAATATTTTCGAAATTTTTCTATAGTTGTTTATATTGAGAGAATTCTCTCTTCAAGAGAGCTCAATACCGCTCGATAGGTCGCAACTCCAGGCAGTTAGGTGGAATCGCCTCTTTTGGTACAACATCGACTCCATTCGCTTTATACAATCCCAAAACATCTTTGGCATAGTGACAAGATGCCTTATCAGGCCAGAATAGCGAGGGACTGTCATGGCTGCGTAGGAATGGTAACAATCGCTTGCTTAGAAATTCTTCACGGTATATTTCCTTGTTTACCGTTCCGGTAGTGATGAAGCTTTGGCTTGCTCGACCACAGCTGCATATTGCCTGCCAAACCAAATATTTTTTGGGAAACTTGGCCTTTTTTTGCCCTGAAATGCACCTTTACGCCGTTCCATTGCATGGCAGTATAATAAGACATTCCGGGAAGCTGCTTAAAGTCTTCAAGCACATACGTTTCATCGTCCATTATCACGCAGAAAAGCTTCATCAAACATTCGCGATACAACTTGCGAGCCCGGGTTTTAGCCGTCACATTCTGTTTATCATTACGGTTCAGTACAGTTTTTACCTTGAATGACTTCATATCTTGCCGGTGCTTGGAAGTATGCACGAAAGTTGGGGACATTTTTATTTTTCTAGCCAAAGTACGTACCGAAAGATCTGGTCTCTTCTACAATATTTACTTCACCTTCGCGTCCTTCTGGTGATTCCTGAGATCCGTTTTTGTTCCACTCCCAGCCTTTCTGGCTGTTGTCAAACGTGTATTGAAAGATTTAAGAACGTTATGGACAGTGCTTGCAGGAGAACCAAGCCTTTTTGAAAGTGTTCTTACTGACAGATCCAGATTTTCAGTGCGACCGCACACAATTGCTCTTCTTTCGACGCCATCTTCGATCTTAAAGCTTGTAGTATCACCAAAACTTGATTTTACACAATGAACAGACATCCCAAGTAACATTGCTAACACCATTCTGCTTTATTAAGTTTTATTACAGTTTTATGAAAGCCACATGTAATCAATTTGGTTTTATTATGGCACCAAGGGGTGCTAATAGGTATAATATTTTAGTCAGGTTTATAAGAACCTACACAGCTTGTATACAACGATCTTAATACCTTTTTTTCTCAAATTCGTTTTACTCCTACCAAAAGTTTTTTATCAACTTTATGGACTCGTAATTTGTTGTTTTATAATTTTGTTTTAGAACTAATTTATATTATATTATATTTATATGGTCAGTTGAAAAATCATTTTAAAACCATTTTGTCTCCAGTTAATGCATTAAACGGTGAATTGGCATTGAGTGAAGTCACCAATTGACCAAATAGTTTTACAGTAGCCCTTGCGAAGAAAAATTGGCTTTATGGCAAAACTGTGATTTTTTTCCAGTCGCCATATTGAAATATAAGAAATAATTGAAATGTGGAAAAAGAAATGCATCAAATTTTCAATGATATGCAAATAAATTGTAGATTGGAGAATTATTTCGGCAAATTTGTTTTGGATACACTGGACCTTTTTGTTATTGCTAAATGAATCAGAAGAGCAAAGAGTCGAACAAAGCAGAACAACAAAAACCAACCTCGAAATCACAGTGAAGTTTGCCAGCTGTTGCCATTTGTCCACAAGCTGGTTGTCATAGCAGCCAATAGGTTTTATGAAGGTTCTCAAGTGTTCATAACATCTCTCACTAGAACATTTTCAAAATCTTTATGGTCTTATAAAGGTTTTATTAACTTGTTTTTACAACCATCTATAGAGTGGGCCATTTTGTACAAATTTCGGCTTTAAAGAAGCATAGAGGAGGTTTTGGTAGACAGAACAGTTTTGAATGTAGTTTTATCAACAAAGCCGGGAGGAATACTGTACGACTGGAATAAAACTAAAATTGTTATTTGGGATACGTTCATCAGTCTGCGAAATATTGCACGCGTTGATGAAGTGTTTCCAGAGATATACGTATAAAGGGGTGGCCAGATTTTGTCGCGAACAAGCCTTAGCAATTCTTCCGGCTTTGTTGTTAAAACTACATTCAAAACTGTTTTGTCTACCAAACCCTTCTCTATGCTTCTTTAAAGCCGAAATTTGAACCAATTGGCTTACTCTATAGGCGGTTGTGAAAATAAGTTCATAAAACCTTTATAAGACCATAAGGAATTTGAAAATGTTCTAGTGAAAGATGTTACGACCACTTGAGAACCTTTATAAAACCTATTGGCTGCCATGAAAACCAGCATACGGCCAAATGGCCACAGCTGTCAAACTTCACTGTGATATCGTGGATGGTTTTTGTTGTTCTGCTTTGTTCGATTATTTGTTCTTCTGATTCATTCAGCAGTAGATAATATTTTAAAAAAAGTTCTAGTGTTGCGGAAAATTTTGTTTGATAGCATAATATCGAAAGCAAATTAAGTAATAGCGTATCAGCGTATCATACTCCAAATCATATGCGCATTTAATTGCATGGTGAATATTGGCATGCTTATCTAAAAGAAAGCAAAAATTGGTCTCCAAACAACAGTTCATTTGCATAACGTTTGATATTTGGTGCAATAATTTTTTCACATTTCAATTATTTCATATATTAATATGGCGATTGGAAAAAATCATTATTTTGGCAAAGAGCCAATTTATCTTCGCGATTACTACTAAAAAACGGCAAAGGGTAAATGCATCCTTCTTTTTGGGGAAATGCTCCTTAGATGCGTTTGCCCGGTATAATGCAATCGGAGGTATTAACCTTCTGGTTAGCGCTTGCCGGGTGTTTTGACGGGTCTTCAGTTTCTTCAAGATTGTATAGTTCTGACGGGTTTTAAGTTTCTGAATTTAAGAGTCGTCTAAACGAAATTAAGACTTGCCAAAACGAAATTAAGAGTCTTCAAAATGAAATTAAGACTCGTCACAATGAAATTTAAACCCGTCAAAACTACCTCGAAGATTATACAACCTTGAAGAAACTTAAGACCCGTCAAAACAACCGGCAAGCGCTAACCAGAAGGTAAATACCTCCGATTGCATTATACCGGGTAAACACCTCTAAGGAGCATTTCCCCAAAAAGAAGGGTGCATTTACCCTGCTGCCCTAAAAAAACATTTGGTCATGTTTTTGCCGTTTTTAAACCCTCAATGCCAATTCGCCCGTTAATGCATTTACTGGAGGAAACATGGTTTTAAAATGCTTTTTTTACTTACCATAATAAGATCACTTTAATGAGTCATAAAAAAGAATTTAAAAAAACGATTCTACGTCGTTAATAAAAATAAAAAAGAACTTCGGGCGGGAGGAAAAGAAGGGGAGAGAAAAAGGGTTGATGGTTGGTGGAAACAAGGGGGGGGGGCTCGTACACAGCAGAAAAAAATAATACATATACGTATCTCCGCGGGTGATAAAAGAAAAAAATATATAGCTAGCGGCTTTCATAAACATTAATAAAGCACTAAAAAAAGGGGGGGGGGGGGGAAAGTAGTTGGGGGATGAGCCCCACAAAAAAAAAGGGGGGAAAAAAAACAAAGACAAAAAAAAAATACGGTGTGGGGGAGAAATGTGTGCTACTATGGTGGGGGGAAAATGCTAAAAAAAAGGAAAAAAAAAAAAAAAAAAGGAAAAAAAAGAAAAAAAAAAAAATAAAAAAAGGACATGAAATTGAAAAACGTAGGGTAAGGGGATGTAATGTTAGCCTAGCTCCTTCATTCGGCCTATGTACCAAATATGCCATTAATTTAGCGATAATCAACAAAATCATGTTGCTATTAGGATAACCGATGTTATCCGAAGCAATTGAGACAATATTAGTCAACTTATAGATGTTGACTTCCCCGTAATTGTCGATTTCTTGAACTTTTGGGGCATCATGATTTCACTGGTTAAGCTGAACAGATGATCTACACGATCTTCAAGTGATCTTAATTGGGCTGAATTGAATCGATAAAGCAATTAATGCTGTCTGGATGTGCAGAAAATAGTTACACGTTACAAAATTACTGTTCACATAGCTAAAATAACAATGATTTTACAAGAAAATCATAGACCCAATGTTGGGGACATATTTTTTTGTATGTTCCCAACTGTGGCCTGTTGTATCAATAACATAGTAGAAAGGTTGTTATTGGTAAAATTTCCAGTGGAAATACATGAATTTGCGGTTGTTTATATTCAAGTGGCTGATCTAAACACAAACCGAAGGAAAAAAATCATTGTAGAGTGAATTATAATGTTTTCATCACTTAAGTGTTTCGAGGCAGTTTTAGTTTAGTTTGTTTTGTGAAATGTTGTATTAAGTAAATCGAATACAGCTAGCAATGCCTTAATTCATAAAATTTGAAAAAAAAAAACCGTAACAAGACTGCATTTAGTAATAAATCCATCGAATGGGACGAAGTTGCATCCACGAATAGACCCAATTTGGTGCACATAGACCGACATTAAATCCATATCGCTCGAATGTTTCTGACTTTATAAAAAGAGTTGTGTAACTTTTCGTGAAACATACTACCAAATGTCTTATCAAACTTATCTTAGCAAGTGTCTAACTAGTTGAAACTCGCTTACAGCTTAAAAACTTTATGAGTTATCATAAAAAATGTAATCGATCATTACATAATAGGCTGAGTTA
>JAHHFK020004480.1:0-26588 GCA_024533555.2 Aedes koreicus
CTAAGGAGTGTATCGAAAATAAGCTATCCACAAACTTTCTTTCAAATTATGTTGAAAACCGATATTTTATTCATACAAAAAATTGATTCTTTATTGTACGAGGTTAAACTTGAACATAATGAAGACCGGATGAAATTTAAGTTATTCCTTCACGATTTTTCGAGCTTTGGATCGAATGCTCTTCATCAAGTTCCGGACAAGTGTTGTATCGCATTTTTTGGACATTTGAGCCCAAATATTTTTGAACTCCTGCATGTTTCCAGCTGCCTTACCAGTCTTCTTGAAGACCCTCTTCACGATTGCCCAGTAACGTTCGATGGGTCGAAGCTGAGGGCAATTTGGTGGATTGATATTTTTCTCAACGAAATCTATACCCTTTTCCGCAAGCCAATTGAGAGTGGTTTTGGCATAGTGAGCCGACGCTAAATCCGGCCAAAACAGTGGAGGTGTACTATGCTTCTTATATAAAGGCAACAATCTCTTCTGGAGACACTCAGATCGATAGATTTCCGCATTTATAGTTCCGGTAGTGTAAAAAATGGTTGACTTCAAACCACATGAACATACTGCTTGCCATACCAGTACCTTTCGACCGAATTTCTCCACTTGAATCGACCTTTCCGCATCGCTCACATCCTTCTCAACGACGGCAGTAAAGTATTGTGGACCTGGAAGGGTTTTTGAGTCCTCCTTTACATAGGTCTCATCGTCCATCAAAACGCATGCATCCGGACGCTGCAAAAGACGCGAATACAATTTCCGGGCCCTTGTTGCTGCTCGCTTCTTCTGTTCTGCACTTTGTTTCGAGATTTTCTGCTTCTTGTAGGTCTTCAGGTGGTTTCGCCTCTTGATACGCTGGATCATTCCGACACACGTTCCTGCTTTTTTGGCCAAATCACGTATTGACATTGATTTGTTCTTCATGATTAGAGATACCACTTTCTGCTCTTTTGTTTTAGTCGGCCTAGTCGGCCCATAGTTTAATTTCTAAATGTCATTGAAGTATTATCAAAGAGGGTGAATGTTTTGAGCATGGTTATTATCTGACTGTTCAAAATGAAGCACATAATCGCAGAAAAGTACTACTTAGGACTGACGATAACAAGCTTCTTTATAAGAAACACCGAACGGCGGGTTCTTTTTTTTTTAGACGGGATGGAAAATCTGCAAACAGACTCCTGAAGAACTCAGGGTATGGGAATGAGGGCGCCAACTCCTTGACCCACTAAAAACCCACCCTAGGTCTGTAGTAGTTAGCTTCGCCGACCTGACGCTGATTCGATCGAGATGCTCCTGGATCCAAGCAGGGTTCGGGACGTCCGCGCCAGATCGTCCGCGATCTCCCTGGCAGACCACTTACGGTACCTGCCGAACCGCGCGTCACATGGTCCTTCCTCCGATCGAGAAAGCCAGGGTCAGGACCGTGGTTGGAACGTCTGGGGGCGGCTATCCCAGGATCGTCCCTGTTCCCATGTCACGACCGCCTACGGCTTCCTGCCGGATCCAGCGCCGTATGGTGCCGCCTCCGTTGTAGTTCGTTTAGCCGTTTAGGGGGAGCTTAACGTGTCCAGGGTGCACTGCGGGGAAGCCAACTACTTCCACACCCCACGAAGGGTTCGTTTAGGCTACGCCATTTGAGCAGTGCAATAGGCCTTTCCATGTTGTGTAGGGTAGAGAATGGCTTAAGCTCCCCGGGACCGTATTTCAAGCACGAGGTAAACGATAATTCACCAAGCACATATTTTGCAATGAAGTATCACACTGCAAAAAATGACCATTGTAGGTTAATGTACGTATACCGTGCTCGGAGTAGTGTCCCGGAGAGTTGAAGCCGTTCCCTACCATATACTAGTAACAGTGTGCACGCTGGTCATTTTTTTTTAAACATATGGTCTTTGTTTTTACGTTAATTCCCTTGTTTCTTTTTTTATCGGTGCGATTGAGTTTGAACATGTATCTTTTATACCAAGCAAAGAAACTCAAAATAAAAATAAACCCACCACATGAAAAGTTAAAACATTGTTTCCTTAAAAGATTTGAGATGCAGATGAAAACTAAATCCCATGCTGAAAAGTAGGCTACAATTAAAAATATCAACTAAACAATTTAATCCAGTGAATTTTATTTACTCCTTTTCTTTTTGCTTTTCTTTTTTTCTTACTTGATGAAAACACCATTAATTCTGGTTGGTGATGACTAAGTTAGGTTAGGTTAGAGTGATTCGAAATGCTTAGTCATATAAACGAAATTTCGTTGTGAGAATACCACTAATAATTTCTCACATGAACCCTCCTTCCATCAAATACTAATTATATATAATACAATACCCTTGATGACCGACAGCAGCTGTAAAATTCAAGGATCTGCCCAAATGAGGAAGACCTGCTCAGCTCTCCCCTGCATGCGGTTTCGGTAGTAATTATTTGGATAGGTGAAGGTAACTTTAAATCAGCCTTACTCTCGTCTTACTAAAAATATTTGAACCAACACTGGCGTTTATTTTTGAGCTTGGTACATAATCTTGGGTCAAACGTTAAGTTTCCAAAAAATGGTTTACTCCGCCAAAAATTCCAATTCTGGTGAAGACACCAACATTGCTAACATGACATTTGTTTTGGTTACCGCTCTCTATGCGGCGATCAGTCAATGTTTGGTCAGTTAACACTTTGTTATTCAAACAGACTTCTTGTTTTAATACTAGCTTCTTCAGTAAACTTCCTCTTCCTCCTCAATGAAACTAAGGTCGAAAAAAATCGAATACCGTTTTGTGAGCTTGTGGGACTAAGTGAAGTTCTAGTCGGTGATTCCTATGCCCATCCCATCTCTTTTGACGGAGCCATCCGTGTATTGGATGCGGTGTCCGGAAAATCAATGGTCCGGAAAGCTCACGGAACGATGCTTGCCCCACTTGCGGGCTTGCTCCGGCCCTAAAAGTCCTACGGAGAGTGTCGTCGCCAGCCTTGGTGAAAACACCAAACCGTTTTGCACGAGAGCCGAACTTGACTGCAAACACACGTGCTGATGATGCTTCGTGCTTATAGATGAACCCGCAACGCAATGGACGTGATACGAGTGTACACGCTCGTGTTTCGCTTCAGACACCGTGTCTTGATTTTTGGGAAAACACCCGAGCCGAGTGGTTCCGATCACAAGAAAGCTCTCAACGTACACCCAGTATGACACTGGTTACCACGGATAGAGCATTGCTTGTCGGATGATTCTTAATTCCCCCTCGTTTAATTGCAAGCCAAAGGTGGCGTAAACAACGAAATTGTTTGCAATCTTTCATGCGCCATACAACAATGTTTACAAACTTTCATACAATCGGCTCGATTCAGGCGTTATCTGGCTTAAATCTACACTAATTACACTATTTTCCTGCCAAATCTAGCATTCCCTTTATGTGCATTAGATAACGCACAAAATTCAATGTTTCTTTTTATCTGTGTACCCACCGCGTTGTGTGTTAGTCTGAAAACAGGAAGTTAAAGTGGTGAATTTAATACACGCGCTAGCGTGGTAAAAAATAGCTCGGCGTGCAGTGTAGTGTTTGGACATGGCTGGTCGTCGCTCGCTACAGCTGGATGGTTCCAGCTCTTGGTTCCACATCACTGATGTGATGGTCAAAAACAGAAACCTAATTAATCTAAAAAAATCAAATTCTATAGTTCTGTAGTGGAATTTAACGGAATTATCTCGCTTTACTAGTAATAGTTTGAATAAAGTGTTTTAGTTGTTTTTTAATTTTTATTTCATATTTAAAAGTGTTAATTTAAATTTTCCTAGTTTTCAAATATCAATCGTACTTTTGTTATGCTCGAAAAAGTGTTTTTTGGCAAGTATTTTGTATAAAGTGAAGAAAAGTAAGAAAATTAGAATTTTTCGATAACTTTAGTTTGCTACTGGACCCATAAATGATTTTTCATGTCTGTGATATAGGAAATGAACGATTATAAGCAATGTTATTTTTTTAATTATTAAGAAAAAATCACCCGCTCTCAAATCCCGTCATCGCTAGCCAGCATCCTACGCACCACACACACTTCTTAAAAACCATAAGTAAAATAAAACAAATAAGTGAATGAGGTTTATTTGTACTCCTGATCAAGTTCGAAATGTAAGTAGCCGATCTTGATGGTTTAGGATTTTCAAGCTTGAGCTTGTCAAGAAAAAGGGCGGATGTAGTCCACCTTAGATGACCTCTGTGATTTTGTCCAAATAGTGAAATTATTTAGACTCGAAGGTATGGTTAGCCAGTAACAAACTAAACAAACATCTGCTTCTTCTGTGGACCACGAATTGGAATGATGTCTTGGAGTGGATTTCTTCTACAGACTTTCAGTAGAATCAATTTAAATAATCAAAATCCCGTACAGATTTAAGGTTCTATTATGAAATTTAATGTACTTAAGAGGAAAGCGCTAAGTCTGCCAATTGTTGTTAGTAGCTAAACGAGTACGTCCAGTATATACTGAAATTCAGATATGGTCAATACTTACTCTCAAATTGTACTCTCGTACTCATTCAGATTTGGCAATGCTGTGGTATAATAGTTCCAAACAATTACATATATTAATCGTATCGTCTGTATGAGCAAAGAGAATGTGAATACAAAGTTTGGTTCTCCTATAGTAATTTCCGTAGAAACTTCAAAGTACCAGTACAGTATGAATTCGCAACCAATGAGCTAATTTTTTTGGTTAACAGTCAGAACTGGGTGGAGCTGAGTCGATAGTTTGAACCACCATAATAAACACTTGGTTACCAGTGCAAAAACCTCACTTTCGTCCAAAGGCGTAGTCTACTTGTATTTCAGTCAAACATTGTGAATTCTTTGCAGCATAAGCCTAAATAGCAATAAGCTTCACTGAAATGGCATTTCTTCGACGTTCTCTTTTTCCATTCATTTTCTTGTACCTCTGCGCAATATTGCTAGCAGCGCAGCTGATGAAACATCACACGAACTTCAGTAGTTTCTGACAACATTTTGAGTACATAGAAACCAGCACACCAGTACTTATTTCATCTGAACTTATCCTATATCACACCAGTTAAAGGTTAATCAACCGATTGATCAATTGTCAAATTTCAATCAGCCGACATACGAGAAAACCTATGACCAACCTATTTGTGTATCAATGGAACACATTAAGAATCTCCTTCGTACAAGAGCCCGTTTCAATAACTAACCATTGAAAAGCATCAACAATGTTTGAGTGTGTATGTGTGTGTTTGTATATACAATCCAACGCACACCGCCCGGCAGTGTTTTTATGGAAGAAAAATGTTTGCAGCTAAAACGAACTGTTGTCGACTCGACAAACATTTTTAGCCCGGGAGTTGGAAGGTGATAGCTCTGTTGTGTTCCAGTGACCCATTTCAGAATGCCTGGTTACTCACGTCCATTACGAGGTCGCTTTCACTTACAACAAGCCCCGCATAGACACAGCACAAACATCAAATGTTCATCAAATCTTACTGTTTTTAGGGTGGCTCGTATTTAGCAGTATCGTTCAAAGTTAGTTATAATCAGATAGATCTCACCGGAAATTGTTGCTGATGTACAATCTTCATTGATTGTTGCTAAAGGATGCTTTTATGTCTCCGCAAAAGAAGCACTCCGCTATTCGGTAAATATTTTAACATCATCTTTTTTGAATGGAACAGCTCGAATTCAATTAGTACTCCGCGCATAAATGCAATACAGTGAAAATCACAGGTAAAAAAAGCACTTCCGAGAAGAAATTTAACTTGAAAATCACAATCATTGTGCAACGAAAGATAAAAAAAACTTCCCAGCTCTCTATCTGTACACCACGTGATGAGTGCATCTGAAATTACATGCCAGCCACTCACGCGCGCATGCGCGTTAGCTTCGTTCTTTGCTTCTGATCAGCAAATGGCCGTTTTCTACATTGCACTGGTTTTCTTTTTTCTCTCTCCACACTCTGTCAATAATCAAAATCTCCCGCTATGAGGGGACACTTTATCGACCTCTAAACTGCTTATAATCATCAATTCACTCGCGACAAAGCGGAAAAATACTCTAATTTAACCATTTATGTCCGCGTGGCACAATACTAACAGCATTAACAAACACAACTAAGCTGATATTAACTCTTTCTCCGGGTGCGGGGGCGAAGCACAAAAAACAGAAAACGGGGAAAAACTACGGACCATCACAAATTTCGGGAGGGAATCGATTATATTGACTACATCTTACACAAAACACGTGGAGATTGTATGATTTCACTGTTCGTTTAGATTGAATTACGAATATATTTTTGATTTTATTTTTCGCAAAAAAACAAAACACGTCACCATTGAAAAGCATCAACAAGGCGATACAATTTATCACAACAGTCCTTTATTTGAATTGGTTGAACGAAATTTACAAATCCAGCTTCTACAGGAAGTGAAACTTCAAAGTCTTTGGCATGTAGTCAGTGCATGAGCTACGGAATTTCACAGAATAGCATATGCATGCATAGAAAACAATCGTTTTAGTGCTTCGTACTTGACCGCAAAAATTTTCCCGTTTCCTCAAAATTCATCTGTGCTTTGCTTTCTGAACAGAGCTAGGTGCTACCTTACTGCAGTCTGAATGGCGCCAAAAACTTCCTCCATACCTAGGTGTAAATTTTCCGTCGTCAGAGCTAAACTTTGCCCACCGTATGAGACGTACATGCTAGTGAATAGACATATCCTTATTGGTGTGTTGTTGTTTACATTTGCATATAGATTAAAAGCACAATCTTATTAATAAAGTTGTAATTAAAATATGAATAGCAAAAAGTACTCTTCGGCAGCGGGCATCTGCAGTTACCGTCATCAGTGAGAGGTTTAAAAGTGACTGAATCTACACCCTCAATACAGCTTTGATGTCCTTGCGGCTAGAAGGTTGAACAAATTTCAGTGGCCCGCAGGCCACATTTCACCGAAAAAGGTAGCACCCATCTCTGAGGCACAGGTGAGCATGATTATGCAATGAGTAATTTACCAGCTTGTGGATACCACATCGTCGCACCGTGCTTCTCGGCTGATGAGAACTACATACTTTTCCCCCGTAGCCGGCTCATTATCTGATAATTATTCCAGAGTTTTGACGTGCTACGAAGTGCGAAACATGCAAAGTAACAATCCGAATAAGAAATCTGCATGAATATGATGATCAAACTTCTACCGTTTGGGGACTTAATTGGTAGTTGAATGTTGCTATGGATTTAATTTAAATTGAAACATGATAGCGGTTCGATTTAATGCTTCATGTAAGAACAATTTCATCTGTCAAAAATGTAACACCGTTCCCAGAACTATTTTCGGATGATTTGATCGGAACCCTTCTCTTGTTTTATGAGAAAAATGGGCACTTTAACAAAGGAATCGTTGACTTTTTTATTCCGGAATTATTGACAAACGTATGTCATGTTCTTTGCCATCCCATTCCAATCCAAATGATTGCTCTATCGCAAAGAATTGACAATTATAAATGAAACATTTAGATCGCAAATGCTCGTGGTACAAAACCCGGTCAACATCGAACCTTCATCTAATCGTTCGGCACCACCAAAAATAGGTTCGAATCAAAAGCCTCAATCCTCCTCCGAAACATCCAATTCGTTTTGGGACATGCAATTATCGCAATCATTGGAGTATGGACTTCTATTCGCTTCGTGCAGCCTTTCTCGTGTTCTCGTGGATTCAATCATCATTGCCGAACGCGTGCTGCTATTAAACCAATTTTCGAAAATTGCTGTTGGTTTTCGATACAGTCAGTGGGGTGTTGGACTCGCGAATAAAAAACCGCCTCCTGCTTCAGGCGAACAAAAAAAACGCTCCGGTCCCTTCATTTATTGCGGGGCGGTCGAAAAACTGAGATGATAGACTGTCATTATTCAATCATTTTTTTTCGCACCAAAACGCGAATGGTGAGAGTTATCGAAGACAAGCTCTTCGTTTTCTTTTTCTTTTTTTCCAAGTTCACTCGCAGTTTTTCGCTGTGCTTGTTGACTTTATAGAAACTGAACGAAGGAGCTTGGCTGACAATCGTGGTTGGCGGCGTTGGAGGTGGAACGTTATTTGCATTGATCCGATTGGCGCGCATGGAGAACGACAAGAAGGAAAACGAAGTTACTCTATCTCTTCGCTAAACCCTGATGATAACGGTCGATAGTGGTGACGACAATGACAATGATTCACACCATCCAATTGAGTGAAACTGATTGATCATTTATGGTTCATTTCGTTTTCAATTTGCATCGACAGTGTGGGCGCTTTTTTGTCTGCTCACTCGCGAAAATTAGATGTGCACATCATGCGTACAATTTGACGGCTTTTAGTTGCATCGTGTTTGTTTGTCGCTAGGAATGATTGATACGTTTTGCATGCATAATTTTAAATAACGAGAAGGTTGAAGTTACACACACACACACACATTTAACAAGTAACGCAAAATTCATTTGAAGTATTTCAGGACTGGTAGCGATCGAAGATACTGAAAATAGTGATTTTAGTGACTAGATTGATGAAACAAGTGACCAAAGTGTGACCAACAGTTGCGAAAATGGGACTAAATACACAGAAAAAAAATAATTTAATCAAGCGCGTAAAATTTCCCTCGTTTGATTTTTATTGTTATATTTATTTCATTTTTTTTTAATTGTTTGCAATCTACCAAGCAACAGGCTAGATACAGGCGTTATCTGGCTTAAATTTACATGAAATATACCATTATTTTCTGCCAAATCTAGCATTCCCTTTATGTGCATCAAATAACGCAGATTCTTTTTATCTTTGTACATGTATATATCTTTTCGAAGCGCAGTACCCATTTTGTCACGATACGTCGTAATTTAGATTTATGTCTATCAAAATTCTAGCACAAGCAAAAATATCCACATAAATGTTTCACTCTTCTAAATCTGGAACATTGTTTTGAAGGATCTACTCTAGATCTCTAACTTGTTCTTATCTGTTCCAGCATCTTGCAAAAACAAATCTCACCTAAAACGATTAATTCATACTATAATATCTCTAAATGCTGATAACCTAAAAAGTTCGACAGTTAAGCGAAATTGTTCAGAAGGTAAAGGACTTCCGCAAGATGGAGAGGATGGTTCGGAATTTGGTCACTACACACAGATGGAAAGAAAAATATTAGTTTCTGCGCTATGGAAACTGCCCCCATATTAATCTCATTGTTCCTATATTCATCCTACGATGAATCAAACAATTGGGCACTTGAAGGATCAGTTTCGTTTTCTAATAATGTTTGCTTACGTTAAATAACTACAACAAACATTACTAACTAATCCTTCAACTGCTCAATTGTTTGATTCATCGTAGGATGAATATAGGAACAATGAGATTAATATGGGGGCAGTTCCCCTATTTCATGCACATAAAGGGATCGCTAAACCTAAATTTAATAGGATATTTCATGTAAATTAAAGCTAGAAAACGCCTGAATCTAGTCTGTTGTGTGAAAGATTTCAAACATTGTTGTATGGCGCATGAAAGATTGATTGTTGTTAATGCCTCCTTTGGCTTGGAATTAAACGAGAGAAAATTTTACGCGCTTGTTAAAATTCATTATTTTTTTCTGTGCATGACACTAGTGGGAATGTGAAAAGAACATTTTCATCGATTTTATATAGGGATCCTGACCACTTAAAAAGCTCAAACTTTTAGCAAAGTTGTTCAGAAGGTTAAGGACTTTCGGAAGGTGCAGAGTATGGTTCGGAATTCCGTCACTATGTCACTATGTGGCACTAGTGGGCATGTCGAAGTAGATATTTTTTAACATGTTGTGATATCGTTGATGACCACCTAGAAAGCTCTAACCTTTTGCAAAATGGTTTAGAAGTCCAAGACCAACCGGAAGGTATACATTTTCGTTCGGTAGTCTTTTACTACGTTACGCTAGTGGGTATGTAAAATTGACTAAAATTGACAGGCAAAGAGTATGCGAGAAAAAAATCGAATCACTTCAGAAGAATTTGGAAACTTATTTAAAATGCTTTCTTACTCTTATTTATTTTCAACACGTTAGAAGAGAATTTTAAAAATGTATCAAGTAACCAACAGTAACAGGAGGATAACATCAGATAGGAACATTTGGATGCACTTGTTTGTTGGCATTCGAGTTTTGGAATCCTCGAAATACCCGCCGTTGGCTTTTATGACAGCTTTACAAATTTTTGGTATGTGTTCGATCAGCTTTATCAAAGTATCATCCGTAATATCGTTCCAACAAGTTTGTAAGCATTCTAACAGGTGATTGTGATTCTGAGGAAGTATTTTTCTTGTGTTTTGATCCAGCTCATCTCAAAGTAATTAACCGTCCATTGGGCTCGCCAAACCATATCAGACACACTTTCTTTGTGTTCCAGGTCTTTCACGTATCCCTGGCACAGTTTTCAGGAATTCAGCAATAAGACTCTTGTTGTTACCCTTGCCAATAAGCTTCGAGTAAGAATCAATTAGAGCAATATTGACTGTTCCAGAAAGTATAAGCACACTTTCAAAATAACTAAAAAGTCATGTTTATTTTAGTTTTAATAATTTTATTTGGCAAATCATAGTTGTATTTCTGTTTTATATGATATTTTACTCTCGTTTAATCAAAATATTTAATCATAGCCAAGACTCCTAACTTTTCCTCGAACATTACCAATTAGCTTCTGCACCGTGTTACTTCCCACCATTTTGACCACATTTGGCCAATCTTTTTTAAATTTTTGGATGTCGTCCGCTGGTTTTATGAATTTTCGAAGCTTTGCTTTGGTGAAAGCCCAAAAAGTCACGATTGGCCGTGCCTCCGGGTAGTTCGGCGGATTCATGTCTTTCGGCACGAAACATACATTTTGACTTTTGTACCATTCTAAAGTGTCCTTTGCGTAATGACATGACGCTAAATCAAACACTACTTGACCTTCGTGCCGCCTGATCATCGGCAATCATCGCTTCTGGAGACATTCCTTAACGTATTTCTGAGTGTTCATCGTCTCCGTTGTGATGTACGGACTAGATGTTTTACAACACTCGCATATTGCCTGCCAAACCATAAACTTCTTACCGAATTTTTCGGTAAAAATTGCCTTCTCCGTTTCGGGGATGTCTTTGTCTTTGCTTGCAGTATAGAATTGTGGTCCGGGAAGCGTTTTGTAATCTAGTTTCACATACGTTTCATCGTCCATTATTATACACCCAGAATTTCTACACAATAACGAATCATAGAGTTTGCGGGCCCGTGGTTTCACGGACGTGGCCTGTTTTGGGTTCCTTTTGGGGTTTCTTCTGCTTCCGGTATGTTTTTAGCCCAAGTCTTTCTTTGGCACGCATGACGTTACTCGACGAGGTCCCTAGTTTTTTCGCAACATCCCGAACGGAAGTCGCTGGTTTTCGCTTGTAGGCATCCCTGATCTTTTTATCGATATCCGGACTAACAGGATCGGATTTCCGACCACTCTTCAGCGCATCTTCAAACGTACACTGTTCTCTATATTTTCGAATCGCAGATCGTACCGCTCCGACGCTTACACCCTCTTCCTTGGCCAATTTTCTCAAGGAGAGTCCGCTCACAGTGCATCATTTGTGCACGATACTTTTTCGTTGTTCCGGAGTAAGACCGCGCATTTTGAAAGCTAACACAAAACTGAGCACTTTTTTGATGCTATGTCATTCAGAAATGTGCAAACAAAATGACGCAGCCAAAACATGTTGAAATATTTCATTATATTCAAAGTGACCGTTAAAATAAGCTGTGCTTATACTGTCTGGAACAGTCGTCACATTGTTCTACAACGTTGCAGGATTAATCAAGCGCTAAATGTTCTTTATACACCACTTCTGAACCACCTGAACAACTTTTCTGTAGTTCCGAACTTTCTAGGCGGTCATAATCATTATACACTTGTTTGAAAAAAAATCTTTAACATGCCTTTTAAGGCCAGAACTGATCGTATTCCGAACGATAATTGCCAACTTCTCAAAGTTCCGAAACCTTCTGAAAAACTTAGCTGAATTGAAACTGCTGAATTATGAAATGAAGTCGTTGAAAAATACTCTCTAACATATTCATAAGTGACCGAATTTCAAACGATAAATTCTACTTTCCAAAAGTCCCTGACCTCCTTTGTTGAAGTTTTGAACTTTTTACGTGGTCGGCATCACGATATAAACTCGTTGACACATTTTCCTTTTTTTTCATGCCCACTAGCACCACGATGTTATGGAATTCTGAACCATACTCTCCACTTTTCGGGACCCGTTGACCTTTTGAACAACATTAACGGAAACTTTACAGGTGATTGAGATCACGATATAAGTTCGTAAAAAAAAAAAACTCTCTTTTACATGAAAACTAGCGCCACGTAGTGACCGAATTTTAAACTATACTCTGCACTTACCGGAAGCCCTTAGGAAACATCCATTAATTATGTCACGCAAAAAACGACTTTTTAGATCGCCTCGTCTCCTCTGTCACGTTTTTTTTTTTTTTGTATGAACTTTCAATTTTTTTTGTATGGATTGTCACAATTTCCCAAACCCTCCTCCCCCCTTACTGCGTTACATAATTAATGGACCTTACCTTAGCTGTCTGAACAACTTTGATGAAGGTTATTTTCTAGGTGATCAGGATCATGCTACAGACTATTTCAAACATGTCCTTTTCCATATACGCTATTGCGCCATGTAGTGACTGAATTCTGAACCATACTCGCTACGTTCCGGAAGCCCTTGGCCTTCTGAGCCACTTTGCTGAAATCAATTTTGTTGGTAGGTAGTCAAAGTTTCAAAATATACTAACATAAATTCTACTATTCTAGGTGAGTCCATACTTTTCAGTGTGATGCAATATTCAAGTGTGTGTTGCAAGCAATACTTTTCGAAGTGAGTCGATACTTGTGGATATGCCACAACTGATAAATGTTCTAGGTAATCCAAGAACTCTGTTTAATAAAGGTTTTCGTGTATACAAGCGGAACTATCAATCTTTTGAGAGTTTATTGTTATGAAATGAATTAAAGGGGGTGAAAAGTTGAAAGCTAGACTAAAGGTAAGAGGTTGGTTTAGGTAATCAAAGAACATCGGAAGTTTTGTTTTTTCTATCTACAAAGGAAACCAGATATCGTTTCGTACTTCATGGATACGATATGAATTTATGGAGATCCAAAGATCCAGGTTGGAATAAATGATAAGGTGAAAAGTTAAGCAAGGTTACTGGGGGAGGTAGCTCATAAAAGCTTCCGGTCCGCCTCTTGCTTTGAGGTACCAGGTGGGTCTCCACCGATTGCCTGTCGATGTGCCAAATTTGGAAGACGTCTGCATTGAGTTATCTTTAATTCTTATAATCCGTCCACTATATCACAAAATATTGCAAATGGTTGAGGAGATAATGAATTCATTGGGTATAGGAACTAGTCTCCCCCGGTTGGTGCTAAACCGATGAGCTTGAACATCAACAGAAGCGTAAAATTGCCAGAAAGCACGAAATGCATCTAAGGACTCTTATTTCAACCAGGTTGCTAAATTGTAGTTTAAGAAGAATTAGCGTGAATTGTTCTTCAGAAGCTTTTAAGTACACTGAGGTTTTTTTTTTAAAGGGTGTCCACGATGAAATTGCCACACACAAAATTGATTCGCAAAATTCGAGTTTTCATCCGATTGCCATCAAATTTTCAGGGATTGAGAAATAACTATTAAACTTCATTTTACCATTTTACTCGTATTTTATTTACAGTCCATACGCAAATGCCCGCACCTTGGCCTTAACCCCGGCCATAAGATTCTGCACAACCTGTGAATCAACCGTTTTTTGCATGTAAACCCATACTTTCTTCAGTTCCTCGACTGTCTTCACTACCTTAGGTCGTTTAAGAAGGTGCTGCTTCATAATCGCCCAGTACTTCTCGATGGGGCGGAGCTCCGGAGTGTTGGGAGGGTTGAACATTTTCGGCACGAAATTGACCTTATTGTCCGCATACCACTTCAGCACGTCCTTGGAGTAGTGGCATGAGGCCAAATCCGGCCAGAAGATTGTTGGGACGTTGTGGGCCTTCAGGAGAGGAAGCAGCCGCTTCTGGAGGCACTCTTTTATGTACACCTGTCCGTTCATCGTGTCCTGGGTCACGAAAGGTGCACTCCGCTTCCCGCACGTGCAGATGGCTTGCCAAACCAGGAATTTCTTCGCAAATTTGGACATCTTCTGAGTGCGGACATGCTCCGGAACGCTGAACTTATCCTTGGCCGTGAAAAACAGGTTGCCGGGGATCTGTTTGAAGTCGGCCTTCACATATGTTTCGTCGTCCATGATGCAGCATTCAACTTTCGTCAGCATGTTGAGGTACAACTTCCTGGCACGGGTTTTGGCGGACTTGTTCTGCTTCTCGTCGCGATTAGGGGCCTTTTGTACCTTGAACGTTCCGAAGCCCAGCCTTAGTTTTGGCCTTCTGGACAAAACTTCGGCTTAGAGTGCAGCTTCTTAGCCACATCCCGAACGGAGGCGTTCGGATTTCGGTTGAAGGCCCCAACTACGCGGTTGTGATTTTTGGTGTTGTACGGAATACTTTTTCCTTCACTTCTGGGCTTCCGATCGGTGGTCAACCGTTCCTCGAACCGCTTAATCACTCGCGACACCGTGGAATTCGCGATTCCCAACGTTTTAGCGATGGAACGATGCGAGAGATCCTTGTTCTCGTGATGAATGCGCAAGATTTTATCACGCACGAGCTGTTCTTTCGACTCCATTTCCGCGAGTTTTGATCACAGGACTTTAAAACTTGCAGGATGTAAATAATGCACTATGAACTAAATCCACCCAAATTTTCATTAAATTCTACCCAACGGTTAAAAAGTTAGAGCAATTTCATAGTGTGGCAATTTCATCGTGGACACCCTTTAGTGCGTTCCTTGTTGTTTCGGTTATCTATTGCTCGGCGGTGCGGGGTTACTAACGATTATGAATCAAAAATATTATCATAACACTTATCAGGATGAATCCCTGATTCCATCGAGCCCTACCCTACTAACCTCAAGCCCAGAAAAGCCTCCTTCCCATGACCTTTGTGGGGATGCTGAGGTAAACACGGTTCCAAAACAGTGAAGGTCACACTAACATTCCCTTCCCTATTCCCACCTGATTGCAAGGACGTGCCAGCACCGTTAATTTTATGTTTAAAGAAATTGAATTACTGAAACGTGTACAGTGAGAATGGTAGGTTACTCCCAGTCCCATTTAGTTGATTCATAGTGCAATTTCACTGATTCTGATCAATCACGGAGAAACAACCATCGGTACGTGCAGTCAATCAAGCTAAGCTAAGTTAATCACCTTTTAAAAACTTTTGGTAGTTCATGGTTATGATATGAATTTATGGAGGTCCAAAGATTGAAGCTGGAACACATAATTAGGTTAAAAGTTGTTCTAGGTGATCCAAAACACCTCTGAAGTTTAGGTTTTTATATTTATATACAAGTGAAAACACCTTTCGCTTGGTATATAATGGATACTATACTTATTTATAGAGGTCAAAAGATTAATAATGATACTGTATTAAGGGAAAAAGTTATTTCAGGTTATCCAAGAATTCTCTGGAATGAAGTTCTTCGTATCTACAAGCGTAACAATCATTCTCCTGGTAGTTTATGGGACCGATATAAATTCAAGAAAGATCAAAGATTATAGTAAGATTAGGATTTAAGATGAATGGTTATTCTAGGTTATCCCAAAGATCTTTGAAATTTATTATATCATTCATATATAGAAGTGAAAAAATCTATCTTTTGGTGTTTATGGGTACGATATTAATTTATGGGGATCCAAAGGTCTGAGTTGAAACAATTGATGAGGTGAAAAGTCTATCAAAGAGCTATTCGGAAAAAAGGATTACGTAACTGGTGTGTATGGGTGTCATATGAGTTCATGGAGGTCCAAAGATCAGAGTTGAAACAAGTGTTAAGGTTAGAGGCTGATCTTGACTATCCAAAAACTGTAGGTTTCCATATCTTCAATCAAAACCACCAATTGTTTCGTACCTTATGGATACCATTTTAATTTATGAAGGTCCAAAGACCTGAGTTGAAACGTGTTTTATTGTGATTTTTTTTTCTAGAAAATCTTAGACCTTTCTGGAATTAAAGTTCTTCGATCTACAGCGAAACAATTGATTTTTTACTAGTTATGGGTCTGATAAAAAATAATGGAGGTCAAAGATCTCATGAAACAAATAGGTGTAAAGATTGTTCTAGGTTCCAAGTTTTGGAGTTTGGTCTTTTTATTCTAAGTATGATTTTTAATAGGTGGCATTCTCCCATATGCGGAGTACTATGATGATGTTGTTAAGGAAGGAAATACTTTCTCATCACCATGAAGATCCAGGAGTGGACAGTATTTTTTTTGTATGAACAAAGATCTGAAGAGAAAGTATTCATAGTTCCGTTAGAGCACGGCAGGTTATGAAAATTGAATAGAAGTAGTTTGAAATTGAGCGTAGGATATTTGTAAAGCAGTATTTCGAAGCAAGCACACAATCCTTTCCCAACACATCCCCAATGCGGGGTAGGCCAAGGCAGGTACAAATCCGCCACCTTGACAGGCAAAAGAATAAGTGTTTGATCGTGCTCACATAGTACCAGTAGCTTTTTGAAGTGGTTCTAACGAAATATCTGTTCACACTGCCAAATTCCTGGGAAAGCGGAGAGACTATCTCAAACATTGGGTTTATTTTAAGCATTTATCTACGTGCAAATTTTATTTCAATATTTAAAAGCTGATAACGCTTGAAGATCTCATGACTATAATAACGTAGAGCTCTTGGATAACCCAGAAAATGTATGTTACCCAAAGTATTATATATATCAGATCAAGATCTAGAACTAATCAGCAAAATATTAGTTACCTCAGATCAAAACCACTAGAAATAAGAACCGGAACCATTCACCCAAGGGAGCATCTGGATGACAAATAACACATATTTATTGCACTTAGATCCCAAAACCCCTTGGAGAATGCATCAGATCCATAAATTAGGATCATATATCATAACGCTTTTAGATCTTACGACCTCAACTTCAGAGACATTTTTGATGACAAATAAGAAACTTTGAACCCAAAATAATGTTCCACATGGATTTCAGAACTCCTCAAGATAAGCACTGGATTAGAAACACGAGAAATAGAAATTAATAAGAAACGGCATAACTCCAGTTATTTATCTTAAGAATTTAACTCTAGGGAGTTACACTTAGATCTCAGAACCCCTCAACCCAGGCGAACAAGCACCTGGGGTTCATTTTCAAAATCGTCGACGGATTTCGAGACCCGATGTGCATGAAATCTCTTTACTGCGCACTAGTACGTTAGATCCTGGAATCCGCTGTTGTTGTCTGGTGCCCGTATAGCAGTATTTGGATCGACCGCATAGAGGCTTCTTCCCTGGCGTGACGCGGTAAATTTGCCACCTTATGAGCACCGTTGCATGTTGCTGGGAATCGAAACATTGGATAAAAGGCGTTTGTATGCTCAAATATCTTTTGTGGCAAAGGTGCTGACTAATGTAATCGATTCTCCTGCCATTCTCTCAGATCTCAGCCTGTATGCACCAGTAAGGCATCTCAGAAGACGTAACTTTCTTCATCTTGAGTCGTGAAATAGTCGCTATGGACAACATGATCTGAACTTTCGACATCAACGAGCCTGCCAGCGCATTTCTGCATCGCCAAAGAAACGTGTTACGTAGAGTTTAAGTTTTATGTTGTTTTAGTTCATTTTATTCATTAAGACCCCAATTGGTCAGATGGATGTTTACAAATATACAAATACAAATACAAATACAAATTAAATCATTCAAGTTACTAACTTGCTACAAATTGTTAGAATTGTATAAATGGTCATTGCTTGACTTGATTTTCTAGTTTGGTTTGACCATAAATACTTAGAAACACATGCTGGATCCACTTTGCCTATCAAAGTAATGATACATTGAATTTTACGGGATAGCATCTCTGGTTTTTTTTTTTTCAAAGTGAGTAAATACTCATGAATTTCTCACTTTGGGGTATTATATTGCATTCAGTTTTCAAACTGAAGTATCTTACTAAACGTTTAGTTAAATTGATAACGTTGAGGTAATAGAAAGTTGTGATTTTTCTGCACTATAAACCAACAATGGGTAACTAAGCCAATGTACTTCCCCCGTTACAGAATGGAAAAACTTTTAACATGTTTCTCTAACTTTGCATTGAATCAATGTAGAAGCAACTTCTTCAGATCTACCAAATATTATTCATATATTCCTCATATTATGATGTCACCAACAATATTGCAACAAATGCTGAAAGTGTCTAACTCGACCTCGGAAAACAAACGACACACCGTTGAACAGTCTTCAGCTATCCTGACGTCTAATGACCAGCGTCAAGGACGGCACTCGCCGAAGCAAAACACATAGCGTCATTAATACAGCGCGTGTCAACGAAAACGATCGAAACAAGTTTCATGAACGAAAAAATGTCAAGGTCCTCATATTTTGTGAGCCGTAAAATTCACACGCGACGTATTTGTTTATGCATAATCAGTTGAGCTGTTAGATGACGAATCTGCGAACACCGAAAATGTGGGAATGATGAATTCTCGCTTAGCAATTTCCGTATAATTTATTGTTCAATGTATAAGTTAACAAAGTCTTTTCTCGATTTTAACTGTAAGCAGAGCCATGAATTCGATTGTTCAGCCCTGATAATACATAGCGAAAGTCGATGAAGTGAATCGATCAACGAACATAGACTCTTTTCAAATGTTACGCAAGAATTGATGCCTTTTTTCCTCGCCAACTCTTCAGTCAGAACAACACTGCTCGACACAATAGATGGTCATGATTTCCCTTCCAGAAATTGTAATTTTAATTGCTCCGTTTTCCCAACAGACCGACTCCAATTAGTCCCGGGAATTGCTTCAACAATTGTCAATGTCGTAACCAGAAAGTGAGAGAGCGGAAGGCGCGCAACCATCGAAGTTGGTCATTCGGAACACTTTCCGAGCACTTCACCCCCGCTGGTATGACGAGAATTTCTTCTCCAACCCTCGCTCAAGTGGCAAGAAGGACTAAGCGAGGAATCAAGCAAAAAATACCAAAATAGCTGCCAACCGAACAAAAAGGGACATAGACTGTACGCAGCAGACGCAAATGAAACGCTAGAAATCGTATTTGTCATTTTGATTGATTTTTGTTTTGCATTCGTATCCCGTCATCCGTCGGCAGTGGATATATCCTACTAGGGCTCGGGCCCGGATGTGACGGAAGCAGCCTTTGATGATGATGATGTAGATGTTGTTGATGCTAATGGGAATGGGTCTGAGTGTAGGTGTTTTTCATAGAACTACCGAGAAACCCTCACCCAACTCCCATCCCCCGAGCTACAAAAAAAAAACACTCATCTGATGATGCAAACGTCTTCAAGGTAGATGGAAGATTGGAGGAAAGTGATGAAATTTCCCGACACGCAGTAAATGTTTTTGATGGAATGACAATAGGCACATTACGTCGATGAGGACAACTTGACTACGAACGGCGGCGGCGATGCTCAGTGAATAGAATCTCACCACATTCATTTTTTGCCCAACCGCCCACTCACGCCACCACAGTACCGATTGGATGTAAATAGGCCACACAAAAATCAGCCAAAAAACGACGAATTGTGAAAAGGGTTCTCCGGTCGTCGACGGCAGCGGCGGAAACTCTCGAACGTGGCTTTCACTTGCTATGGAAATAATGAAATATTTATGCAAATCATGGACCGAAAAGGATCACGCTGCCAGGCTTCACTGAGGTCTGTGTGTAAATATGGGTTATAGAGAGAACTTTACTCTGCCCTCGAGGTTGCCTCGAAATTTGGGAGTTTATTCTCACTGCGTATAGTTTTGCCAAAGGTGGGTGGTGTGCCGTGTCTGGCCCACCGGGAAGTTTTGCCGTCGTCGCCGTCGTCGTCGTCGAGAAACCTGGGTTTATTTTTCCCCACTTTTGGCACAGTTTATTTTTCTTCTGGTTCGCGTTTGATTTTATCGATTGTTGTGCGTCGCCTTGGTCTTTATTGTGACGAGAAGATTCGAGATCCGAAGACGGGACCTGATCGAATTAGGAGTCCCATTGTGTGAAGGATATCGTGACAGGGATTACATTGCGACGGCCATCAATTCGGGAGTATGTTGAATTTGGGTGCTGTTGTAAGTTGGTGGAGTTATTTCGATTCGAAATTTGGGGAAAACATCCCAAGTTTTCAATTCAATTTGTCATTTGTCATTTCATCCCTTTGAATAAATTTGGGTTGATAAAAAAACTGCAGGGTTCTAGAATTCTCAAATTAATCAAGTTATTCAATGCTGTTTATTGTTGCTCTTGTGGGTTAGAACGGATGATGGCAACCAAAATGGTGTTCGGTTTTCGTAAGTGTCAAAATGGCTTTGGAGCGGCGTTTTAATAAAAGAGATTTTCTATTTTGGTTATATTAGCAGTATCAGAAGAGTGAGATAATTTAGGTAAAATGCTTCGCAATCTATCTGTGTTCGAGCTAAATGCGCAACTTGTGTGCTCTTTGACAGCAGCTCCCGCACAACATATGCGAAATATGTTTTCGCTCTGTTCGCCCGGTTGATCTGGCAGCACCGCATGCACTCGGCTGCTTGAATACCCGAGTAGTATTTAAGTAAAAGGTTCAATCGTCTGTTCGTAGATTTTTTACATGGTACGGTTTTGACGCGTTTGTCCCCGTTGCATATTAATAAAAGTTCAGTTTTGTGATTGCAATTTAGTTTTGAATTTGATACTGAACGGCGTCTTATGGTACATTGAATGCATCGTAGCGAAGAAATCAACCCGAAAGTCGCTCATATGAATATTGTGGTTCCCAAGCGAAGTAGACCCAAAAAGAACGCAACACAACGTAGGAAACTCCAACGATACGCGTCACCATAAAAACTGGTGCCGTGACCAGGATCTGCGGCCTGGAATTTCTGCGAGAATCTCCAAGTCATCTCAACTCCCGGTGCAAAGAAGAACGACGTCGTCTTTTCCGACGTAGGAAACCTTTCACTGCCGCCATTCTGTGGGGTAGTTATCACGTCGTGGAACAGCGCCATTGCTTGAGTCAAACCATTGTTGGCAACGGTATTGTCATCTTCATGATTGTTCGATTGATGCCACTATCCTGAATCGTTTGTATAGCGACAATTGTATATTGTATGGTGTTCGTCATTGTCCGAGATTGCAATCACTCCGCACGGCTTCCTACCGCAAATTGCGGAAATCGTTACGCTGCTATCTTCGGACAGAACCTGCTACAGCATTCACGTTCGAATTGGTTGATCGAAGTCTCTATCCACCTGCTGATTTGGATTTTGAATAGCCAAGAGTTGGCTCGCTTTGTTCCGGTTGGCTGAAAAATTAAATACAAGGCACATTTTTGCCTTGGACAAGGTGAATACCTTTCCAAGTGTTAAATTACCTATCGTCCGGTCTATCTTGGTCGTTTTTCGACAGGATCGCCTCTCGCAACCATCGATCATCCGTTGTGCGACCATCAACCATCGACAATGGCTACGGAAACTGTGCTGCTTTCCCGGAGGGAGACGATACTTGCTACGCTGGGTCGGGCAGAGGACTTCGTTGCGGAGTACGACGCGGAACGGGACCAGGCGCAGGTACCGTTGAGGCTGAGCCACATCGACAATATCTGGGCTAACTTGGAAGCGGTGCAAGGGCCACTGGAGGATATAGCAACGACAGCCGAAAGTAGGGCGATGCATGCTGGCATCCGTGCCGACTTTGAAAATCGCCTGTTTTCAATAAAGGCAAACTTGCTTTCCTATTTGCCTCCACTTTCAATTAACGCTCGCCATCCCTGCTCCACTTATGCTACTTCTGCTCTCTCTGGGATCAAATTGCCCACCATTTCGCTTCCGGAGTTTGATGGGGACTATCAGCAATGGCTCACTTTCTATGACACGTTCGTGGCACTCATTCATTCGAACGCTGAAGTCCCAGACATACCAAAATTCCACTATTTGAGGGCAGCTGTGAAGGGGGAGGCTGCTCAGGTGATCGAATCGATATCAATTAGCTCGGCGAGTTACAACCTAGCTTGGGAAGCATTGAAGGGCCGATACTCCAACGAATACCTGATGAAGAAACGGAATCTGCAGGCGCTGTTCGATGTTCCCCGAATGAAGAAGGAGTCTGCTTCAACCCTTCACGTGTTGGTCGACGCTTTCGAACGACACATCAAGATTCTACGTCAGCTGAAAGAACCTACACACATGTGGAGTACCATCCTCGAGCATTTGTTGTGTACGCGCTTGCACGACGATACACTGAAGGCCTGGGAGGACCATGCGTCAAAAGTGGAAGATCCGAACTACACCTGCCTCATCGAGTTCCTGCAAAGAAGAATTCGGGTTTTGGAGTCAATATCGGTGAATCACCCTGTGTTATCCAGTACTGCCACGCCTGCGTTATCGTCATCATCGTCGAAAAAGTCGTCGATTAATCTTTCTTCGTGCTCGTCCACTACAAGTACTTCGAAACGATGTCCTGCCTGCAATCAACCGCATCCATTGTACCGATGTTACAAATTTCAACGCCTTCCACTGTCTGAGCGTCAACAGATAGTCAATGCGAAGCATTTATGTTTCAATTGTTTTAAAGCCGATCATATCGTAAGCAACTGTCCATCGGAGTTGAATTGCAGGCAATGTAATCGGCGGCACCATAATCTTCTCCATCCTCCAGGATCCGAGGCAGAGCGCAAATCGTCTAAAGGTAGCTCATCGGTAGCTTCGACGTCATCTTCGAGCCCAACCGCCCACTCTCGCGCTTTAGCTCGGGAAGAATCGGCTGAGCAATCAATGGTGGCCGCAGCAGATGTTGCATACGAAGTACAAACCAGCGTCCCGGTTCAGCAGCCAAGGGAAAACGTATTCCTGTTGACTGTGATCGTGAACATCGTCGATGCGTTCGGGCACGAACATCCAGCGCGGGCTCTTCTAGACAGCGCTTCTCAACCCAACCTGATCACCGAGCGGATGGCCAGAATTCTTCGTTTGCGGAAAAGCAGTGTCAACATAACCGTTCAAGGAGCTGGTAAATTGTCCAAAACAATTCGTGAATCGGTGTACACGGAGGTTCGGTCGAGGAATCAGAAATTCTCTTGTGGAGTCAACTTTCTCGTGATGGATAAGTTAACAGCAGACCTGCCAGCACACAGTATTTCGACGTGTGGGTGGAACATTCCGAAGGATCTCGTCCTGGCTGATCCCTCTTTCAATAAATCCCATCCAATTGACCTCGTTCTTGGAGCGAAGCACTTCTACACGTTCTTCCCCAGCGCAGCACGGTTGCAGTTGGCTGTCAATCTTCCGGTGCTAGTGGACAGCGTGTTTGGCTGGGTCGTCACTGGCTCCGTTACCCAGAATCAATCGACAGCATCTTCGTCCACTTCCTCCGTCAGTACTCTGACTGTTTCGATGGTATCCCTCGAAGAGGGAATCGAACGCTTTTGGAAGAACGAAGAACTCGTTTTGAATGATGGCTATTCCGTTGAAGAAAGGTACTGCGAGCAACTTTACCAATCCTCAACTACACGAAGTGAAGCAGGTCGCTACATCGTCCGTCTTCCTCGTCAACCTGACTTCAATACCAAGCTTGGTTTGTCGAAAGCCAATGCTATGCACCGCTTCAAACTTTTGGAGAAACGATTTGAAAAGGACCCTACGCTGATGGCCGATTACCACCAATTCATGCAAGAATACCTGAACCTTGGCCACATGCGCTTAGTCGGAACGCACGAAGAAGAACCATTGGTGGCCTGCTACTTGCCGCACCACCCAGTATTCAAAGAAGCCAGTACTACAACGAAGGTCAGGGTAGTTTTCGATGGTTATGCGAAAACGTCGACGGGATACTCCCTCAATGAAGCACTTTGCGTGGGGCCGGTGGTGCAGGAAGACCTTCTAGATCTCACCGTGCGATTTCGGACGTTCAAAGTGGCTGTGGTAGGTGATGCAGCAAAGATGTACCGCCAAATTCTGCTACATCCGGAGGATTGTGCCCTGGTTCGAATATTCTTCCGCTTCTCCCCGATGACTCCGATCAGAACGTACGAATTGCTTACCGTTACCTACGGTCTTGCACCATCTTCGTTTCTCGCAACACGTACGCTCATTCAACTGGCCAAGGATGAAGGTCACGCGTATCCTCTCGGTGGCCCGGCTCTGCGTAAAATTTTTTACGTTGATGATTTTATAGGAGGAGCGCAATCAGTGGAAGAGGCCATTCAGTTGCGAACCGAATTGAGCAAACTACTGTCAAAAGGGGGAATCGAGCTTCGAAAGTGGACATCGAATCAACTAGACGTTCTGAAGGGCCTGCGGGACGATCAAATCGGAACGCAATCATCGGTGCAGTTTAGTCCCAACGAAACCGTTAAAGCACTTGGCGTTGGCTGGGAACCCGAGACTGATACTTTGCGTTTTGATTCCAATATCGAGCAGGCAACCAATCCTCCCACGAAACGCAGTATTCTATCCAATATCTCCCGGCTGTTCGACCCGCTTGGACTCATTGCACCCGTCGTTGTCAAGTCCAAAATCCTCATGCAAGAACTCTGGCTGCTGTCCTGCGGATGGGATGACCCTGTCCCCGAATCCATTCGGCTGAAATGGGAAACTATATGTAATGAACTGCCTTCTATTTCGACTTACCGCATTCATCGTTATGCATTCATGCCGAATGCCAGTGTGCAGTTGCACACCTTCGCCGATGCGTCGGATGTCGCATACGGTGCCTGTATCTACGCACGTTGTGAAGACAATCAAGGTAATGTTCGAATTTCTTTGTTGGCTTCGAAGTCCCGCGTGGCCCCGCTTAAACGCATAACCATTCCACGATTGGAACTGTGTGCTGCGGTCCTCGGAGCACATTTACACGATCGGATTAAAAAGGCCATCAACATGGACATTTCCACTTCGTTTTTCTGGTCGGATTCTGCCATCACGCTCCAATGGCTCCGATCTCCTCCGAACACGTGGAAAGTATTTGTTGCGAACCGAGTCTCCGAGATACAACATTTCACCCATGGCTGCCTTTGGAATCACGTGGCTGGCTGTGAAAATCCCGCTGACCTGGTGTCCCGTGGTATGTCCGTCGAAGACTTCATCAAGAGCAAACTTTGGCGGTGTGGTCCTGATTGGCTAGCGCATCCATTGCAGGATTGGCCGTCTACGAAACCAACCGATGTACCTGAAGCGGATCTTGAAGTGCGAGCTGTAGTAGCAACGGTGACGACAACTTCCACTATAAATCCATGGTTCCTCCGCTGGTCCTCTTACAGTCGCCTTGTCAACGTTGTCGCCTACTGTCTCCGATTCGTTAGTAATGCCAGAGAAAAAACTCGCACCCAAGAACCGGACGTCTTCGGTCTTGGCCCGGGCCAAGCAACATGTGCCTATCACCTGAGCAGCTGGAAAGAGCCAAAACATTGCTGATTCGATTAGCCCAGCATGACGCTTATGCCAGCGAGTTGCAGGAGCTGGAGGCAAATCGTACCCTTGGAAGACATTCCCCCCTTCGAAAGCTGAGCCCTTTTCTAGACCCAGAGGGAGTTATGAGAGTGGGAGGTCGCCTAAATCTATCGCAATTGCCCTACCAAGCCAAACACCCTGCTCTCCTTCCAAAACAGCACCCTCTAACGCGCCTAATTGCTGAGCACTACCACACAAAGCTTTTGCACAGCGGCGGGCGTACCCTGCTATCGGCAATTCGGGAGGAATTCTGGCCTATAGATGGTCGCAGACTAGTTTGTAGTGTTGTTAGAAACTGCTTTCGATGCTACCGACTGAATCCGGTACCCGCTCAGCAGCAAATTGGTCAGCTCCCAGCTTCAAGAGTCGTTCCAAGCCGTCCGTTCAGCATTGTAGGAGTAGAATACGCTGGGCCGTTCTATCTGAAAGCCATCCACAAGCGGGCGTCATCGAGCAGGTTTTGAAGAACCATCTGCTTCCTCATGCTTCAACGCTGTATGGGGTTTCATCACAAGTGAAGAATGGCCTGCATCTTCACCGGATCTCAACCTACTTGAAGAGGTTATATGCTTCAACATATAGGCTCTCTGCTTCCTCATTTGGTTAATATTTGGGACTTCAACGCTGTGTTTAGGCAAAGTTATCAAGGAAAAGGGCGAGAGAGTCGAATTGAATTAATATGGTTTATATCTATAATATGTATCTTTCAAATTAAAAATAGATGCTATGCTTTGAATGATTTGTTTTGCTGTAATCCCATTTTGTTTTAGTGAAACCTTTTGTGAGACACCCTGTAAAGTAGTAATGGCATCGATTCGTCACACTTAATGACCCTGTGCTCTGAAAGATATTAAGTGCACTTTATACAGAAAGTAATTTTTAACTGTTATACTTCAGAATTCAACAACGTATAAGTGAAACAGAACAATTGAAACCTTTCGGACCACTAAAAAACGTGTATTCATGTATTGATGAGTTAGTTTTCATCCCCCTCGGATTCGCTCCTACTATCGTC